>JAWNOA010000100.1:600000-931100 GCA_035046345.1 Drosophila birchii | reverse complement strand
AGTAGTGACCTTGCAGATAAAAAATACGTTATGTTTATTTAAACAAGGCAGAAAAATTACTGCAAGATATGATGTTAGCGATTTATATACTAATGGAGTTATTGACTTAGATCAATTTTTCCAAAGACTTGAAATGCAAGCCGGTATACATAATATCAGCCAACTCAAAGTGGCACCGTGGGAAAATATCTTTGAATATACTTCAATAGATAATTTTAAATTATTGGCAATAAAATCTTGAAAACATTAAGAGTAGCGCTACTCAGCCCGGTGACCCAAATTACAAATTTAAAAGAAAAAGAAGCAATTTTGTCTACATTTCATGATGATCCAATTCAAGGAGGTCATACTGGCATATCAAAAACTTTGGCCAAAGTAAAAAGACACTATTACTGGAAAGGCATGTCTAAAGATATAACTGAGTACGTAAGAAAATGTCAAAAATGCCAGAAAGCCAAAATAACTAAACACATAAAGACTCCTTTAACAATTACGGACACACCAATAAATGCTTTCGACAGAGTGATAGTGGACACCATTGGTCCACTGCCAAAATCAGAAAATGGCAATGAGTATGCAGTCACTTTAATATGTGATTTAACTAAGTATCTAGTTGCCATACCTGTTCCAAATAAAAATGCTAATACTGTCGCTAAAGCAATATTTGAATCTTTTATCCTGAAGTACGGTCCAATGAAGACGTTCATTACGGACATGGGAACAGAATATAAGAATTCAATTATAGACGATTTGTGCAAATATTTAAAGATTGAAAATATTACATCCACAGCACACCACCACCAGACAGTTGGAACAATAGAAAGAAGTCATAGAACTTTCAATGAGTACATACGATTTTACATATCGGTTGATAAAACTGATTGGGACGTATGGCTTCAATATTTTGTCTTTAGTTTCAACACGACCCCCTCTATGGCACATACTTATTGTCCATATGAGCTAGTATTCGGTAAAACAAGTAATTTACCGAAACATTTTAATAGCATAGATAGTGAAATGGGGTGGGCGGACTTCCTTCCAAGTTGGGGCCGGCTGTCGTGGAGAAGTCGGTCGTCGGTGGCCGTGGAACAATGATGGATGGCTGCAGAAAATCCCAAGTCCGAAATAATGCGAAAAAAGGGGGCGGCGAAGCGTCTTCGATTATAGTTCACTTTATTCACACTTCAGATCTTAGACTAACTTAAGATTACAAAGAGAAAGGGCCCGGGACCGCGGAGTGGTGAGTTCCGCCAGAGCGGGAGAGCCGACGGAGAGCGGGAGTGTAAGCGGGAGTGTTAGCGGGAGTGCAAGCGCCAGTGCAGCGCTCGCTCTTACACTGCCGCTTAGAACTAAGCGCCCTTGTGGCGCGAACATTCTCCCCCCCCTTGCGGCAGCAAAGCAGGACTACTCCTCCTTGCACACTCCGGAGACGGTCCATCCGAAAACGGTGCTCTGAGCGACGGGCAGCCCATCTTCCAGCTTTAGGAACCCCGGTTGGATCAGCTTGGGGAACAAGTCGGATCCCAACGCGAGGGAAATGGTCGATGGGCGATGAAACAGCTCGTCCGCGAGCCGGATGTCGTTGTACCTCGCCCGGATGGTGTCGCTCAGAGCCCGTAAGGGCGTTCGAATTTTTAGGCTGGGATCGAGCCTCAACACGACCTCCAGCCGGAAGTCGCCCGTGCGGGATCGAAGAATCGCCGTGCACACCTCATCCTCGCCGGCCCGCGTGATGGGCAGCCGGTATGCCGCCGCCAACGACCGGTCGATGCTGCTGACCGGCATGCACGGGTCGATCATGGCCCCCATCTCGAAGGTCGTGCTCCCGGTGTCGAGCAGCACGCACGCCGTCGGAAGGATGTGGACCACCTTCTGCTGCAGATAGGCAGCCACGGTCGGAGATGGAGCGGGGGCCGATGCACGCGCTGGAGATGGAGTGGGGGCCGCCGGACGAGCAGGCTCCCTGGAGACGGGCTGACGAGCGGTGCGCTCCGGACGTGGACGGGAGGTCGAGGGCCGCTCCTCGTGCATGTGAAGCAGCGTGTGGTGGTCCCCTCCACACGCCTTGCAGCCCTCGGTGCTGCGGCAGGTCCCTCCTGAGTGCTCGTGAGCGAGGCAATTCGAGCAGTACTTATTAATAAGTACCGCCCGAAGGCGCTTTTCAGCGCTCAATTTGTGGAACCTCTTGCACTTCCGAAGAGGATGGATGCCCCGGCAGACTCGGCAGCGGTAGGATTCAATACCTCGAGTACGTCTGCGATCCAAATTCTGGGCTGTACGTGGGCGTGGCACCATGATGTTGAAGTGGTTCTGCGAGGAAACGAAAAGCAAAAATAAATTAATACATGACCTCGCAGACGTAGATAGGCTCATGGCTGGAAGTAGCCGGTTCCTTGCTCTCCATAGGGAGAAGGATAAGCTTATGCACGGGGCGTTTTATTGTGCCGCGCGCCGTACGGACTTCGGCCACTCGAACTCGGCCATCGGCTCCGGGGAAAACAGAAACAATTCTGCCGAGCCGCCATTCGTTCGAGGGCAAATTGTCCTCCTTGACTACCACCATATCGTCAATTTGGATGTTTCGGGTCGGAAATTGCCATTTGTTGCGTTTGTGGAGTTCTTTGAGATACTCCTCTTTCCACCGCGCACTAAACTGCTGATGTTGGGCCTTCAAATGTTGCCAGCGATTGATTATCGACTTGGCTTCGCCTTTTATCTCAGGCTCAGCCGTGGAAAGCAACGGCCCGCCAATCAGGAAATGGCCAGGCGTGAGGGCTAGCAGATCGGAGGGATCTTCCGACATCGGGGAGAGGGGTCTGGAGTTGAGGCAAGCCTCGATCTTGGCTAGAAGCGTCGCAAGTTCCTCCCAGGTATACTTGCGGGCAGCCGTAGCTTTGTAGAAAAGAGTTTTGAAACTTTTCACCCCTGCTTCCCACAGACCCCCCATATCTGGAGCCCCGGGCGGGATGAAACGCCATTCAAGTCCCTGATGGCTGTATGCATCAGTCACGGACTCTTTAATGGATTGAAGGAAGTCCCGAGAAAGTAGGGAAGCTGCCCCCACAAATGTCTTGCCATTATCAGAATAAAGCCGCTGAGGGCACCCGCGCCTGGCTACGAAACGAGCAAGGGCTGCTAGGAACTTTTCGGCGGTGAGATTGGATGTCGGCTCTAAATGGATAGCCTTCGTGGAGAAACACACAAATACACATACATATCCCTTGGTAATAAGACACGCTCTTCCGGTATAGTTTTTTATCTCGAACGGCCCGGCATAATCAATGCCCGTATATGTAAAGGCCCGCGAGAAGGAGACTCTGTCCTTTGGAAGATCGCCCATCAGCTGAGTTTGCAGTCTCTTTTTGTAAATCGTGCAGATCTTACACGGATTCACTACTGCCTTGACCAGATTCTTGATTTTTGGAATCCAATACTTCGATCGGATCAGGCGTACGATCAACTGACTACCGCCATGAAGAGTAATCTGGTGGGTGAATTGGACGAGAAGGCGAGACAACCTACAGCCGTAGGGCAGAATTATTGGATGCCGTTCATCATACTGGAGGGCTTTAGAAGCTGTGACGCGACCACACGCCCTTAGGAGGCCGTGTTGGTCCGTGAACGGAAATAAATTCAAGATTGGACTTGCCCCCGAAAGGGGCTTTTTCTCCACCAAGTGCTTCAGTTCTTGGCCGTATGCTCGACGCTGCGCCATGGAAATCAGCGCGCGTTCTGCCTCTCGGACTTCTTCACTCGTGGGTCGTGAAGTGGAGGGGATCGCGCCCTTACGGCAGCGACTAAGGAAACGCCGAACATACGCCAGGACTCGCAGTGCTTTGTCCAGCTTCGAGAAACGTTCTAGAAACTCGTCAGAGGGGACCTGGATGAGATGCACTTTCACCGCGCGCTGCTCGAGCTCTGTGTTCGGCTGCACATCGCTTTGCGCTGGCCACAGCTCTTGTGGCCCTTGCAGCCACTCTGGCCCGTGCCACCAAAGTTGACTATCCGCTAATTCGAGTAGGGACACGCCTCGACTGGCTAAATCGGCGGAATTTTGTTCGGATCGAACGTGTGCCCAGCAGTCGACTGGTACTGCCTGGGTGATCTTGGCCACTCTGTTGGCTACAAATGTGGTCCAGTTGCACGCCGGCTTCCGTAACCAGGCCAGAACGATTGTCGAATCGGTCCAGCAGCGTATGTCGGAACTTGGTGTAGGCATATGGGGAAGAATAGCTGTCACCATTTCGGCTAACAGCACGGCGCCACAAAGTTCTAGGCGTGGAAGTGACACGGTCTTTACTGGAGCGACCCGTGTCTTGGATGTGAGGAGGTTAGAAATGATTTTCTGACCAACCTCGACACGCACGTAGATCGCCGCTCCAAAAGCCTTTTGGAACGCATCACAGAATCCATGATACGCCACTTTGATGTCAGGCTGAAAACAGACCCATCTTGGAACGCGGATCTGGTTAAGGTCGGAATACTCATGAAGAAAGGCCTGCCACCTCTGACTCATTTCGCTGGGAAGCTTATCATCCCAGCTTAAATCTTGTAGCCAAATCTCCTGCATAAACATTTTGGAACGTATGATAAACGGAGCGAGCCATCCGGCTGGATCAAACAGCCTCGCGATTTGGGATAACACCTCGCGCTTTGTGAAGGAGGGTTCCACCATTATTTCTGGCGGCACGAAGTAGAATTCGTCGGACCTAGCCCTCCATCGAATCCCGAGCGTTTTGGCCGTGCTTTCGGTATCGATATCGAGGAACTCGCTATGAAGGAGGTGGTTGGCTGGAATACTTTTTAGAATGCTCGTGTGGTTTGAAGTCCACTTTCTCAAAGGGAAACCAGCAGAGCTAAGAGCTGCTTGTAACTCTTGAATTGAACTATGGGCCTCAGGTATGGAATTGGCCCCTGCTAGAACGTCATCGACGTACATATGTTGTAGAAGAATGTGGCTGGCTTTTGGAAATGCCCCTTGGACATCCTCTGCTAGCTTCTGCAGCACTCGAATAGCGAGGAAAGGCGCACAGTTGACCCCAAAGGTAACTGTTTTCAATTCATAGTCTCGGATATCACCCTCTTTATTGCGGAACAGGATTCTTTGAAAGGGTGTATGCTTTGGATCGACCCAGATCTGACGGTACATCTTGGTGATGTCCGCGCTGAAAACGTTTCGGAAATATCGCCACTTCAGAATCTGAATGGTCAGATCGGACTGCAGTACTGGACCAGCATGAAGAATATCATTTAAGCTGGTTCCATTCGCAGATGGACTGGAGGCGTTAAATACAACGCGAAGCTTTGTCGTGGTACTTTCGGGCTTGATTACCGCGTGATGTGGAAGATAGTATGTTGGGGAATTAAGAGTCGATGGAACTTCGTTCATATGAGCCAGATACAGGTATTCCTGAATCACGCCGTCATATTGCTCTTTTAAAGGAAAGTCTCTTCTTAAACGATTCTCGTTTCGAAGAAACTGAGCTAACGCAATGGACCTTGAATGTCCTAAATCGGACCCCGAGTTTTCGGGGTCGCAGAATGGGAGCGTAACCACGTACCTCCCGCTTGCGTCTCTCTTGGTAGTCTGGAGGAAGTTCCTTTCGCAATAGGAATCTGACTCTTTTACCATCTGGCATGGTAGATCCTCCACCTCCCAGAACTTGCTGAGAAGCGAGTCTAGGGAATCTTCATTTTTGTGGTGTACTTGAGTCGTGAAGGATGCGACTCTGTTGGCCTTAGAATGGGAAATCGGCCCGGTAAGTACCCACCCGAAGATGGTCTCTTGGCCTAGGAGTGAGCCACAAATGTTTCTCCTAGTGCCCTGCATCATCACCGACGGTAGTATATCAGCTCCGATCAATATATCGATTTGGGAACTTTCAAAGAAATTTGGGTCTGCCCATTGGAGATCGGGCAGGTCTTGCAACGAATTCTTGGAAACTGGATGGGAGGGCAGTTTGCCCGCTAATTCCGGAAGGACGTAAGCTGCGGTGTCTAATTGTAGACCCGGCTTAGTAGGGGAGCGGATTGCAAACTGGCAGAGTCTCGTTGACTCTGCCGAAACCGACTGGTTTAGTCCTGAGACTTGGGTTTGTATTTTTTGGAACGGCAACTTGAGTAGGTTGAACATACGTTCGGAGATGAACGTAGCCTCCGATCCCGAGTCGAATAGGGCTCGGGCTCGGTAACTCGTGCCCAAATGGCACACGTCAATAATGGCCGTGCTCAGCAGAACGGCTGTAGTGCCAGAGGCAAAATAATTCTGCACCGTTGAGGTGCCCGCGGATACATTGAGACTGGAGGGTCTCGAGGACGGTTGCGCCGAGGGCGCCGTGGTTGGAGAACTCGCGCTTCGAGCGTTTGAGGAACTCGTGTTTAAGGAACTGGGGGAGCCGCGATGCAGCAGTGTATGATGCCTCCCCCTACACGTGAAACAGCTATGTGTGCTCGTGCAATCACGTAGCTGATGGCCTCTAGCGAAACAATTCAGGCATAGCTGCTTCTTTTTTATGTAGCCGGAACGCGCGTCGACAGACATGTGGAGAAAGCGCGGGCACATTCTAATCGGATGATTTTCCTTAGAACATAAGTCACACCCTTTTTGTTTGATGCTGACCTTGGTTTCAAAGGATTGCAGCCTTTTGGGAACTGACTGAGTCGGCTTCATGTCCTCAATAGCCTCCAGTGTCCGATACCTTTCGCTCAGGAAGGTGTTCATCTCCTCCCAAGCTGGAATTTCGGACTTCGAAGTTAGGGACTGTTCCCATAAGGAAAGGGTTAACTTTGGCAGTTTGCTCGCGCACAGGAAGACCAGCAGACAATCCCAGTTGTCAGTGGAGATATTGGAATGTGCTAGCGCTGTCAGACACCCCTGAATCGTGGACTGCAGCTCCTTTAGAGCATGTCCAGATTCTTGTGAAATGGAACTCAAGTTGAACAAGAGCTTGAGTTGGCTGTTGACTAGAAGTCTTTTATTTTGGAAACGGTCTTGAAGCGCTTCCCACGCTGACGCGAAACCGTCATTTGTAAGCGGGGATTTGGACACTATGGCCTTTGCCTCGCCACTAGTTTTGGTGAGGAGATGGAACAGCTTCTCGACCGGTGTCAGCCTGGGGTTGTTAACATAAACTGCCGTGAACAGGTCCCGGAAAGTGGGCCATCGGAGGTAGTCCCCATCGAAAACTTCTGTATCGCAGGGCGGTAGCCGGCAACCGGACGACATATGCGGTTGAGAGGGAGGAGCTTGAACGGCTTGAGGCGTCACTCTTTCTAGCGTTTCGCTAATCTGTGCTGCACAGGTCTCGTATACGGAGTAGCAATAGTCATACTTTGCTTGTAGGAGAGGCAAGGTGCTGAGGGATCCTTCCTGGGCAATTAGGTCAGAGCAGATTTCGTACTCCTTTTCGACCTTATCCCATAAGGCTCGCACTTGGTGCAGACGGACTTGCAAGGTGTGGGAAGATTGCGAAGCCTGACCAGGAGTGTTGATCTTGTCTTCGAAAGCGCTGACACGATCGCTCACGGCGATGAATTTGTGCAACGCAGCGGTTGCGGCCGTTGGCTGCTCGGTTACCGACATTTTGCTTCTAGCGCGTGTGACCCTCAGGAAATTAGTCCCGGATGCAGAGGGATTCTCTGGCTGTTCCCCAAATGAAGACTCGCTTGAAACTTTCGCTACCGTTTGGGAGACGACAATTCTCGGACTTGTTTTTGAACTTGTCGTTGGACGATCTCCGATCTTCGGCGTGGCACTCGAGCTTCTAGGTCTTGGGCTAGCGGACTTGGGCACTTGTTTGACGCGAGAAGGCAGCGGAGTAGAAGGAGCGCTTTTTGTTTCCTTTTTTGGTTTAGGTGTTGGATTCTGGTCACCCTTGACGGGCATACTCAGCTACGCGCCACTAAACGAACGGCCTGCCCGCCGCCAAAAAAAATGAAGGAATCGAACCACCGAATCAAAAAAAACTATTTGAAGCAATTTAGCTGATATAGCTAGAAAAATAGCTAGAAAAATAGCAAAATCTAGCGGATAATTAGCAGAAAATCGCTGACCGCTACTTAAAAACAAATAGCTGAATATAGCTAGAAGTTAAAAAAATAGCTGAATGCTCAATGAAAAATAACCACAAAAAATAGCTAAATATAGCTTAAAAAATTTCGCAAAATTCCGACCTGATTTTTTTTTTTTTGTTCAGGAATACGACAAATCGTAGAACCGATGAAAAAAGAACGACAAATTAACCTCCAGAAAAAAATACGAATATCAACGTCAAAAAAAAATTAAATAGCCAGAAAATAAATGGCTTGAACCGATAGCCTAGGAGTCTAGCAGAATTTTTTTGAATTTGTTCTGAAATTCTCTTGCTCGATTTTTCGTAATTTAGGAACACAACAAAAGCTTAAATTCGTGCGACACAGAAAAAGAAGCCAAAAACTAGCTGAAAACGACTCTAAAAATAGCTATCGAATTTGGAAATATTCTTTGACGATGATTCAACAAATATTGGAAAATTAATAATTTTATTTTCTTGGATGCAAAAATTTTGTATGACCTATGTTTCGCTCGTTACTACTTGGATCGTCTGAGTGCAGGTGCTGTATGTGAACAAAACGAAGACGAAATAAAATTGCCCAAATATATGTATGTGTGTATATGGAGTTATAAGGTTCAATGCTTAGCACAGAATAGCGCTAAGTTCTGCCCATATATATATGTATGTATGTATGTGAAGTAAATTTTTTGGCTGCTCGCAGAATAGCGGGAAAGCTTATGTATGCCGATATATATATTTGTATGTCAGGATAGCAATAAAAAAACAATGGATTTTTGTGGATATATGTATCAGGTGTGGCGGTAAATAATTCTTAATTTTTTTTGCGGATTGCGCTGAGTGCACCCAATGGTTCACACCCTTCTTTCTTAGGTCGTTTTGTAGCTATAGGTATCTACTTTCAATCCACAAAAAAAATTTTTGGATTTCGAGTTAGCGTCTTAGTTTTATAGCGTTTTTAAAACGCCAACCTCCGAGCCATATAAAGAGCATTTGCGGGAAAGAGAAAAACACTGCTCGAAATTTGGCTTTCTCGGCCGCAACAAAAAAGTTTTTTGACTGAGGGCGATAAAAATATCTATTTTGAGAACCCCAGATAAAAAAAATTATAGGTTGACCCAGGTCAATTATCAACATCCACCGGAAAATTAAACCCCTTTGAAAAAAGAGGAAAATTTTGCATCTGGAGGGTCTAGAGAGGGGTGTTGTGAACTTTGACCTTTTGAAATTTGAAGAACCCATTAAAACTATTCTCAGCAATCAACAAATGGTCAATTTGAACTATTCGTTGATAGAAAATAGACTAGAATGGGCATTAAGTCACTGTTAGGTGATTTTTGCAGCATGACAAATCCGCCTCGCATACAGGAAAAACCGCCAAATATGCGATTTTCACGTGTGGCGGGAAAATTTTCGCCCCCCGCCCTACTCACAGAACCTGGCTCTATCAGTTAACCCATTTTTTTAATCGATATTGGTTTCGCTCTCGAGGCAGCAGTTTCAAAACTTCGAAGAATTGAAAAAAAGGTCGATGAAGGGATCCTTTCGCAGGATGAACAGTTTTTTTGGAAGGATATTCAAAATCTTAAAGAAAGATGGGAAAATGTTTATCAAGCGATTAAGCTTACTTTGAATAAACAGTTTCATTTACTCTTTCCACAATTGACCATTTACTTTCGAAAAAAATTAAGAATTATTAACCGCCACACCTGGTATATGATATATTATATATTTTTATTTTTATTATTTTTTTTTTTGCTGGAACGAAATTTTAGTTTTGGTTGTATATTTTATTTTTTATTTTTATTCTTGCATCAATTGCATATAAATTGCCAATTTAATAATTTGTATAAAAACTATAAATTTCGGGTGTAAATATTTTTTTTTTTTATGTGTGTGTATTTGTAAAAATTGCGTGTAAATTTTTATTTTCAATTGTTAATATGTATAATATTATATGTATATGTATGTATATATAATAAGTGTATGGGTCTTTGCAATAATATATGTAAGTAATATATGTAATATAATTTATTTATTTTTGATGTGATTTGTGTGTGTATATATTTGGAATTTTTAACATGCAGTTTAGTGTCGGACGTGGATATGTGAAAGTGATTTTTTGGATTAATATATATACGCACATATATGAATTTATATATGTATATGGAAAACTAGCGGATCACAGTGAAAAACTATGTAGAGGGCCAATATTGGCAAAGCACTTTTGCACTTTAAAAACAGAAAAAAATTCACTGCGGCTAGGCGTATGTATTTTATTCCTATATTTTTGTATATAGGCATATATTTTTTTTTTTTCACTTTTCACTTTCACTTGGAAATTCGGACTCGGATGGAACAAAAACGCCGATTGGAAAATAATATGGCGACCACGGACGAATGGATAGGAAAAATAGTCGTACTTATCTTGAAAAAAAATCCGCAGAGGGGGGCGCTGATCAGGATAGATCTACGGCGTCGAAGGACCATGAAATGGGGTGGGCGGACTTCCTTCCAAGTTGGGGCCGGCTGTCGTGGCGGAGTCGGTCGTCGGTGGCCGTGGAACAATGATGGATGGCTGCAGAAAATCCCAAGTCCGAAATAATGCGAAAAAAGGGGGCGGCGAAGCGTCTTCGATTATAGTTCACTTTATTCACACTTCAGATCTTAGACTAACTTAAGATTACAAAGAGAAAGGGCCCGGGACCGCGGAGTGGTGAGTTCCGCCAGAGCGGGAGAGCCGACGGAGAGCGGGAGTGTAAGCGGGAGTGTAAGCGGGAGTGCAAGCGCCAGTGCAGCGCTCGCTCTTACACTGCCGCTTAGAACTAAGCGCCCTTGTGGCGCGAACAGATAGTATAGAAGCACTATATAATATAGATGACTATGCTGAGGAGAGTAAGTATAGATTAGAAGTAGCCTATAAAAGAGCTAGAGTTATGTTAGAAGCAAATTAGAATAGAAATAAAATACTATATGATCATAAAGTAAGGGATATAGATATATCAGTAGGTGACCAAGTTTTATTAAAAAACGAGACAGGTCATAAGTTAGATCCTAAATATACAGTTCCGTATATAGTAACGGAAATAGGAGATAGAGACAACATTATAATAACAAATAATAAACATAGGAAACAAACAGTTCATAAGGATAGATTAAAAATCATTATTTCATACATACAAAGACACTCATATATAAATAAATAAATAAACATATTTTTTTTAATAATTTCATTTTCTTTTATTCTGATAAGGTAATCGAAAACAAATAAAAAAAAGAGAATGTATTAATTAGAAATTTTTATTATAAAAATAACTTCATTATATTACGTTATTTTTCAAAAGGAGGGAGATGTAGTATGCACATATATTGAACACCCACTGTACCGAAAATACTTAAAGGGTATGCACTGTAACACTTTGTTGCAGTGTTTACATATTTCAAAGTCCCGGTCATAAATCCTAAGTGGCCGAAATATAATCCGATCGTTATGGCTTAGCCCACACACGGGAAATGCTAGCGTCGGCATAACTGCAACGAACGGACAGCATATGCATACCCCTCGCGACTACACTTGAGAGCGCATAGCAATATACATAAGTATATAGTATATAGATACATAGCCGTCTCTCTGCCGCTGCCTGCGAGCAGCGCAGCTATGAGACTTAGCCTTAATTAAGCAAATAAAATACAAATATACAAATCTAAACTAAAAGAATGGAATTACTTAAATTACCCAAATACAGCGACAAGGATCAACGAGGAATATACATCAGGGCACTCGTGCAGTCCCGCTGCTGGTACCCTCGGGCAAAACAGTTTAGACATAGCTGCTTCCTTTTGTTGTAATCAAAGCGCCCATTTACATCGTTGTCCAGGAAGCGCGGACATAAGCGATGGTTCTCCCTCGAGCAGAGATCGCAACCCTTCTGGCTCGGAATCACTCGTGTCTCGTACGAATTGAGCCTCCGAGCTGGAACGGGGGCGGGTACCGACCGTGGCGGAACTTGCCCGAAACCATTAGGCTTGACGTCGTCGATGGCCTCCAGAGTGCGATGCCGCTCTGTCAGGAAGTTATCCAACTCCTTCCATGTTGGAATTTCGGCCTTATTGTGTACGGATTGCTCCCACATAGAAAGTGTGACTTTGGGGAGCTTTGAGGAAATCATAAACACCAGGAGACAGTCCCAAGCCTCAACATTGATAAAGGACATCTCTAGAGCTGTCAGACAACTGTGGACGGTGGCTTGCAGCTCCTTCAGCGCGACTCCGGACTCTTGAGGAACAGCCTGGATGTTGAAAAGGATCTTCAACTGGCTGTTGACCAAGAGCCGCCGGTTCTCAAAGCGGTCAGTGAGGCTTTGCCACGCCGCGACAGCGGAGCCTTGGAAACAATGGCGTGTGCGTCACCACTTGTTTTGGATAGCAAGTGGAACAACTTTTCTACCAGGGTGAGCCGCGAGTTCTGGATGTAAATGGCCGTGAACAAGTCTCTGAAGGTGGGCCACCGAAGATAATCACCCGCGAAGACTTCGGTATCCACTGGCGGTAACCGGCAGCCTGTCGACAGGGGCGTGAGAACGTTGGCGGAAGCCTGAGTGGACTGAGAGGCAATTTTTTGCCGAAGCTGGGCAGTACACCTCGAATAGACGGAGTAACAGTAGCTGTACTTTGATCCCAGCACTGTCGAGGTGGCCGTATTATCGTCGGATACGGCTAGCAAGTCGGAACAGCTCTCATAGGTCTTTTCTACCTTCTCCCACAGGGCCCGAATTTGGTCCCGATGGACTTCCAACATGTACTGGGAGCATTCCGTTTCTGGGGCGCCCGGAGTATTCATGTTGGCCTCAAATTGACTGATCCGATCTGTTGTGGCGATGAACTTTTTCAGTGCCACGTCGACCGCACTTTGAGCCATTCTTGCCACGGAGCGGGTCTGCCTTTGTGAAGGACCGGGGGTTTTATCGACGGATTCGTCGCTCTTTGCCCTTGGAATGGCACTGGTAGCCCTAGGCTTTAGAAGAGGCTCCCGCGGAGATGCGGACTTAGATCTGTCCAGACGAATGGATGGGATAGGACGCGGGCTCTTGTAGTCTGCCGTAGGCATTCTCAGAATAAAGCTCGCTGGTCAGCGCTTGACGACTGACTTGCGCAATTAGTGCCTCGTACGAAGCGGTGGCCGGTCACACTAATGTGCTGAGAATGGCGAGATCGCGGTTGCAATGCTTACAAGGAACTCGTTGGCAACTCGGCGCGGATGTCGAAAGACCAGTCGTGTTCGGCACGAACCGTATGTGGAGGACAAAGAAACAGTAGGAACCCAAAAGCGGTTTGGTGTGATTGCAGGCGGATGGTGCCTGATGCGGAGTAGAAACAGTGTTGGAGACACGGAAAATGAAAAAGTATCGGAAAGTCCGTGCTCGTTCAGAAAAAAGTGGATGACAATCAATGTGTGTAAAATTATGTATGTATAGAAATATATGACACGTACGTATATATTGTATCCTTAACTGACTCGGATTTAGAGGGCCCTTCGAATAGCTGAATTTTGTTTTTCGCAATAATAATAATTGTTTAAGTGTTTATAGGTATAATTGATCCGTCAATTATTTTCGAAATTAAATGTTGCGGAGCCGGAAAGGTGGAATTGACCTTGGCTTGAATTTGACACAAAAAAAGAAATAAATAAATAAATACCTAATAATAATTAACCTTCTCTTCTGACTAATTGTTGTCGGATTTAATTATTCTGGAGCCGGAAAGGTGGAATTGAAACCTTGGCCTCTTGTTCGGATGGAGAACTAATAAATAAATAATTAATAATTTTCTAATTTAATTATTATGTGGCCGGAAAAGTGGAATAAAAACTTCGGCTGCTTCCCGGTCGACAAATTAATAATTAAATACTTTGTGGTATTCTCCACTAAATTATTTTAAATTTACTTAGCCGGACGGATGGAATTAAAAAATTAATAATTTTCGAATTTAATTATTATTTGGCCGGAAACGTGGAATAAAACTCGGCTTCTTCCCGATCGCAAAAATTAATAACTAAATGCTTTGTGGTATCTGCTCCACTAAATTGTTTTTAAATTCAAATTTAAAAAAAAACCTCTGCGTGGAGTTGTGGTTGTAGCGGGAAAAAAGTTCACTGGGTTACGCCGACGGCAGCGCAGTGCGTAAGTCACCAAAGGCAAAAAATAATAAAACAGCAACCCCACAAAAAAAAAACTCACGGCGCTGCGGCGGCTGAGTTAAATTTTTTGGAACACGGATTTTAAGTGAATATAATTCGTAGGTTTAACATTAGCTTTATTTATTTCTGAAATCGGAGGCAGAAAATATATGGGAATATATATGAGCATTTATTTTATACGGAGATATGTATATGCATATGTGTTAATTTCTGAAATCGGAGGCAGAAAATATATTGGAATATATGTATGTATGTATGTATGTGTGGGCATGCATTCACAGCGGAGCGGTTATAAGTGGACTGTATATATGTGACTGGAGGAACAGAGGTTATGCGGTGCAAAAATGAGACTTATTGGAAAAAAAATATTGCGACAGCGGCGGACTGTTCGGCGAATTTGGAAATTTCAGAAACTAAATGCACACCGGCTGGCCAATATTAATTATGCCTTCTTTTATTCACCGCACAATCTCACTGTTCACTTGCGAATTTTCGCGGATTAATTTCACCAAAAAAATATATGTGCACAATTGTCATGAGTATATGTATGTATGTATGTATGGATGCACATATGCCTCGACCGTTGGCAAGCGAATGAATAACGGGGAGACCGAAAACGGCGAGGAATATGGCGCACACAAAACGGAGATGGATGGAAAATTTTTCAGAGATTGAAGGCGAAGTAGAATAGAAATTACTGCCGTTTAATGTTCGGACCACTGCTGAAGACCGGCAGCGAGACGAAGACGGAGAAATGTCGTACTGATCTTTTGGCGGACCAATGCCGGGAACTGCTGGTAGAGAATCAACAAAAAAAATCCGGCTCGAAGGACCAAAATGTGTAGGGGGGCGCTTCTGCCGCCAAGATAGTCCGACGGTGGAGGTGATAAACCGAAGAAAATCCCACTTCGCAAACGTAGATGGTAAAAAAAGAACGGAGTCGTGGGCGTCGCACAGTGGCGCCATTGGCGTATTTGGCGTTGCATAAATCAAAAATTCATAGTCGCAAAAACGATTTAAACTATATGAAATCGACAGAGAATTTCACGACGATTCCAAATCAAAATAAAAAAAAAGTTGAAAAATATTTCCGTTTTTGCGACAAAAAAACAAGAGAATTTGGTTGACTTATAGGTAATATTACCCAAAAACTAGACAACCAATCGGACTGAGTTTTGTTTTATATTATAGATACATTCATAAACTGTAAATTAAAGCAAAAAACGGCAGTTTGGGTTTGGCTTGTACAGGTAAATCGTTACTTGCCAGGTGTCCATTTTTAACAACTTTTTCTGCCTAAAGTAGTCTAGAACTTTTGAAGCACCACGGAGCTTCCGTGTATCTTTCCTGAACCATGATCCGTTTAGATAGTCTGCGTTTAGCTGCGACTCCACCTTTGGCAGCGATTTTAGTGAAACAACTCATTGTCAAAAAACACGAAATATGGGGGCGCGCAAGGGCATTTGCAGTGTTAAAATCGTGATTTTTTTGTTTTAAATAATATTAAGACGCGAAAAGATGAGGAATCAAATGTTTATAGTCCAGAAATGCTTCAGCTATTAGAAATTCCCTCAATATAGGTTTATTGTTAGTCAAAATATTAGAAAATGATTAAAAAAAAATCGAAATTATAAAAAAATGTTTGTGTAAAATATTTTTTTACAATTTTTTTCAATATTTTTATTTGAGCAAATTGATAAAAATAAAGCTAAAAAATTAAATTATTTTTTTTTTTAATCGTTTTCAATGAGAAAATTCGATTTTTTCACTTTGACGCCCTATAAATGGGCGAATGGGTGGGCGTGACACATTGTCCACTAAATATATAAATTTTACATCAATTCACTGTCAAACGCCGTTTAAATTATTCGATTATCCTATTTGTTTCAAAAGTTATGATTTTTGCAACGAAAAATGCCAGAAAGGCGCCACTGTGCGTCGTTGGTAATATTCAAGGGCGCATTCGCATGTGATTTATTCAACTTCATACATGGAACTAAACTTAAGCTAACATAAGGGCCGCGCTCCCGATCGATAAGCTCAGCTTAACAGTACGGGAGCGGGCCCGAGTGGCGGAAAGCAACGCACGAGAGCGGGAGCAGCGACGGCCGACTCGAGGGCCTGAGCACAAAAGGGGCGAGCGCGGGTGCGCTCTTAAGTTTTGGTGAGCCAAGGCGGCACAGAGGACCCCTCGCCTAAACAACGCCCTTCGCGAGATTTGGCAATAAGCAAATCCTCAATGCACATCCCCTTAATTCATCCCCTTACAAAAAAAAGTGAAACAGACACTGGGAGTCAGCATCCTTTCGAGGTTACCACCTTTCAACGCAAAAAGCGGAAAATTTCACCAGCCACAAGACAAACTCCATTTAACGCCAATTAGGGATGATCATCGCAGCACGGAGCACACACACTGGAGGGTGGCAGGTGAATGGATGACGGAGTTGAGTTGTCGTCGGTCCACCCCATTGGGGTGCCATTTGTTTTTGAGTTCCGGACAGCAAAAAAAAAGATACAAGTTGATTTCACTCCCCGAGTGTCATAAATACATCTCACAGCATAGAAAAACAATCAACAAGTTATGCGTCAGCGGGGAAAGGATGAGTGGCCCACTTGAGGTGGTGAGGGTTTGGTGGTGAGGGTAGGATGGTTGTAAGGTTAGCGGTGGTTTTTGGGTGGATTCCCTGCTCTATTGCTCAACAACGCGCGCGCATGTTAAACTTGAATTATGAATTGTTATTGAGATTGATGTGAAACTTGAAAAATTTTTTTTTATCTTGGAAAAATTAAAAGGTAAAAAATTCAAAATATTTAACAATGTTTATTTCTTAGAAAATATGTTTTATAAAATTTGTTGTTCTTTTTTAAAGGTTTAGTTTAGTTATTTCAATACAATAATTTACTTATGAAGTATATTCTTTTATAACAGTTAGATGTGTATAAGAATAGTTTGAAACTTCCTTATATTGCTTAACTATTTTTAATTGGTTTGAGATCTAACTATATTATTTATCTACATTTTAATACTATGACAAAAATGATTCCTAAGGTAATATTTGGGGGTCTGCCACGCCTCCTTCTGTCTGTTTCAGAAAATCGCACAAAATTATAGTACCTGTGTACCTTTGGTACAGGGTATAAAAAAAGGTCTAAAGTTGTAATGTTAAGTATTTTAAACTGCCTCAAGCGCTGGCATGGATATTTTCAAGAGTAATCAGAGTACGAAATCGATGATATAAAACCCGAGATGGCAAACGTACAAAAATTGATTTTTTTTTTGTAATGACTAATAAAGGTGGTCATTTAATTTAGATTGTTTTTAAAAACTAGCGAATCAAATTTTAAAGAACTTAGAGATATAGGTTGTTCACTGTTTACATACCGAAATAAGAAATGGAACACCCAGTTTCTTGCATATAAAAAAATTAGAAAACAGCAAACATTAACATTTATTTTTTAAATCTATTTAAAACTTTTAAGCATAAATTGTGCGGTGGCCTGCACATTAAAGTGTTTAAAAATTTAATTGGATAGTTGGTGGCTTCATCTTAATTTGAAGCAGTTAATAGATTTAAATGAATGCATTGTTCCAATAATAGTATTCTGAATTATGAAGTTAAGGTTATTTTTATTTCTATTCTTAGCCGCTACACCTGCTCGCCCACGTAACCATTTAAGGATACTGTTGGCAAATACATCGGCCCGAGAAAACGTATCATGAGAGTAGTATAATAACCTCAGTTTCGGGACCTTTGATGTTGGCAAATAGGGTAATAAAAATTTAATTAATGGGTTAGTGTCAAGATTTAGGTAATAAAAATGCAATTAATTGGGGTTAGATGTCAACCTGTCAATAGGGAGGGGTAATAAAGATGCAATTAATTGGGGTCAGTGCATATAAAAGGGTATTTGAGATAACAAGTCTACAAAGGCTCCGACAAGGATATGAACACGTGTGCGATCCTGGACCGCAGGTGCACTTTCGCACGACCCTCACTTAAAAAGGGACGGGGAAAAGTGTGTGATTCTGGAGCGCACGTGCACTTTCACCCATGACCCTCACTTAAAAAGGGACGGGGAAAAGACGTTCCGGACCGATCACGTGAATTTACTTTTCATCAATGGACCAAACCCCGAAATCCATGGGCATTATGTATGGATTAAACATATTTCAAGGTAAGCACAAATAACTTTCACAAAAAAAAAAAAATAATAAAATAAAAAAAAATAAAATAAATAAAAAAAATAAAAAAATAAAAAAACAAAAAAAATATATATTCTAATATATTCAAATTAAATGCTTCTTTATAGGCAATTATGTTCTCAATTGGGAAATAATGGGATCAAACGTTAGTTCTGCAACAAGTGCCTTTCCTTCTCAACGAGTGAGGAGAGGGCTCAGCAACACGACGAACGATGCAGCAATATGGTGAGCGAACCGCCGAAGGAAACGGAGCTGTCCTTCAAACACACACATAGACAGCTGGAGGTACCTTTCGCCGTGTATGCAGAATTCGAGTGCATACTCGAGCACACAAAGATGTAAGTGAGAAAACACAAATAGTGAAAAATATATCAAATGTGTCCACAGGACTCTTATGATTTTGATGAAGCCCTTAATTGTCATATATGCAAGGGAATTTTAGGTAATGAAAGGGTGAGAGATCACTGTAATTTTTCAGGTAAATTTCGAGGTGCAGCACATAGTCAATGCAACCTTAAATATAAGACGGGAGATTTTATCCCAGTTTTCTTCCACAATTTTTTCAAGTTCGATTCTCACTTATTTGTGGAGATTGAGGGAGAAATTAAAATAATTCCTTTGAACAAGGAATTATAGATCTCTATATCTAAAATTATTTCTATAGGAAAAGATAAGATGGAGATGAGATTCTTAGATACTTTTCGTTTTATGCCCTCTAGCCTAGATACACTTGCAGGAAATTTAAATGAAGGGGATTTCAAAGTTCTTCGAAATCAATTTCCGAATATCACAGATTTTTCTTTACTTCGTAGGAAAGGTGTATTCCCTTATGAATACTTAGATTCTGAACAGAAACTTTCAGACAGAAGTATATTGATATTAATACTGATACACATAGGACTAGGGCCAAAAGTAATATTGAGAAAGACTTTTTTAAGCTTTTAAACAATAGTGTTTATGGAAAAACTATGAAAATAGCTTAAAGCGCAAAGATATACGCGTAATTACAATGTGGGAATCCCCACCTGTAGCTTCTCAAGGTGGTCGGCCTAGGTTATGTGCAAGGGACTTAATATCTTGATCCAACTTTCACAGTGCTACAAAGTTTAGTGAAACCATGTATGCTATCTAAATGAATCGTTTGCATAACGTTTGTGATAAGATGTATGATTTTCACTATTTTTATATGATACCGAAATTCCGGGATGCACTAAAATTAAACTACGTGAATACTGATTCATTTATATATTTCATTAAATCGGAAGATTTATATAGGGACATTCGTGGTGATGTCGAATTAAAATTCGATACATCTAAATATCCAGATGAATTGGCTAGGCCCACAGTGTAATAAATAACGTATAGGGTACTTCAAAGATGAGCTGCATGGTAGGTAGGTCAATGACAGAGTTTGTGGGTATTCGCTCGAAAATGTATGCCTACACATCAGAGGGTGCAGGTAGTCAGCCCGAAAAATGTGTTAAGAAAAATAAGGGAGTGAAGCGAAGTTGTTTGGAAAAACTCACATTCAACAATTATAAAAATTGTTTGTTTACAGGACATCAAGAAAGTGATAGCATGTAAGTTATCCAACCCGTAAATCCAGGCCACTTACGGCTTTTATAAACAATATTTCAAACTCTGCATTTGCCTTTGTCTTCGCCTTTGGCTTGAGGTCCGATCTCGGTTACCCAGCCAAGTTAAACAAATCGAAATTAAAAGACAAAATCAGTCCGATCTCGGTTCCCCAGCTAAGTTAAACAAATCAAAATTAAAAGTCGAAATTAAAAGTAAACATCAGCTTCCGATCCGAGGCCCAATCAATTGCGCCTTTTGCGTTTCAAGTTCCCACCAAATTGCATCGATCATCGATCATTGAATTTCACAAGGAAATGCAACAGTTTCATCATAAGCCTTTAATCTAAACATAAACTGAAGTTTAAAAGTTCAATAAGCAAAGTTCATGGCCGAGGTTCTTTGGATCAGATTAAGAATAAAAGGGCAATGCCTTTTAGATCAAGGAGATCAGTTGTAAGGAAGACAGAAAAAGTGAAGCGAACAGTTATTAAGTGACTTGTAATACAAATGTTTAATAAAGAAAGGTCTAGCGCCTAGTAATATAATTTAAAATAAAAATTATATTTTTTTTATTTTCCCAAAAACAACAAATTTAATTGGCGCCCAACGTGGGGCCGCGTTACAAAACAGTTAAAAAAAATTGTTTAGTGAAAAATAAATGAAACATAAAAGGAATTCGCGCGCCAACAACTCAATATTTAAACTAAATGGAAATTAATAAATGAAATAATCTATTTAAATAAAAAAGGTGAAATTAAAAAACATAGGTGGACCAAAATTTAAAATAAAAAAATTACAAGAACACAAAATTAATAAAGAAAAACGATACAAAATTATTAAGCCTACGAATTTGAAAACAACAAATAAATAAAACATCAACACACTCCAAAAGGAAAATCCAGGAAGGAAGATCAACCCACAACCGCACAGAAGGAAGACCCCAACAAGACAGTATCGTGAGGAATTAATTTATACATTATAATTATTTAAGAACAAAATTTTAAAATTTGTAAGAAATAAAGAAAAGATAGGTTCGCAATTTAATAATAAAAAATAAACAATCTGGAAGATTTAATAGATAACTTGAGTAAATTAAATTTAAAAATGGCAACCGGATGTTCAGCCCCAAATTTTTCTGCAGGCAGTATAGCCACAGCCGGCAATTTAACAGTGGAGTTAATAAATAGACTAATAAATGTTCAACTGAATGAAGTAAGCAGAAAAATAGATGGTTAAGAATATGTAGGTTAGAGGCAAACTGCAGAAACTGCAATGAATCTTTATAAAATTGAAAGTGAACAGTATTTTATCGCCCTAACAATTTAACGAAATAAAATTTTGGGGGCTGCCCATGATGCTCTAACCAATCATGGCACAGTATTAAATTTTAAAGCAATCTTATCCAGATTGGACTTCATATATAGTGATAAACGACCAATACATATTCTCGAATCAGAACTTAGTATCTTTAGGCAGGGACGAAAGACAGTTACTGAATACTATAATGAAGTCAATAAAAAAATGACGCTACCATAATGACATATGGAAAGGACAGTGTAATTACCAACGAAACAAACAAATCGATAAGGAACAATGCCCTACGAATATTTATATCTGGACTAAATGAATCTATTTCAGAAACTCTTTTCTCATTAAATCCGCCAGATTTGCCCAATGCTCTGGCAAAAGTTCAAGAATTAGAATCCAACAATTTCCGTGCTCAATTCGCAAACAGGTTTAATGGATTTAAAAATGAAAATAAAAATCAGGGAACAACTTACGATTTGATCAAATACGACAAAATAAGTTTACCAATAAAATGAGTAATAATTGGAATCATAAACTAAATTATAATTGGCCACAAAAGGGACATTTTTGGCAAAACAATAATCAATATAGTTTTGTGAAAGGCTTATAGGTGCCTTCCGATCCGAGACCTCTGCGTCCGTTGAGATGGGTTGCCGTTCGCCGCGTTCAGATCGAGACTTCTGTGTCCCGAAAACGGTCGAGCGGAGCCTTCAGTTACGACTTCGTTGTCGTCTGAAGTATATATATGATGATTCCTTCCCGAAACGCCTACATAGACTTGTCAGTCTAGTAAAACGACTTTATACGAAGATTGCGTTTATGAATGAGGGTTTAGATTTATTACGTGCGCAGAGTTCTAGGCCTTCTTATCAATAGAATAAAGCTAAGTATTTTTTGGAGTTGAAAGCTTCAAGAAGAGCTTAGTGCCATGTACATACATAATAACAATGATCTTATTGTAATAAGTGAGGGTATGTGTGGGTATACATGACTCCCCCAGCATAAGTTTCGACAATGTTGTTGGAATTATTAATATAATTTTGTAAATATAAAAGAGGTACGGCAATCTTTAATCTTGATTTTGATATTTATATTTTCTTTTTACTTGATCCTTATAGATTTTTTTGTTTGATCTTTATTATTAATCATGTAGTTACCAGCTTGCTCGTAGTTACTTATTTCTTTGTTTTTTGGGTTAGATTTTCCTACTTGATTATTTTTTACATATATATTTGCAAAGTTTGGATCATCTATGTTATCTTGTTTTGTATTTAATGTCTGTTTATTTTTTAGAAGCTTTTCCGATAGTTTGGAAATGTCTTCGTGACAAAGTATATTATTAAATAAATCTATTGGTCTAGTATTTATTGTTGAATGAATTGTGTTATTATAACAAACAACTGCTTTAAAAACATTTTCTTGAACGGTGTCAGTATTGTTTGGATCAGCGTTATACAGTCGCATATGTTCATTGAGGGTCAAATGTAGTCTTTCTACGTCAGAGTTTCCAGTTTTCTTATACAGAGTGGTGAAGTGCACCTCAATGTGGTTTTCCAGGAGGAATTGCTTAATTACAACAATGTCAAATTCGTTATCAGTTACAATCTTCTTTGGTTTTCCTAAATATTGAATTCTTAATTTGATTGCGTTAAGCAGAGAGATCCAGGATCTATCTGTAATATATTGAGCGGTTGCATATTTAGACATTTTGTCAATGGTTGTGACGTACATTATATTTTTTTTAGGATACCAGATATCTATATGAATTATATCGTTTATTTTATCTGGTGTTTCTGTAATATTAAAGTTATATTTTATAGGTTGCCTATCGTACTTGGCTAAATTACAAATTTTACAATTATTAATATAAGTTTGAATAACTTTTTGCATTTTTGGGTAATAATATTTTTCTCGTATAGATTTAAAAATTTCATTAATGCCTCTGTGATTATTTTTTATGTGTTCACTTTCGATTATCTTCAAGAGTTTTTCTTTATCGTTTATGTCTTCTAATAGTATACCTGTCTTGAGAATTCTTAAATTTTTATTACATGAAAAATACTGCCTATATATTTCTTGGAATTTCACATATAAACTTAAATTTTCGCAAAATAATACGACTAAACCCTTTTCTGGCAATTTATCTTGCATGAATTTTAGCATGTTTTCTTCATTTCCACTTGTTTTAAAAATATGTCTAATTTTCTTGTTATGCAAAATTTTGAAAGTACTTGAATCGTTTTCTGCCTCTATAATTTGTATTTGGATTTTAAACACATTTAGACAATTAGTTGTAATACTAATGAAATTAAGGTCATCTGAGTCCGCACTGTGGACTGTATCTAAATCATCAGTTTCGTTGGCAAATATATGGATTAAATCGTTGGAAAAATCTTCATTTTCAATTTTTGTCTTAGGTTTAACTTCTGATGAATTGTTATTGTTCTCTAGCATAAATATATCAAAGTTATTTATATTTAATTTCATTTGAACGTTTCTGTCATCCTCTTCTGTTGATGTTTCGACGATTCTGCTAAGTCCGTCTGCTAAAACGTTTTCTTTGCCTTTTATAAATGTAATGTCGAAATCAAACTCGTTTAATTGCACTTTCCAACGTTGTAGCTTTAGGTTAGGTTCCTTCAGATTATTAAGCCAAACTAGGGGCCTATGATCAGTTTTAATAATAAACTTTCTTCCGTAAATATAATATTTAAAGTATTTTGTTGAGCAATAGATGGCAAGGAGTTCTTTCTCTATAGTACTGTAATTGAGCTCGTGAGTTTTAAGCGCACGGCTAGCATAACTAATTACTTTATTATCTTGCATGAGTACGGCGCCTAATGCATAGTTACTTGCATCTGTAACTATTGTAAATTGTTTATTAAAATCTGGGTATACTACTATTGGATTGCTTGTTATTAGGATTTTAAGTTTTTGAAAAGCTTCTATGTAGTCTTGATCGTGAGTGTTTATTTTGGAATTTTTCTTTAAGCATTTTATTAAGGGCTGAGCAATTTTGGAGTAGTCTTTTATGTAGCGCCTTAAATAACCTGTGATTCCTAAGAAACTCTTAATTTGTTTCTGATTTGTTGGTAATTTTATCTTGTTGATAGCGTCGACTTTCTTTGTACTTGGCTTAAGGCCTTCTGAGTTAATAGTGTGGCCGAGAAATTCGATCTCCTCTCTGACAAACGCACATTTGTCGGATTGGAGTTTTAAATTTGCTTTAGATAGGCAGTTGAAAATACAGCTTAGATGGTTGACGTGTTCTTCTATATTTTTTGAAAATATCAGGATGTCATCCATGTAAACGATACAAAATTGTCCTGTATAGGGACTAAGAACTTCGTTCATTAGCCTTTGGAACGTTGAGGGTGCGTTACGTAGCCCGAATGGCATACGAAGGAACTCGTAATGGCCATCGGTTGTTGAAAATGCTGTTTTGTGTACGTTTTTGTTGTCCATTTCTATCTGATAGAAACCTTTTGCCAGATCTAGAGTTGAAAAAACTTTGCAGTCACCCAACTTGTCGAAAATCTCATCTATATTTGGGATCGGGAATCGATCTTCGATGGTTTCTTTATTTAGTTTACGGTAATCTACGACGAGCCGCCACTTTTGCTTATTCGACTGGTCCATTTTCTTTTGAACCACCCACAAAGGACTATTGTATGGGCTTTTAGAGTGTCTTATAATACCTTGGTCTAACATTTCTTTTATTTGATTGTTAACTTCGTCTTTGTGAATTTCTGGGTATTTATATGTTTTTGAATATATTGGAAGGTCGTTCTTTGTAATAATTCTGTGTCTGACTTTATTTGTGAAACTTAAGTCTAGTCCTTCTTTATAAAAAATACCTTCGAATTTATTTATGACCTCATTTATTAGGGATTTGGCCTGTGGGCTGATTGAATTTGTTGGAATTAAGTTATTTATGTTTAGGTCGAAGTGGTTTACCTTTATTAAAAGATCTAGATAAACATCATTGACTTTTAATTTTTTATTTGGGTAATCGATGACTGCATTCATGTCATGGAGTATGTTACAGCCAATTAGTCCATCGAAGGAGTTATGGAAATTGTACTCTAGAAATTCGCAGATATAGCCTTCGGCTTGAAATTCTTGAAAACATGGAAATCTGCATAGTTGTTCTATTTTAATTTTGTTTCCCATTGCTTTCACATCTATGTCGATATCTGTTTTCCACTTAGGGTGACATAAATTCTTATTTATTACACTGAATTCTGCTCCAGTGTCGATAATAAATAATAGAGGTCTCTTTTTTCCCTGAACTTCTATATATGGTATTCGTCTGGATCCCCTATCCGAAAATTTAGGCTTGATTGGTTAATATCCATTGGCTCGAAACTACGTCTGTTTTGCTCTGGGGTTTGCATATTTCGACTATTAGTCGATACTCGAGCAGAATTAAAGGCCGGATTGTAATTCGAATGCCTTCTACTATTTACCCTAAATGTACCTTCAGTACCTTGATTCTCATGTTGAACGCTGTGGTTTAGTTGGTCCCTATTCACTTCATCTGAGCTACGTTGTGTAGAAATTGGTTCGTTTACGTTTCTGTTATCATTACTAAAATTAGTTCTGAAGTTTGATCTATTGTACTTATTATTCTTTCGAATTGGCCCGTATAATGTATAGCTTTGATGCCGAGCATCTTCAATGATTTTATAGGCCTCATCTACCGATTGTGGGTTTCTTGCGAATATTAGTGTTTTTGTAGGTTCCGGCAAGTTATCTTTAAAAACGCGAAGTGCAATTCGATTTACTTCTAATGTTGTGTACGTTCCCTATTAGAAATTTCGTTTATTTTATTATAGTATTCTTCTATTGTTGATTCTACTCGGCACAATTTTAACATATCCATTAAGACATCGCTTGTTTCCTTTTCACCGAAGTTATTCAAGATTACCTGTTTAAAACTTCAGAATTTCTTGTCTTGGTTGAATTACTAGAAAATTGTCCACTCTTGGTTCCTCCTCTTTACGGCCTGCAGGTGTTCCGATGAAAGCTTTCCTATTATGTTTTTTATGCTACTCTTTGCGTTCAGCCACGTGTGTGGGATCATGTGAATTTAAAAATTCCGGAGTGTAATTATATAAGAACAGCTTACTATGGTTCCGGATTTCTTGTTTTTGACGAATGTATGGCTGGTTTTGGTTGCAAAATATTTTTTTTTTTTTATCCTCGTCGCCAGTTTTGTGAAAGGCTTATAGGTGCCTTCCGATCCGAGACCTCTGCGTCCGTTGAGATGGGTTGCCGTTCGCCGCGTTCAGATCGAGACTTCTGTGTCCCGAAAACGGTCGAGCGGAGCCTTCAGTTACGACTTCGTTGTCGTCTGAAGTATATATATGATGATTCCTTCCCGAAACGCCTACATAGACTTGTCAGTCTAGTAAAACGACTTTATACGAAGATTGCGTTTATGAATGAGGGTTTAGATTTAATACGTGCGCAGAGTTCTAGGCCTTCTTATCAATAGAATAAAGCTAAGTATTTTTTGGAGTTGAAAGCTTCAAGAAGAGCTTAGTGCCATGTATATACATAATAACAATGATCTTATTGTAATAAGTGAGGGTATGTGTGGGTATACATGACTATATAACAATCAAAAACAAGAAGCTGTTGAGCCAATGGATGTTGATCAATCGATTCAACTCCAGAATAAACCTAATAACAATCGGCAGCCGAATCATAAATGGCGAGCAAATAATAATCAAGGAAGATATAATAATTATTATAATAGAAATCGTTCAAATTTCTATCAACCTAAAAAAAGGGAATCAGATGGAACTGAAAGTCAGCCAGCTAATAAAGTAATCAGATTAAATAATATCAGGGGATATACGGGGGAATGCCTTATTTAAATAGGATTGATCGAAAAACCAAGAAACAGTTAAAGATTTTAATAGATACAGGAGCCACTGCTTGTTATATAAAGAAGGGAACTTTTGATAATAAAAAAGAGCTACCAATATACAAAATAAATACCAATAAAAAAAAGGCCAATCAACGGACATGATGAGTATAATCTTATTTGAAGATTGAACTATAAATATATAGTAAATTAGTATATAATTTTTGCTTCTCTCAGTTCTTCGATCACACAGGTCGACAACAATGGACCTTAAAAAAGTACGGCAAATAAAACCAGATTGTGAAAGATCTCGGTCTGTATATTACTAGTCCGAAACCCAAAAGTTTCCATCACGTCCCAGTTTTGAGGAAATCGCCCTCAAAGTACAAAAAATGACCTATTTTGGCACTTTTTAAAAGCAAATAACAACGAAACCGCGAGTATACCAAAGTTGAATTTGGGCTTTAATGAAAGGCCAATCTTTCCCCTTTCAGATTTCAGATGGATCCTGGATGTGAGACGTCAGGTTCAACAGCTATATCGCTTATTCTGAACTACTTTTTGACCCCTTTTTTTACTACTTTGTAGCCCTGAAACTCAGTACAAAATGTGGTGACTCAGATCTAACTCCCACATAGTTTGTACTGAGTACATTTTTGTACGGTCCATATGTCTTATCCAAAATGTGATCTCGGCTAGTTGGCTAACATTGAAATTTTTCAAACTCTCTTCGAGCGGCGGTGGTTGAATCGGTTGAGTCAATGTTGATGTATGAGGGGAGGGTTGAAATGATAATACACTTGATGGGTGAACACTCGTTTGGTTTGGTAACACTGGTGATGATTGATGGAAGTAATGATTAGGTGGAGAGAAGGAGGAAGAATCACCAACAGCATCATCATCATCTATAACTGATTGTGAATAAAATTGATCATCATCATCATAATCATCATTTTCATTCTCATCAAGAGTATCCCCATAATCCTCATCACTTTTTAGCCTCCAATCCAATGGTTTGTATTCTTCATATTTAGGTTTTGAACTTTTACTAGCCGCAGTATAAAATGTAAGTTTCCTCTTTTTCATATGTGGTGTCTTAATATCAATATCGTTTTGATAGTCTTTTTCTATATTCTTATCTAATTTTTATACCCTAGCAGGGTATTATAATTTCAGTCAGAAGTTTGCAACGCAGTGAACGATCGGACGACTATATCATATAGCTGCCATAGGACAGACCGGAAAATTTTTCGAAAAAAAATTATAACTATGTCAGTTTTCAAGATATTTTCACCAAACCTGATTTTGGCCATCTAGTATTATTTCTGAATTTCGGTTTTAATTTCATGAAAATCGGCCAACTATATCCTATAGCTTCCATAGGAACAATCAGGAAAAAAAAAACCATAACTTAGTCGTTTTTCAAACCATTTTCATCAAATTTTAAAAATTTCATTTTAAGATTTTTTTCAATTTTATTTGAAATTTTATTTATTTATTTTTTTATTCTAAAAAGTTAAAGTCTAAAAAATAAATTTTATTTTTGAAGCTGAAAAGAAAATTTCCCCAGTCCCTTTCCCGATTAAAAATTTTTATCAATTGTATTTATTTATTTATTGTTTTTTGAAACTGAAAATTAGCAAGCTGAAAAAGAAATTTCTCAAGTCCCTTTCCCAATTAAAAATTTTTACACATTTTAGTTTAAATTTTAATTTATTTACTTGTTTATTTTTTACATTATGTATTGGAAATCTAAATTTCCATCACTTAGCTTAACTAAGTTGTATCTTTTATTGTTTAAAAACTCGTTTCACGCGCTAACACGGGTTTGATTTATTATTGTTTTTTTTTAAGTCGTTCGTGAGTTATAGCGTCGCAAACATGGAGCAAAATAAAGAGAAAATACGGCATATTTTACAGTACTACTACGATAAAGGCTAAAATGCATCTCAAGCCGCCAATAAAACTTGTGCAGTTTATGGACCCGATACAGTTTCCATTTCCACCGCACAACGATGGTTTCAACGTTTTCGTTCTGGTGTAGAGGTGGTCGAAGATGCGCCACGCTCCGGAAGGCCTATCGTCGAAAATTGCAATAAAATCTCTGAATTGGTTGAAAGTGACCGGCATAGAGCTGGGCATGAGTCATCAAACCGTTATAAACCATTTGAAGAAGCTTTGATTTACTAAGATGCCAGTTTGGATTTGTACGTCAAACAGTTCGGTCGTCTCGATCATTCAGCTCTAAAAAAAACGGAATCTAAATTTTTCGAAGAAAAATTCTAAAGCACAAAATTTCTCCTGAAAAAATGT
Source organism: Drosophila birchii (assembly GCA_035046345.1). NCBI lineage: Eukaryota > Metazoa > Arthropoda > Insecta > Diptera > Drosophilidae > Drosophila > Drosophila birchii. The sequence goes on along the minus strand of JAWNOA010000100.1, from coordinate 901,575 downwards.
TGGCTTGGCTTTCTGCTATGCAGGAGCCACCCACAGGTGGCTCTTCTATTCAAAAGGGGACAAAAGGACCGAGGTCTCGTCGCTCCTTTCACGATCAAAAAATTAAGGAAATTCATAAAATGGGGCTATCTAGTGATAGTTCCAGATCGTCGACTCCAGCTCCAGTTCCGAGCGGCAGTGAACGTCCACCATCTCCCAGCCAGTTGAGAGAGCGCATTGATAATCTTCTGAAGGCTAATGATAAAGTTATGAGTAAGCCTATCCTGAGTAATAGTTACCCGCTCCGCAGCAAGGAGGTAATCAAACCAAGAGCGGAACAAGACATGGATCTGAGGAAATCTGAGGCACTTCCCCAATGGGCGTCGACGGTTCGAATTGATTCGGAGCAACCTTCAACGTCTCGACAAGCAAGGGAACGGCAATTTCAGCTCATTCAGGCCAACAAGGGACCGGCGGGTAAGACGAACTCTGACGGAAAAAACCTGCTCTCCAGCAAGGCGTTGAGCAAGTTAAGCTCGGCACAAGTTCTAGACGCCATTGAGTCCACAGCAATTCCACAATGGAGAGGAGCCGCTCCTGGGGAACCATTTCAAAATCCCCAGCCGAGATGGCAGACCGTCCAGAAGAGGTCGTCTAGTAAGAGGCGTGCCCCTGTTGTGGATGCAATGTGTACAAAGGCCAAAACCAGCAAACCGTATAATACAAATAGGTTTGCCGCCCTTGATATGGATGTTCTGCCGCAAAATATGGATGTTGTGGAAGATGTTGAGGAGAGAATTACTGTCTCCCAGTTGGCAGCTAGCCCTGCTCCTATCGCTCTGGCCAAGCCAAAGCCGATCACAGTGCCAAATGTTAACAACGTGGAGGCGATGGAGAATGAGCTCCTCCAGGTGGTCGAAGATGATGGCCTCGAGCTTCGCATTGCTCGTTCAGGTGACCTGCGTATTTATGCTAAGGATTCCTCTACTCACCGTATCATAACGAGGTTTTTGACAGAAAAGAATGTTATTTATACTCATTTCTGTCTTAAGGAGGACCAGTTCAGGATGGTTATCAAGAATTTGTCGAGCACCACGCCGAGGAACTTTAAGATTTATTTCAATTTTATTTTAAATTTTATTTATTTGTTTTTTGATTCTAAAAAGTTAAAGTCTAAAAAATAAATTTCCCAAGTCCCTTTCCCAATTAAACATTTTTTTTAACTTTATGTTAAATTTTATTTATTTATTTATGTTTTATTGAAGCTGAAAAATAAATTTCCCAAGTCCCTTTCCCAATTAAAAAATTTTATAAATTTCAGATTAAATTTTAATTTATTTATTTGTTTATTTTTTACATTATGTATTGAAAATCTAAATTTCCATCACTTAGCTTAACTGAGTTGTATCTTTTAATGCTGAAAAACTCGAGGATACAATCCTCAATGTAATTAAATCTCTCAGGGAGATATATATAGTGGTTCTTTAGCTCCAACTTAATGTTGGAGCCAAATTTACCCACTGACCGCGTTGCCGTGAAAATTTCTATCGGCGTGTTTATGGGCATGTCATTAACTCTACATAAGGTAAAGGCAAGCATTAGAGGATCCATCTCAATATCCTCGATGAGGGCGTTTAAGTTTGGACGCAGAAGTGGTGTTGGTCCTCTTCGTACCCTTGTTGTTGCTGGTGGTGGCGATGGAGTTCATGCTGGTGGTGGAGTACCTGTTTTTTTGCCTCTTTTTTTTCCTCACTCCTTTAATTCCCTGTTGTCCACTTCATGTTAAGCATAGGTTTCAAAGAACACGTGACGAAATGATGTCGAGTAAAAATTTGAGACATAAATGTCCACAGTTGAATGTACCAAATTTTTGGTAGCGTTTGTAATTATATCTTATGTTTTTTCCGAAATATCTAATAACTTCTAATGGTGGTTGTAAATTCCCAAAACTATCAAAGTAAATTGATTATCTTCCTTTCTTATAATACGCTACCCAATGCGTTCCTTCAGATGTCGAGTCTGCTAAATTTAAAATTCCACACTCAGAGTGATGTGGTAATTTGGGCAACTCATATTTCATATAAACTCCTTGAATATGTGGAATATGTTTAAAAGCAAACTTTTATATATCAAAGTTGGATAATGCTCTATTAGGTAGCTCATTTAGTAGTTTTTTATTACGTTTTAGTTTTTTATTATTTTTTGTTAATGTAAATACAATCCCTCCCCCAATGCTACCGGTTCCATTTTTCTTTATGTCTCTGGTTTTCCTCAAGTTAAGCCTTCTTGGCATTATTAATAGACTTGGCAATTGCTGCGCTAGGGCTGTTAAAGGTACCAATGATAAAAAACCACCAACCTTGGGAACTGCTATAACCCGCGGAATTACAATATTTTTCTTACATCCCATCGATTTTGTTACTGCGTTGCGAGCCACTTTAACTGCATTCATTAGGTCGAGTGGTTTGTTCTTTCGCAATTCAATTGTTGCTTTTTTGATGATTGAAGCAAGAGATTTTTTTACAACTTTATTTTTCTGTTGCTTGGTTCCCATTCCAAATTTTTTCTTTAGCTTCATCATATTTGTTACAAAATAAGCTGCAGCTCTCTCACTAATACTACTATTCTCAGCTTTCACTCGTTCCCAAGCTCTATTAATTAAAACTGAGTCTGCTTTATGACGTTGACGTTGAAGTCCTTGCTTTTTGAATATGCAATTTCGTTTTCTCGACAAGCTTTATCTAAACCATTGATACCCCGATCACCACGTAGCAATTGTTTCTCTAGTTTTGTGCCAGTTACACGAAATGCAGCCAGGCATATGAGCCTCAAAGGGTAGAGTGTTTATCAATTTATTTATGAGACCAGTTCCCTGTTTGACATTTGATTTATGACTGTTTATATTATAAAAATGTTTTCCCATTTTATATCATCCTCAATTAACGAGTTCTTGTCATTGAATGAAGTACTCATCTCGAAAACATGCGTTTATTAAGGTAAAATAAAAGTATTGTAGTAAGAATTATTGAAAGTGATGCACAAGGTGAGGGTACACATCCCCGTCACAGCTCATTGTTACCAAACACAATTAGAGCTTTAATTGTTGGTCCATCAAACTATGAAAAGACAAACGTTCTTATTTCGCTTTTGGAAAGTCCTAATGGATTGAAAATTTGAAAATTTATATATATATTCAAAGAGTTTATACCAACCAAAATATCAGTATTTGGAGGAGGAATGGGATATAACACATTTTCTACAAATGATGCCGTTTTGTCACCGCAAAAAGCTAAAAACAATTCCATTATGATATTTGATGATGTTGCGTATGAAAAACAAGATAATATTCGGAACTATTTTTGTATGGGACGACATAGAAAATTGATTCATTCTATTTATCTCAAACGTATACACATATACCAAAACATTTAATTCGAGATAATGCAAATTTTATTATAATGTTTAAACAGGATGACTTAAACATGCGTCGTATATACTGAGATCATGAAACAGTGATATGGATTATTATTCATTAATGAATATATCAAGAACATGTTGGGCAGACAAATTTGGATTTCTTGTAATATCTAAGGATGAATCTATGAAAAGTGGACGATATAGGAAAGGATTCTACCAGTTTATTTTACTCTAATTAATAAGATATAAGTATAATGAAATTTTTGAAAAAGGACAGTAGATCATCCAGCTTCATAATGACTACACCAATGACAATTGCGTTAAATGGGAATGCATCTGTACTAAGCCAACATTTTTTCCCTCAAATTGAGCTAAATCGAAATTATGAATGCGCTCTTATCGACTTTTATACATTCAATTCAATACCGAATGTGGATGAAGGAAATAATCTGTTTCATATTGGAAATAAAGTCGTGGAAATACCTATAGGGTCATATGAATTTGAAGATATTGTAAAATATATGACAAGAAAGACATATGATCTCCATAACAGCTTAAAAATTAAGTGTAACACCAATACTTTACAAGTTCAAGTTACTGAGACCGTATATTTTAATCATGAACGATCAATTGGACGACTATTTGGTTTTAATAAACGTGAATTAAGATCAAATGATAATTAAATTTACGTCTCCGATAAGCCCGTGAATATTTTAAAAATAAATTCAGTTAGATTAGAATGTAACATAATTAGTGGGTCGTAAAAATGAACATTACACCACCATTTAATTTATTTGCCTGTCGACACCAGAGAAATAAGCACACTCGAAATACGGGTAACTGATCAGAACGGAGATTTAATTAATTTGCGTGGTGAAACTGTATCAATCAGAGCTTGCAAATAACAGTCGACAGTTTTTTTTCTAGTGCTCTCGTTGCGAGCACAACCGAAAAAGATCATACTCGCTCGCTTTCGCTCTAAGCAAGGGGCTTTTGCTGTCTTTATTTCTGTTTTCTGTTGAGCGCTTTTCGTTGATTTTTTATTTTTTCGGTTGTTCAATGGGTACTGCGTAAAGAGCGGAGCGAGAAACGCTCGCACAAAGAGAAAAGGCAAAAGACCGATTTACCGAAAAACTCAATGCAAACGTTCTTCCCATTAACTTTCGTTGTTGTTGCAATTATTATATTTCGGCTGCAAAACGAACGCATTAAAGTTTAAGACAATGTTTTTATTTTTTTTTTTTTATTTATTTATATATTATATATATATTTACATTTTTTATATTTATGCCCATGCGTGTAAATGTATACCAATACATACGCAAAAGACTTTTTGTTTCACTAAACATGACAAAACGGTCTTGGAACAACCGAAAAAAAACAGAATAGAAAAAGACGGTTTCGCTCCGATCGCGAGCGAGCACATTCAAGAACCCATGAAACGGTTGATCTCTGAGTCTTTTCGTAAAGAGTCAGAGGGAGACTCTTATTTGAAAACAACGAGAAACGGTTGACAGTTATTTGCAAGCTCTGGTATCAATGCATCTTCACCTACGAGTATTAGAATGATTATTTACAATAAAAAGACCTCGTATCGCCCATTTTCATTATAATCTTTCTCGCTTCCAAGTGAACGGTCGTATATGATTGAACAAAGGTTTTGTGAATAATAGTGAAAATAAGATAATTGTGCATATTGAACTTAAAACTGATCTTCCGTCTTGTTCTCGCGCTCGCTTTGACTCTGCTGGCTTTCGACTCTTAACTCATCTTCGACTGACCCGCTACCGTGTCTGCTCTCAACTGTTGCGTCTGTAGAACTGTCCGCTCTCGTTGTCTGTTCTGCCAAGGCTGCAGCTACGGGGGTTGTCATAGTCTACGTGTAGCCAGTGGTGCCACCTTACACTCGGCCATTCTGCTCGTCATCTGCCCCAGATGATTCATCTTCGCCTTCGCTGTCGTCGTAATTGTGGTATTGCCACAACTTCATATAGTCACCGCTTGTGGAAGTTTGGTTTGGACCCTGAAAAACAGCAGATTTTTTTACTTCATACCTACTGTTCCTTTTAGCTTTGGTGACCTCGTATGGGCCGATGAACTTCTTTGCCAGCTTATTTCCGGCTACGAACTGTGTGACCTTGACCGCAACTAGATCGCCCACCTTGTAGACATCTGCCCCTTTGCGCTTCTTATCGTAGTTTCGTTTGTAGACTTCTTGGGCTTTGAGGATTTGACTTCTGGCTTCTGCTCTTAGCTGGTTGCGTTCATGTTGTATGCTTCATTCGAGTTCTTCTTGTAAAATTTGTAGTAGATCGGCTGTAGCTTCGTTGCGCATCTTGACTCCAAAGATAATCTCGAACGGTGTAAACTTGGTTGACGAATGGACGTGAGCATTAATAGCCTGCTGGACCTGTGCTGTGTACTTGTACCATTTTGTCGGCTCTGCAACTGAGACTTTTGCCAATACTGAAAGGATGAAAGGATATATCCAGGCGTACCTAGAAAATCCATCTACCACTGCGAATATGTGCCTGTAATTTTTTGCAGTTGATTCTAACGAACCCAAGTGATCAATATGTAATGTGGCAAGCGGAATATCGCCCTTGTTGATACAATGCAAAAAATCTTCCTGCTTTCCCAACTTTCGATTGTGCGTTATGCACTCAATACAATTTGCAATGTGCTGATTAACTTTTTTCTCCAGATAGGGTATGTAATAATCTTGTTTGATTGTGTGCATCGTCTTCTTTGTACCCATATGACCAAAATTGTGAACTTTTCGGATGATTTCTTTTTCCATGCATTTTGGAACAGCTAACAAATCTAGACCTTCAACTTGCTTGTAGATTATTTGATTCTTACTCACATAGTTTGCATACGCCTTCTCTTTCAATATTACTGCTACCGCTGCTAAATGGTCATCTCTTTGCTGTGCTTTAAGTATTTGTGCCTGTACTTCTGATGTTACTAGCATGACAGGGAATCGACTCAGACTATCCACATGCTTCATTCTTGTACCTGCACGGTGCTCCATTTTATAAGTAAAATCTTGTAAGTACATTATCCACTGCGTAACTTCTCTCGGTATATCATTCTTGCTTGTTGTCATCTTGAATGCTGCGCAGTCTGTTACCAAAACAAACTCGATGCCCATAAGTATGCTGCTTTTACTTCTAGGAAATAGCTGTGTAGACCTTCTTCTTGTGGAGTTGTCTTCTTGCTCCAATAAAATACTGGGTGCCACTGGTTATCGTGCTACTGTAGTAGGGTTGCCCCATATCCGTGCTTGGACGCGTCAACGTTCAACTGGGTTTTCTCGTTCTGCTTGTAGATCTTCAAAACCGGTTCTTCAGTTAGAGCTGTCTTCAACTTCTCTATGGCTTCGCGTTCAAGAGCTCCTATTTTAAACTCAGCTTCCTTCTTCAATAATTGGGTTAACGGCCTTGCCATAAGTGCATAATTATGGATGAATTTTCGGAAATAGCCAGTCAAACCAAGAAATGACTGAACTCCTCGAATGTTCTTCGGCAACGGAAACTTCTGTACGGCTTTTATTTTCTCTGCTCCTGGTTTTATACGCCCATTTTCAATTTTGTGCCCCAAAAAAGATATTTTTTCTTTGAGGAATTGGCATTTGGACCACTTGATTTCTAAGCCAAACTGCTGGGACTGCTTGAGGACTCTTTGCATGTTTTCCAAACATTCTTCTGCTGTGCTGCCGAATATAACAATATCGTCTACGTAAACCTCCATTATGCCTTCGTTTATTAACTGTTGAAAGACATAATTAATATAACGGACAAATACAGCAGGGGAATTACAAAAGCCAAATGGTGCTTTCTTAAATTCAAAAAGGCCTTCTTTAGTTGTGAATGCTGAATACTTGCGGCTTTGTTCATCTACGTCAACGTGGAAAAGTCCATGACCGTGAAAAATTTGGTATTCTGCATCTTCTCGAGGACTTCTTCAACAATAGGGACTGGAAATCGATCTTTGAGAACCTGCAGATTCAGCTTGCGATAATCTATACAGATTCTGTAGGTGCCATCTTTCTTCTTTGCCTAGCGACATCAGATGAAGATTTTTGAATTACATCTTGCTCCAGCCATTCAGAGATTTGTTTTTGTACGACTTGTCTTTCTGGTGCCGCTAATCTACTGGGACTTTCACGAAATGCAATATTGTTGTTATTGGGTACAATACTTAGCTTTTTCGGACAGCTGATCGGCTTTTCTATCGGCTTGTAGTTATCAATAAGTTTCTTCACTGCAACTGCATATTTTGGATCGACATCGATTTCAGGCTTGGTCTCTGCTACGTCCATGACGTTGAACATTTGGTCATCTTCTTTCTCGGCAATCTTTCCAAATGTGTAACCTGCAGCATCCAAGGTTATTGTAAATTTTTGTATGAAATCAATCCCGATTACCACGTCAAAATTCAGCTTGTCTTCTGGAACAATTAGGAACTTATGTTGGGTATTGAAGCCGTCCACTTCAACTTTTGCTTCCAACTCGCCAATCACCTCTGTGGTTACATTGCCAAGACCAACTAGTCGGGCAATCGATTTACTCAGTGGAAATTCTTTAAAATGTTCGTCGTATTTATTTTTACGGATTAGTGACACATCTGCGCCAGTGTCTATCAAACAAAAAATTTCTTTATTGTTTATGCTCATTTTTTTCCCGCGATTATTGTTCATTACTAAACCGATTGTTTTCTTTTCGTTTGGGCATTGCTTTGCGATATGTCCTGCCCCATTACACTTAAAACATTTAATTTGTTCTTTGCATTCTGATTTTTTATGATCTACCGCGCCGCAGTTAAAACAATGTTGTTTACGCTCGTCTGTTTTGTTTGTTTCCGTTTTACCGCCTACCGCCTGTTTATGGTTTGTGTCTTTGCTACCGCTTTTTCGATCGTTCTCTCTAGCCAACTGATAAATTTTAAATTCATCGTGCAGTTCTTTAAATGTTTTACACTGATACATTGCGCACTTATATTCGCTTTTAATTGATAAACCGTCTACAATATAACGCAAAACCGCTGATTCTTCTATATTTCCGAGACTCGCTATTTTCTTCATTTGCAATACGTATCATGGAATGTCTCTTCTTTGTCTTTTTTCTTTAAACGCAATTTTTGGTGAATGTCAGCACTGTTCAACTTTCGATCAAATTCATTAATTAGTGCATACTTTAAGTCCACGAAATTCGATATAAACTCTGACTCTAAAAACAAATTGGCAGCTCCACTCATTTTTGCCCTTGCTTGTACGTACATTTGTTTTTCTGTTAAGTCATAGGCTTCGGCGTTGCCTTCAAATATTTCAAACCATTTCTTTACCGGCACATTATAACCATCAAAATCACAAACAACTTTCTCAAAATGTTCAGCTGATATTTTAATTAAATTTTCGCGACGTTCATCAGATTCAATTTTTAATGACAGCAATGTAATTATTTGTTGAATTCTATCATCCATGTTGTTTATTTCATCTTTGTTTTGTTCACTTGCATTTGTGACGACACTCTGGTCACACTCATCCATGGCGTTTCGTCTGGCTGGCGTACGTTTTGTTTTCGACATTTCTGTTCAACTTTTCGGCGCGACGGTTGTCTGGCGCCAGTCTCAACTAATCCAGCGACAACAGAGAATTTTTTCAAACGAAACGTCTGGCAACAGCAACAGCAAGAGAATTCGACTTAAGCACTGTGATCTTTTTTCTTCTTAATTTTCTTAATTCAAGGCCAACTTTTGCAACTTTTCGCGCATTCCTGTACAACTTTTAAATGCCACGATCTCTTTTACAACTTTTAGGCAATGAATCCAACTTTAAAAACTGTTTCTCAACTTTATCACACGTACTCTTTCATCTGTTCTTCTGTTCTGCTTCTCACTTTTTGCTTTCGTTTTTTATGTCTTCTTCTGTTCACTTTTTCATTTTTTTGCTCGACGGTTGAGCCTTCGTGTAAAATTCGAGATTCTTCTTTTATGACTTCTTCTGTTCTTCGTTTTCACCACTTCTCACTTTTTGCTCGACGGTTGAGCCTTCGTGTAAAATTCTAGATTTTTCTTTCATGTCTTCTTCTGTTCACTTTTTCACAACTTTTCACTTTTTGCTCCGACGGTAATAAACTACGATTCTGTCTAACTCAGAATCCTACATCAGCCCCCATGTAGGATTCTGAGTTAGACAGAATCGTAGTTTATTATAATAGTTAATTGATTAAAGTATATGATTGAACATTAGTTTTGTGAATAATAGTGAAAATAAGACTCGCTACCGTGTGTGCTCTCAACTGTTGCGTCTGTAGAACTGTCCGCTCTCGTTGTCTGTTCTGCCAGGACTGCAGCTACGGGGGTTGTCATAGTCTACGTGTAGCCAGTGGTGCCACCTTACATACATTGCTCCCGTTCACTTCGCGTGTGCATGCAACTTTATTAACTTTATTAACTTATTTAATACCTTTATTTCACAACTTAAGTGTGCTGCCAGTGTTTGTTGTTCTTGTGTTTGTTTGCATTTCTTCTTTACACCTCTCTCGTTTAGCCGTTGTTGCTCTGTCGCGACAGCTAAACGTTTCTCTAAGCTCGCTTACTCTCACACTCCCCTGCTCTCTAGCGCTTCAACTCTCTCGGTGCAGCTGCACTTTTCTTTTCATATCTTTAGATGAGGGGGCGCATCTATTGCTTCAAGTACAGTGGTAAGTCCAAAATAATGTCTTCCGATATCGTCTGCTTCTCCAAAACCTGCAAAAAGGCAGTTTGTCAAGTGATCTAACCATCGGCTGCTGGCTGTGCAACTACATTCTGCATGCAAAGTGCATTGGGGTTGCCGGCCGGACTGTTGATGATGTAAGAAAAAACATCGGCTTGCGCTACTGTTGCGATGCCTGTCGTGACGTTGAAAGGGAAATGATGTCTTTCATGCGGCAAACCAAGGGCGGTTTTAAGGAGTTGTTATCAAGTTTCAACAAAACTCATTACATCTTCTTAGCGCTTGATAAACAATTTAATAGCCTTACGCTATTAAATGAGTCTCCAAGGCGCAAAAAAACTGCAACTGGAGTGCAGCAGGGCGACAGATCCCTACAACCTGCGGCGGGCTCTCAACAGCAGCCGCCGTTGACACTGCCTACGACCTCAGAATCAAATCCCAGACTTCTGAGGTCAAGTGTTAGGAAGGAGGCGGTATCTGAAGGTGCTGTGGGACTAAACGTTCCACCGCCTATTTCAATTTCGTCTCCTACGGGAGCACAAATTTTGACCCCCCATAGTCCCGTAAATTTAAATTTATCCCCGCAGGAACTACCGGCCAATATGGGCACTTCAGGCACTCCGTCTGTCCCCCCTCAAGCCCTCATCGCTATCCCACCTACGAAACAGATATTTGTTTCGCGGCTCTCCCCTGGTCAAACATCTGAAGATGTAATTGCCTTTATACGAGGCAAAGTTAGAGCTAAAAATTTAAAATTAAAGGTGGAAAAATTTAAATTTTCTTACGCTAGGGATATTTTATCTATCAAAATAAAAGTCCCAAATGAATTCTTTGGCACGATATGCTCAACCAAATTTTGGCCTGAGTATGTTGTCGTCAAAGAATATGAAGCTAAGAAAAAGAAACGGCCTGTCGGGATAACTCTTCCTAAACCCGATCTAACCACTGTGCCCTCTACATCCTCTGCCTCCGTTCAAAAATACTAAATACTTCTCTGTAATTCTACTATCAGAATGCAAGAGGCTTGCGTAGTAAGCTTCCTAAATTGTATTCTGATAGTTTTGCATTCTCGTCCCATGTTATTGTGTTCACAGAAACCTGGTTAAAGCCGGAGATTCTTAGCTCCGAAGTTTTCCCTGCTGTTCATGATTTATCGGCTAGATCGGCCTGTCAGGCGCGGGGGTGGGGTCCTCATAGCGGTCAACTCCACACTCACGTCTGAATTAGTAACTTTCGAGAAAAGCAACGAAGTTGAATTCCTTTGTGTGAGCTATCATTTAATGGTCGCTTTGTTTTTATTACATGTTCCTACATTCCTCCATTGTCGGAACTACCTATTTTTTGGAACCACCTTTCCGCCATTCGGATGGTTTCCAATATGCTTTCTGATAGAGATCATTTAGTAGTCTTGGGTGATTTTAATATCCCTGGGGCTATTTGGTCCCTAAATAGCTCCTCTAACACACTTCAATCCTCAACACAACATGATTTTATTACTGGCTTGTTCGACATTTCTCTGTCTTAAGTCAACCTTGTACGAAATTCCTTAGAGCGCTTGCTTGATCTTTGTTTTGTCTCTGATCCGGCGAGTGTCAGTTTACTGAGGGTGGCGCCGCTGACGCAACCTGAAGATCCCTATCATCCTACTTTCGATGTGACACTCGACATTGGTGCTGATATACTGAAGAAATCTGATAGACCAGCCAAAAGAGTTTACTGCTTTCGCAAGTCTGATTTCGACCGGCTGAATATTTTTATTTCGGACTTTAACTCATCTGATTTATACAAAAGCACTGACATGGCTGATGCCGTGGACATTTTTTACGATGCGATGAATTCATTCTTCTCGGAATGTGTTCCCTTGGACTATCCCTCTATTTCAAATAAACCACCTTGGTTTACTAAAGAATTGAATGTAAAGTCAAGGCGGTAACCGAAATTTAAAAAAACCGGTTCTCGTTCTGACCTCTCTAACTATTTATCGGCTCGGTCAAACTTCACCGTACTGAACGCACAGTGTTATAAAAACTATTTGACTCGTTGCAGGGTCCAATTTTCTCAGGATCCTAAACAGTTTTATAATTTTGTTAATACTAAACATAATGCGATAACTCATCCTTCATCACTTTCTTTTGCAAACGCAACTGTGAAGGGCGATCAGGCAATTGCCGATCTTTTTGCCCAATTTTTTCAAACAACATACTCCACTTCCACTGACCTAAGTCAGAAGTATTCTTATAGCTTGCCCAGATCGAACTTAATTTTCAGTCCATGTTTAAACGAAAGCTCCCTCCTTTTAGATCTTCATCGTGTAAAGCCTGTTTATCTGCCAGGTCCCGACGGAATACCGGGCTGTGTGCTTAGTTATTGTGCCGATGCCGTGTGCTCGCCCATTCTGAAAATGTTTACCTTATCCTTAGAAACCTCGCACTTTCCCCTTATTTGGAAGGAATCATTCATCATTCCTCTCCACAAAAAAGGTAACAAATCGGAGGCCAATAACTATAGAGGAATCTCTAAGCTTTCGGCCATCCCTAAACTTTTCGAGAACATTATTACTCTTCATTTGCAGCACCTTTGTAGATCAGTAATTTCTCCATGTCAGCATGGATTTGTTAAGCGAAGATCAACAACCACAAATCTTCTGGAGCTCACTTCCTTCATTATAAGGGGTTTCCATAATAACCTTCAAACGGATGTAATTTATACTGACTTCAGTAAAGCATTTGATTCCGTTAATCATTCCCTTCTCCTCAGGAAACTCGACTTAATGGGTTTTCCAATTGAGCTTCTTAGGTGGATCTCTAGTTATCTGACTGGCAGGACGCAAAAAGTCCTCTTTAAAAACAATTTATCTAATGTTCTCCAAGTCACCTCAGGTGTCCTGCAAAGGAGTCACCTGGGTCCTTTGTTGTTTACATTATTTATTAATGATCTGTCCGAAGTTTTGACAAATTCTAGAGTACTAATGTACGCTGATGATGTCCAGCTTTGCGTGCAATACAAGGACGTTGCTTACCAGTCTGATTTACAAACAGATCTTGATAGCTTCCAAACCTGGTGCCGCATAAACCTACTAAACTTAAATGGCTCTAAATGTAAGCTAATGACATTCTCTCGTGTCGTTCCCAAGCTTGCAATTTACCCGCTTAACTGCTGCTCTTTGGAAAGAACTAACTCAGTTGATGACTTGGGCGTCCGCCTGGATCCCAAACTTGACTTTATCGATCATATTTCGTGCATGGTGAATAAAGCAAGAGGTATGCTGGTATTTATGAAACGGTGGTCGAAAGAATTTGATGACCCCTATGTAACAAAAACTTTATATATTTCACTAGTTTGTCCTATCTTAGAATATGGATCTTTCGTTTGGAGCCCCCAGTATGGGGTCCACAGTAAACGCATCGAATCGGTTCAAAAGAACTTTTTGCTTTTCGCTTTACGCGGCTTAAACTGGGATGCTGAACAGAGATTACCCTCCTAATATAGACTTCTCCTAATTAACTTACCCTCCTTGGCTAATCTTAGAACTATGCTTGGTATTACCTTTATTTATAACCTTATTCACGGCGATGTGGAAAGTACTGACTTGTTAGGTCAGCTAAATGTCCATGTTCCCAGTAGAAATACTAGATCGTACATACCCTTAGTTTTGCGCCATTGTAGAACCTCCTATGAACTGCATGATCCCTTTAGAGTACTGTGTGCAAGTTATAATGATTTGTATTCGGTGATCTCACATGCTGATAGTCTTCCTAAACTAAAAACTTTAATCCTTACCCACTTAGATCGCATGCATGCAAACACTTAGGCTGCTCGCCGGTAGTTTATTTCCCCGCATTCTTTTCTGTATTTTCCATCGAGTCTACTAATACCTAACCTTAACAGGCACGTGCCTGGTTTCATAAGGGCCACTTGAGTGTACTGACCGTAGTGCATCAACGTCCATATAAGATACAAAACCGCCTAGCCGATATGGAACTTACCAAGCCGTTATCACTGTTGCCAACTGAGCGATCCCGATCACACGGAGCATCTCGCCCTCGACTCGGAAGCCGGAGAGCACGCACGACGAATACCACCCTCGACATGAACGCCAGGTCGATTGGTAGACAGGGTCGCCAAGTGGGGGTTGATGTTTAATGGAAACACCTACGCACTCAGATCATCGAGCACTTAGAAGAACGGGCGGACACGTCCTCCTGACTGGGAAGTCAGAGAGGCCAGCGGCCTCCAAGGTCATGCTTGGACCGAGGTGCGCCGAGAATTTCTCTAGTTCTTTCTCCCTCGCCGGTACTACCGAAGACTGGGTGACACCATCCGGGTGACACCAAACGGGCCAACGAGCTATTCAAGGAATACATCGACGACTTGAGGCTGCAGATGCAGCGCGCTGGTTTTACCACAGAGCAGGAGCTGGTACACATATCCGAAAGCTCAAATGTTCACTTGCAGACTGGACTTCAAGACTCCTGCTGAGTTAACGCAGCTTGTAGTAATCTACGAGGTAGCACCTGTGCGCTTCATAGTAGACCTCAAGTGCCTCTAGAGCTCGCCCCATTAACTTATAACATTAACATTAACATTAACCCCAAAGGACTCTAAAACTGTTCGCTTCTATAGTAGGCCTCAGGGGCCTCTGGAGCTAGCTTCACTAACTAGTAGACCTCAAGGGTCTCTCACCCACCCACAGGTAACCAGGAATTTATCCGGTCTATGAGCTTGACTGGTAATCGGCCTCCGGGCGTCGTCCATCCGCGTGGCGCGGGGACCCAGGATTCGTGAGTGCGTGTCTGGTTCCCCTGCGGTGAGCGGGCCGAAAATCTCGCCGTAGTTCGGCGACGGGGATCCCGGTTCCCGTCCTCCGGTCCGGGACCGGGACGAGCGGTCCTGTTGGGCGTAGTCCTCGCTAGTGGGATCGGAGGTGTCCCATTGTAGCCGAATCCGGCCGAGGGGGCGAGGACATTTCCCACAGCTCCGGGGAGTCGTTAGCCGGCGCCGCCTCTCCTTCTGCTTCCGTGTCTACGTGGCGACGTAGCCTTCCGGCAGGCAGATTGGCCTGTAGGAGGATGCCTCTCCTGGCGGCTTGCCAGGCTCAACCGTTACTTTTTTCACCTGTTGAACAGGCTGGCTACTTCCGCCGACAGCAGCGATAGGGCCAGCTTCGGCACTCTATTGGGGATCGCGCAAGTCCCGGGTACCTTCTTGGGTTTCAGTTTCCTCCCGGCCTGAAGGATCTTAGCTTCCGTGACCTAGTTGACGTCACCTGCATCTATGCTGAGGGAGTCCGCGATCTGCCGCCCCTTCGGGAAAAGGACGCTGACTATCCAGATCCATCTTTGCCGCTTTGTAGCGGTCGCTGCTGAGAAGCCCTCAAGGGCGCTTGCAAAGGCCAGCGGCGTGAACGTCCTGCAGGAACGCCTTCCTGGGCATTGTGCACCTTGACCGGCCGGCGATGCCAATTGTGCATTCGATGCTGGCTGGCGAAAGTGTGGTCTATTATCGAGCTCACTCCCGCCCTGCTGAAGGTATGCCGGGATCCTTCATTCAGCAGGACCACGTCCAGAGAGGCGACGGCTCGGCCTCTGGCGTTAGTTCGGGGGGAGCTCCATTCCATGGCCCAGGCGTTGAAGTCGCCCCGAAGTTCATCTTGTTTCGTTCCCACATGTCGCAGTTCAATTCATCCAAAATCCTGCCAAAGCACTCTACCGAGAGGCTCGGTGCCAAATAGCAGCTGTACAGCCAGATGCCATCCACGTTCGCGCGTACAAAGCCCTCGGCCGCCTTTATTTCGCGGATCTCCAGCGCTTCTGATCCGCAGAGCCACAGGGCCGCTCTGCCTGTGCTGTCCGTGACCCAGCCACTGCCGCTTCCTATCCTGTAGGGCTCGCTGAGGATTGCCACCTCCGAGCCAAGCTCGCGCTTCGTCTGCGACAGGAGATCCTGCGCTGCTCTTTTCTTGGCCGCTATATGGTATCTCCATATTGACGAAAGTAGTTTCGCATATACATAAGCATATACATAAGCCGTCGCTCTGCCCCGTCTGCGGGCAGCGCAGCGATGGAGCCTAGCCTTAATTTAAACTAAAAGAATATTGTAAGCTTAATCACAACAAACTGGTCAAGGCGGCACCTACGCTGCTTCCTCCAAACATTAAGAATAAAACCAACTTAAAACCGCAAAAGCCTACTCTCATTATTCCTAACGTTATGTGGCGACCGTGACGATGAGCCTAGCAGTCGGGTCTATATAAAAAATGGATGAGTGAACGTAAAAAAAAAAAAAATAATTAACTGGATAACGCTGGATAACTGGAGCCCGGATGAACTAACCCTGAGGTGTGCAACAACGCTGGAACACGAAAAGGAAAAACTGACGCTTTGCTGGGCTTCTTCAACGCACATGCCGAGATCGTAAACACCAATGTGGAAAGAACCCTGGATTTGACCTCGCAGCTGGTGAAGACGACCACAAAATATCGGCTGAAGATGCAGCCGACAAAGCCATCGTCGAGTACGTGTTTTCGTGGCGGAGCCAAGCCTTGCGTACATTGCCGTAAAAGACAATACGGAAAATGAGGTGATTTCGAAATTAAAAAGCAACGTCAGAGGCGAAACTGTAGACGTATTATCTGCAAAATTGATGAACCTACAGCAACGCAACAAAACTGCTAACCAGTATACACAAGAGGTTGAGCAGATGACAAAAGCATTGCAAGGTGCTTACATAACGGACGGATTAACCCAAGAGTTTGCCAGAAGTTATTTCACTAAGCAGGCAGTCAAAGCAACCCTTCAGTACCGCGGATGTATGATTCTTGGAGGAATCATGGAGGACTAAACGGGATTCCTCAATGAAAGTTGGAGGAAACAAGTGTGAATTTTGTACCAAAAATTTTTAAAATCGGGCTGCATCGAGGAATTCGAACTACTCGAGGAATCCTCCATAATTCCCGCATGAATCCTTCAAGGAATTCATCCGGAATTTCGAAGTAAATTCACGTAGGAATGAATGGGGAATTTATAAGCGGAATCAGCGGGGAATCTGCTAAGAATTTATGAAAAAAAATCTATAGAAAATCCCTGGAATCCCAAATAAATTTGTTCCTTTTTTTTATTAAATTTCATATTTTTATTTATGTAAAATTTTTTGGAGCTTATTTCAGCATTACCGCCAAGTGCCAAGTTTCCTCCGACTACTAAAGATCCCACCGGGAATTTTCGTTATCTGTAAATCAAATGTTAGAATCAAATTAAAAATTCATCTTGCACATAAATACATAAATAAGTACAGAGATACATACCAGTTTTAACTGAAAAGAAAGTCCGCAAACCTAAACAGTTTAGGTTAAAGTCATATCCATGCTTAAGATAAATTCTGCAAATGAATTCATTAATTAAGTATAAATAACTTTACTTACCTTATATGTTATAAAAACTATTTCGCAACTTTTACTACACAATGCGCGATCACGTGTGAATACAACAGAAGAAGAAAATGAAAAGAGAATTAGGAGAACGAGACAAAACGAAAGGACTTCGAAAACAACAAAAACTACGTTGCCCGAACTTCGCGAGCCGACGGCGGTAGCCGAATGCTGTTCGAATTTTGTTTACCTGCTTCGTTTCGGACCTCTGCCCACGAAGCCCATACAATTTGTTTTTGTTTTTCGGACATGCCGCACAAATTGTTTTTTTTTTCGGGCATGCATCGAGGAAAGATCCGTGAAGGGAATTTTGGTACTGAAGGGAATGGCTAAAAACTGCACAATTACCAGAGTTAAACTTATTATGCAAGCTGGTACTTTCAATACCATGAACGAAGCTGTATCTAGATTTGTTGATAGTTGTACAGAAGAAACGGGACAGTCAAACACTGTCCTGTACTATAATAATCAATCCCAACGCGGTGCAAAGCGCTGGCGTGGGAATTATAGAGGCAACTCTCGTAGTTATCAAAACAATAACAATAACCACCGAAATAACTACAATAATAACAATAAGGGAGGAAGCGGCCAAATTGGAGGAAACCATAGAGGCCGTGGTAACTCGTATCGAGGCCAAAACAACTCTCAGACCCACATAAGAGTTACCCAAGATGCATATCATATCGTCACTGAACAATTCCCTATTCCATCTGATGGAATATTAGGTATCGATTTTATAAAAAAATACAACTGTCGGTTGGACTTCAATCGATCTGAAGATTGGCTTATGTTTAGACCTGACCTAATTTAAAATTTCCAATTAATGTAACACTAACTCACAATAGTGGCAACAATTCAATTCTTCTGCCAGCAAGATCCCAAGTTATTCGAAAAATAAAACTTAATTCAAATTAAGACAGCGTATTAATTCCAAATCAGAAAATTCAGCATGGTATCTACATTGCAAATAATATAGCAACGTCCAATAACACTTTCATAAGGCTACTCAATACAACAAATACCGACAAAGTAGTCACTATAGATAAATTAACGTATGAATCACTTTCGAACTACGATGTAGTCAAACCCAATCTAGAAAATAGAGCAAAGTCTGTATTATCCCAACTTTCGAAAAACTTCCCTCCTCAGTTCAAGTTACAACTCACTAAATTATGCACCCAATATAGCGATGTATTCGGATTGGAATCCGAAGCAATCACTACAAATAACTTCTACAAACAAAAACTGAGATTAAAAGATAGTGAACCTGTATATATAAAAAATTATCGAAGCCCACACAGTCAAGTCGAAGAAAAACAAAAACAAGTAGGAAAGGTAATTTCCGACGGAATTGTTGAACCATCAGAGTCTGAATATAACCGCCCATTGTTAATTGTTCCCAAGAAACCATCTCCAGGATCAGATGTAAAGAAATGGCGGCTAGTGATTGACTATCGCCAAATTAATAAAAAGTTACTATCTGATAAATTTCCATTACCTAGAATTGATGATATTTTGGATCAACTAGGTCGAGCTAAATACTTCTCATGCCTTGACTTAATGTCAGGATTCCATCAAATTGAACTAGAAAAAAGTTCAAGAGATATAACGTCTTTTTCAACGAGCAATTTCTCATATCGTTTTACGCGATTACCTTTTGGATTAAAAATAGCTCCTAACTCGTTCCAAAGAATGATGACTATTGCATTCTCTGGATTAGAGCCTTCTCAAGCATTTCTTTATATGGATGACTTAATAGTAATTGGTTGCTCCGAGAAACATATGCTTAAAAACTTAACAGATGTTTTTGAGAAATGTAGGAAATTCGACCTGAAGTTGCATCCTAAAAAATGTTCATTTTTTATGCATGAGGTGACTTTTCTAGGTCATAAATGCACTGATAAAGGAATACTTCCCGACGAGAAGAAATATGATGTCATTATGAACTACCCAGTACCGCACAACGCGGACAGCGCTAGACGTTTTGTAGCATTTTGTAACTATTACAGACGTTTCATCAAATATTTCGCCGACTATTCAAGGCACATAACAAGGTTATGTAAAAAGAATGTTCCCTTTCAATGGACAGATGAATGTCAAAATGCATTTCAATATTTAAAAACAAAACTTATGGAACCTACTTTGCTACAATATCCTGATTTCACTAAAGAATTTTGCATAATCACAGATGCAAGTAAGCAAGCGTGTGGAGCGGTTTTAACTCAAGACCATAATGGACTCCAACTTCCCATTGCATATATATCTATTTTCAATGGTCAATCCAAGTTCAAAACTTACACGTAGAAGGCTCGAATTAGAAAATATGACTTTACAGTCGAGTATTTAATGGGAAAAGACAATCATGTAGCTGACGCATTGTCGAGAATAACTATTAAAGAGCTACAAAATATCACAGGAAATATTATGAAAGTCACTACAAGATATCAAAGTAGACAAAAATTCCGCGCGGAATATAAAGAAATAGAATTGCCTAGGCAAACTATTGAAAAAGCTTCTAAGCCCAACGTATATGAAGTCATAAACAATGATGAAGTACGTAAAGTAGTGACCTTGCAGATTAAAAACATGCTATGTTTCTTTAAACATGGTAAGAAAATAATCGCAAGATATAATGTTAGCGATTTATATACTAATGGGAATATTGACTTAGGTCAGTTCTTTCAAAGGCTTGAACTGCAAGCCGGTATAAATAAAATCAGCCAACTGAAACTAGCACCGTGGGAAAATATCTTTGAAAATGTTTCAATAGATAATTTTTAATTAATGGGCAATAAAATATTGAATACGTTAAGAGTAGCGCTACTCATCCCGGTGACCCTAATAAAAAATTTAAAAGAAAAAGAAGCAATATTGTCTACATTCCATGACGATCCCATACAAGGCGGTCATACTGGCATATCAAAAACTTTGGCCAAAGTAAAAAGACACTATTACTGGAAAAATATGTCTAAAGATATAATTGAGTAGGTAAGAAAATGTCAAAAATGTCAGAAAGCGAAAATAGTATCACATACAAAGACGCCATTAACAATAACAGATACACCAACAAATGTCTTCGATAGAGTAATAGTGGACACTATTGGTCCATTACCAAAATCGGAGAATGGCAATGAATATGAATGTAGTCACGTTAATATGTGATTTAAGAAAATATCACGTTGCTATACCAATTCCAAACAAGAACGCAAATACTGTCGCTAAAGCTATTTTTGAATCATTTCTTCTGAAGTACGTTCCAATGAAGACGTTCATTACGGACATGGGAACAGAATACAAGAATTCAATTATAAGTGACTTGTGCAAATACTCGAAAATTAAAAACTGAACTTCAACGGCACACCACCATCAGACACTTGGAACAATTGAAAGAAGTCATAGAACATTTAATGAATACATAAGATCTTACATATCGGTTGATAAAACTGATTAGGATGTATGGCTTCAATATTTCACATTCTGTTTCAACACGACTTCCCCAATGGCACATAATTATTGTCCATATGAGTTAGTATTTTGTGAAACAAGCAGTTTACCAAAAGAACTTAATAGTATTGATAACATAGAAGCTTTATATAATATAGAGGACTATGCTAAAGAGAGCAAATATAGACTCGAAGTAGCATATAAGAGAGCTAGAGTAATGTTAGAAGAAAATAAGTATAGAAATAAAAAACTTTATGATAACAAGGTAAAAAATATAGATATATCAGTAGGAGATAAAGTCTTGCTAAGAAATGAAACAGGCCACAAGTTGGATTATAAATACACTGGTCCGTATAAAGTAATTAAAATAGAAGATAGAGATAACATTATAATATCAAACGATAAAAATAAAAAACAGACAGTTCATAAGGATAGATTAAAAATGTTTATTTCATAATTGTATGGCCATGCATAGAAATAAATAGACAAGCATAAGTATAAATAAATGCATAAAACTGCATTAATGCAGATACTTCATTTCATAATTTCATTTTCTTAATAAAACAAAAATAAAATAAAAGAAAAAATAAATAAATAAATAATAAATAAAAAAAATTAATTAATCTAAAAATAACTTCATATTATTACTTTATTTTTCAAAAGGAGGGAGATGTAGTATGCTCACATTGAATAACCACTGTAATATAAATACTTAAAGAATGCGTACAGTAACTATTTGTTGCGATGTAAACAATTCTTAAATTTCCCGGTCATCAAACTCAAGCCGGCATATGAAAGAGCTAACGCATGCACTTCTGTAACATGATCTGACCTCATGAACATATACCCTCCCGCGTCCGTCTAGGAACGCATATACATAAGCATATACATAAGCCGTCGCTCTGTCGCCGTCTGCGGGCAGCGCAGCGATGGAACCTAGCCTTAATTTAAACTAAAAGAATATTGTAAGCTTAATCACGACAAACTGGTCGAAGCGGCACCTTCGCTGCTTCCTCCAAACATTAAGAATAAAACCAACTTAAAACCGCAAAAGCCTACTCTCATTATTCCTAACGTTATAGTATAAATTACATCCGTTTAAAAGTTATTCTGAAAACCCCTTATAATGAAGGAAGTGAGCACCAGAAGGTTTGCAGTTGTTTATCTTCGCTTAACAAATCCATGCTGACATGGAGAAATTACTGATCTACAAAGGTGCTGCAAATGCAGGGTAATAATGTTTTCGAAAAGTTTAGGAATGGCCGAAAGCTTAGAGATTCCTCTTTAGTTATTGCGCTCCCATTTGTTACCTTTTTGTGGAGAGGAATAATAGATGATTCTGGTTTTTTTAAATTTCGTGTACAGCTTTGACTTTACATTTTTCAAGCGACTCAATTCTTTAGTAAACCAAAGTGATTTATTTGAAATAGAGGGATAGTATAACGGAACACATCCTGAGAAGATTGAATTCATCACATTGTAAAAAATGTCTACGGCATCAGCCATGTCAGTGCACATGTATAAATCAGACCAGTTAAAGTCAGAAATAAAATTATTCAGCAGGTCGAAATCAGAATTGCGAAAGCAGTAAACTCTTTTGGCTGGTTTATCAGATTTTTTTTTATATCAGCACCAATGTCGAGTATCACATCGAAAGTTCGATGATAGGGATCTTCAGATTGCGTCAACGGCGCCACCCTCACTAAACTGACACTCGCCGGATCAGAGACAAAACAAAGATCAAGCAAGCGCTCTAAGGAATTTCGTACATGCTTGACTTGAGACATGTTGTGTTGAGGATTGAAGTGGAGCTATTTAGGGACCAAATAGCCCCAGGGATATTAAAATCACCCAAGACTACTAAATGATCTCTATCAGAAAGCATGTTGGAAACCATCCGACAATGGAGGAATGTAGGAACAAGTAATAAAAACAATGCGACCATTAAATGATAGCTCACACAAAGGAATTCAACTTCGTTGCTTTCCTCGAAAGTTACTAATTCAAACGTGAGTGTGGAGTTGACCGCTATGAGGACCCCACCCCCGCGCCTGACCTTCCGCTCTAGCCGATAAATCATGAACGCAGCAGGGAAAACTTCGGAGCTAAGAATCTCCGGCTTTAACCAGGTTTCTGTGAACACAATAACGTGGGGGGCGAATGCAAGACTATCAGTATACAATTTATGCAGCTTACTACACAAGCCCCTTGCATTCTGATAGGAAATTAACAGGGGAGTTATTTTTTTTTGGGCAGAGATTGGGAATGAAGGGGACACAGTGGTCAGATCGGGTTTGGGAAGAGTATACCCACAGGGCGTTTCTTTTTTTAGCTTCATATTCTTTGACAAAAACATACTCAGGCCAGAATTTGGTTGAGCATATCGTGCCAAAGAAGTCATTTGGGACATTTATTTTGAAAAATGAAATATCCCTAGAGTAAGAAAATTTGAATTTGAATTTTTCACCTTTATTTTTAAATTTTCAGCTCTGATTTTGCCTCGTATAAAGGCAATGACATCTTCAGATGTTTGCCAGGGGAGAGCCGCGAAACAAATATCTGTTTCGTAGGTGGGATCGCAATTAGGGCTTGTGGTGAGAGAAGTGCTGCTGCACCGAGAGAGTTTTGGCGATAGAGAGCAGGCGAGCGTGAGAGTGAGCGAGCTTAGAGAAACGTTTTGCTGTCGTGACAATAACAATGGCTAAACGGGAGAGGTGCAAAGAGGAAATGCAAAAAAGACAAAAAGAACAAACACTGGCAGCACAATTAAATATTTTAAATAAAGGGATTCAAATAAATTAATAAAGCTGCATGCACATGCAAAGTGAACGGGAACTTTATAGAATTTTTAGGTAAACCCTGGTAGTTTTAACGTAATGTTATTACACAAAAACGAGAGCGCAAGAAAAAAACACGATAGTTCACTTGGAAGAGAGAAATTTCAGTTTATTTAATTTTATTTCTTGATTTTACAGGAGGACTCGATGCTCAGAGTCCTGTCCTTGCAAGATGTTAATATTTTATAATATAAAGTGGGCATGAGTCATCAAACCGTTATAAACCATTTGAAGAAGCTTTGATTCCCTAAGATGCCAGTTTGGATTTGTACGTCAACCAGTTTGGTCGTCTCGCTTCATTCAGCTCTAAAAAAAAACGGAATCTAAATTTTTCGAAGAAAAATTCTAAAGCACAAAATTTCTCCTGAAAAAATGTTGGCTTGGCTTTCTGCTATGCAGGAGCCACCCACAGGTGGCTCCTCTATTCAAAAGGGGACAAAAGGACCGAGGTCTCGTCGCTCCTTTCACGATCAAAAAATTAAGGAAATTCATGAAATGGGGCTATCTAGTGATAGCTCCAGATCGTCGACTCCAGCTCCAGTTCCGAGCGAGAGTGAACGTCCACCATCTCCCAGCCAGTTGAGAGAGCGCATTGATAAACTTCTGAAGGCTAATGATAAAGTTATGAGTAAGCCTATCCTGAGTAATAGTTACTCGCTCCGCAGCAAGGAGGTAATCAAACCAAGAGCGGAACAAGACATGGATCTGAGGAAATCTGAGGCACTTCCCCAATGGGCGTCGACGGTTCGAATAGATTCGGAGCAACCTTCAACCTCCCGACAAGCAAGGGAACGGCAATTTCATCTCGTTCAGGCCAACAAGGGACCGGCGGGTAAGACGAACTCTGACGGAAAAAAACCTGCTCTCCAGCAAGGCGTTGAGCAAGTTAAGCTCGGCACAAGTTCTAGACGCCATTGAGTCCACAGCAATTCCACAATGGAGAGGAGCCGCTCCTGGGGAACTCTTTCAAAATCCCCAGCCGAGATGGCAGACCGTCCAGAAGAGGTCGTCTAGAAAGAGGCGTGCCCCTGTTATGGACGCAATGTGTACTAAGCCCAAAACCAGCAAACCGTATAATACAAATAGGTTTGCTGCCCTTGATATGGATGTTCTGCCGCAAAATATGGATGTTGTAAAAGATGTTGAGGAGAGGGTTGCTGTCTCCCAGCTGGCAGCTAGCCCTGCTCCTATCGCTCTGGCTAAGCCAAAGCCGATCACAGTGCCAAATGTTAACAACGTGGAGGCGATGGAAAATGAGCTCCTTCAGGTGGTCGAAGATGATGGCTTCTAGCTTCGTATTTATGCTAAGGATTCCTCTACTCACCGTATCATAACGAGGTTTTTGACAGAAAAGAATGTTATTTATACTCATTTCTGTCTTAAGAAGGACAGGCCGTTCAGGATGGTTATCAAGAATTTGTCCAGCACCACGCCGAGGAACTTTATTATGGATGAGTTGGGGCATACGATAGTTAATCTGTATAGCCCCCCGAACCGTGCCCGGCGCCAAGGGAGTCAGGATGTAGTCACTGAGCAGGCCAGACAAAATGTCTGGTTCGTTGATCTCAAGCTTGCTGTAAACAACAGGGAGGCTCTGTTGATATCTAAGTTGGGATGGCACCGAGTAACGGTGGAGCCCAAAAAGGACTCAAATAGACTTAAGCAATGTTTTAGGTGTTTTGGCTTCCATCACACAAAGAACTATTGTTTCAAGCCGCCTGTTTGCGGTAGATGTGCGAAGGATCATTGGACGGGATCGGAGAACTGCAGGGCTTTAGTTGCAGCTGACCTCTGCTGTGCCAATTGTGGTGACAATCATGCTACATATGATAAAAAATGCCGCATTTATGCACTAAAGCTTAAGGGTGTTCTCCCTAAGGTAATGCAGCAGCCTCATAATTCTACACGGTCTGCCTATAATGGGCAGTCTACGGTGCCCTCGGCTATGCTGCAGTCTGGGGTTTCTTATGCCAGTAGGACAAGAGCGCAGCAGTTCCAGCCTACTTCAAATCTGGGAAAAGAAACAATCCTCCTGGATTTGAACAGGCAGCCTATGACTTGCACGATGATTTCCCGTTGCTAGGAAGCCGTGGTAGGGCTAGCAATGCCCAGCAGCCTCCCAACGCTGTCCCTGATTGGGATATGACAAGGGTAGTGACTATGCTTCTTTCCCTAAAGAACTCTGTGGAACAGTTGGCCGCCTCCTTAACCACGATCTTGCTGGTGGTGCGAGATTTACAAGCTGGAATGAATATCGCTCATGGGAATCATTAAGGTGGGCATATGGAATGCCAGAAGTCTCCTTGCCAATCGGGAGAAGCTTCTGGTGTACCTCTCTGGGCACTGCATTGATATAATGCTGGTGTCTGAGACCCACCTTAAGCACGGAGAAAACATAAGCTTTCCAGGAGACAGTTTACACAGGGCGGACTTCCCGGGTGCGATTTCTAGGGGCGGAGCAGCTATTCTAGTTAAGCACGGCCTGACTTGTTACCAGCAAAGCCCGATACGATTGGGACTGCAACAGATGGCGAGGATTGTGCTCAGCACTGACATGGGTGAACTGGATGTGGCTGCGGTTTACTTGCCGCCTCGTCCTGCCTGGACATGCTAAACATTTGTGGAGACAAAGCCATTATCGGAGGTGATTTTAATGCTAAGCATCGCAGATGGGGCAGTGTCAGAGCGGATAGGAGAGGAGCTGCAATTGTGGAAGCTCTGGACAACTTGGGAGCGAATGTGTTGGCCACAAGAAGACCCACCTGTTTCCCCTGTAATGGCGGAACTCCCTCTGCTTTGGATTTCGCACTCTTGAAAGGTCTTCAAGGTCGTAGGCTGACTTTTGAAGACTCCTTTGAGCTCAGCTCGGGTCACATACCGCTTTTTGTCAGTCTCCACCTCCCAGGAAGCTTCACTGTGCCTAGGAAGCTGCCCCTGCCCACTGGATCAGACATCAGGTCTTTCCAGAGGACGCTGGATGACTCCATTCACCTCAATATGGAGATATGCACTGCGGAGGATCTGGATGATGCTGCACTTCTGCTGGAGGCTAAAATCTGGGAAGCATCAGAGCAAGCGGCGCCTCCCTCAGGTATTCACCCCAGGGGAGCCTGCTCTCCACTACCACTGGAAGTTAGTGCTCTTCTGGCGATGAAACACCGACTTAGGAGGGAGTATGGCAGAACCCAGGACCCAAGGATTTTGCGTGTCTACCGCAGGCTGGGAAATCGAGTCCGGAAGTTGCTCAACCAACTGAGGAAGGAGTTGTAGGAGCTGGAGGAGGCTACTCCAGATAAGAATTCCGACTTCGCGCAGTGGAGAATTGCGGGCAGAAGTACCGGGCAAGCCACCCCCAAATACCCAGTGAAGAAAGCGGATGGGACTTGGGCCAAGTCTCCGCTTGAACGTGCCGAGGCGTTTGCCGAGAGTTTGGAGGAGCGGTTCACTCCATTCGAAACTGCGTCGAGGGAGAAAGTCGAAAAGGTTCATGCAGCACTAGAGGAACCTCACCAGATGACGCCTCCAATGCCCCCAATCCGGCTGCCTGAAGTCCAGGCCAAGATAAGGAAGCTGAAGCACCGGAAGTCGCCAGGAGCGGATGGCATTTCCAGCCGAGTAGCAAAACTCCTCTCCGGAGAAGGCTATCCTTTTCTTGGTCCTGCTGTTCAACGCTGCACTCAGGCTGGGACATTTCCCGAAAAGCTGGAAGCATGCAAATGTTGTAATGATACACAAAAAGGGCAAGGACTCGAAAGATGTGGGCAATTATAGGCCGATTAGCCTCCTGTTGACCTTTGCTAAGGTCTATGAACGGTGAATTCTGGAAAAGATTGCAAAGAATACCAGAAGTCACACAAGCGATCCCCAGGCACCAATTCGGCTTTCTCAAAGGGCATGGCACCCCCGAGCAACTTCACCGTGTAGTGGACTTCGTCGTGGATGGATTTCAAAGAAGGCAATATACGGTGGCTGCCTTCCTGGACATCCAGCAGGCCTTTGATAGGGTCTGACACCAAGGGCTCCTATCAAAGGTCTAGGAACTTCTGCCTCCTCAACTGTTCGAGTTAGTCAGGAGCTACCTCAGCGATCGAACCTTCCAAGTGGTGCAGGATGGAGTAGCCTCAACTACCAGGAGGATAGCTGCCGGAGTTCCACAAGGTAGTGTACTGGGCCCTACACTATATAACTTGTTTGCGCACGATGTCCCACTTCATCTGAGCTCAAGAAGCGTGTGTGTAGCGACATATGCAGACGACACTGCAATCCTCGCAAGGTCCAGTTGCGTCTACAGTGCCACGGACAAACTTCAGATACTTCTGAAGAGGTTTGTAGATGGAATGTGGCCATCAACACAGACAAGTGTGCGGTGGTCACATTCGTCTTGAGGAGTCCCGATTTGGCAATATGGAGTGGCAATATACGGCACCGCGGCCAGGACGCACTTGAATAGAATTCAAGCGTTTCAGGCGAAATTTCTAAGACGTATCACTGGAGCGGAGTGGTACATAAGAAATGCCGAAATACGCAGGGAATGGCAAGTCCCTGTAATCGGAGATGCCGTGAACACCTTAGCTGCCAGCCACAGATCCAGGCTCTGGAGACACACAAACGCGCTGGCCAGAAGGATTGCCAAGACAAGGACACTGACACGCTTGAAGAGGGTCACAACTCGGAAGCTGCCCACCCGGCTTATAAACTAATTTTTAAATAATATTTCTCATAATCCTCTACTTAAAATGGTTAACTAATAATATATAAGTAGATTAATAAGTATAGCAGCATACTTACACATAAAAAAAAAAAAACTAAGATGCCGCACAATAAAAATCCCCCAGGACAACCTATAAAATTTAATAATTATTCAGTTCTTATTTAATTATTTGTCTTGATTTTCGATGCGTTCGAGGCAGATGAAATATTTGGTCAGAGTTCACGGCGTATTACTGAGGAATGTGGTGTATGTGGGTATTACTGAGTGTCTTCGATGCTAAAAGTGGGCCAGTATATATAGGTCTCCGTCCTGACGGCGGCGCAACCAAGAGCGAAGGTATTTATGTTTTAGAATCTGTGTATGTGTCTGTGCGTCTGCATATGCAGCCACTGTGCGCTCTGCTCTGCCACAATCTGCGCCGGCGGCGGCGCAGGTCTTGTTTACTATTTATGCGAATTTCGAGGCCTGCATTTGACGCGACTGTATTTGGGTCGGGGGGCGCGGGATTATTATTATTATATGGACGTTGATGCACTACGGTCAGTACACTCAAGTGGCCCTTATGAAACCAGGCACGTGCCTGTTAGGGTTAGGTATTAGTAGACGCGATGGAAAATATAGAAAAGAATGCGAGGAAATAAACTACCGGCGAGCAGCCTGAGAGTTTGCATGCATGCGATCTAAGTGGGTAAGGATTAAAGTTTTTAGTTTAGGAAGACTATCAACATATGAGATCACCGAATACAAATCATTATAACTTACACACAGTACTCTAAAGGGATCATGCAGTTCATAGGTGGTTCTACAATGGCGCAAAACTAAGGGTATGTACGATCTAGTATTTCTACTCGGAACGTGGAAATTGAGCTGACCTAACAAGTCAGTACTTTCCACATCGCCGTGAATAAGGTTATAAATAAAGGTAATACCAAGCATAGTTCTACGATTAGCCAAGGAGGGTAAGTTAATTAGGAGAAGTCTACTATAAAAGGAGGGTAATCTCTGTTCAGCATCCCAGTTTAAGCCGCGTAAAGCGAAAAGCAAAAGGTTCTTTTGAACCGATTCGATGCGTTTACTGTGGACCCCATACTGGGGGCTCCAAACGCAAGATCCATATTCTAAGATAGGACGAACTAGTGAAATATATAAAGTTTTTGTTACATAGGGGTCATCGAATTCTTTCGACCACCGTTTAATAAATCCCAGCATACCTCTGGCTTTATTCACCATGCACGAAATATGATCGATAAAGTCAAGTGTGGGATCCAGGCGGACACCCAATGCATCAACTGAGTTAATTCTTTCCAAAGAGCAGCAGTTAAGCGTGTAAATTGCAAGCTTGGGAACGACACGAGAGAATGTCATTAGCTTACATTTAGAGCCATTTAAGTTTAGTAGGTTTATGCGGCACCGGGTTTGGAAGCTATCAAGATCTGTTTGTAAATCAGACTGGTAAGCAACGTCCTTGTATTGCACGCAAATCTTGACATCATCAGCGTACATTAGTACTCTAGAATTTGTCAAAACTTCGGGCAGATCATTAATAAATTATGTAAACAACAAAGGACCCAGGTGACTCCCTTGCGGGACACCTGAGGTGACTTGGAGAACATTAGATAAATTATTTTTAAAGAGGACTTTTTGCGTCCTGCCAGTCAGACACCTAAGAAGATCAATTGGAAAACCCATTAAGTCGAGTTTCCTGAGAAGAAGGGAATGATTAACGGAATCAAATGCTTTACTGAAGTCAGTATAATGAAGGAAGTGAGGTCCAGAAAGTTTGTGGTTGTTGATCTTCGCTTAACAAATCCATGCTGACATGGAGAAATTACTGATCTACAAAGGTGCTGCAAATGTGGAGTAATAATGTTCTCAAAAAGTTTAGGGATGGCCGAAAGCTTAGAGATCCCTCTATAGTTATTGGCGTCCGATTTGTTACCTTTTTGTGGAGAGGAATAATGAATGATTCCTTCCAAATAAGGGGAAAGTACGAGGTTTCTAAGGATAAGGTAAACAATTTCAGAAGGGGCGAGCACAGGGCATCGGCGCATTACCTAAGCACACAGCCCGGTATTCCGTCGGAGCCTGGCAGATAAACAGGCTTTACACGATGAAGATCTAAAAGGAGAGAGCTTTCGTTTAGAAATGGACTGAAAATTAAGTTCGATCTGGGCAAGCTATAAGAATACGTCTGATTTAGGTCAGTGGAAGTGGAGTATGTCGTTTGAAAAAATTGGGCAAAGAGATCGGACATTGCCTGGTCGCCTTTCACAGTCCCGTTTTCAAAAGAAAGTGATGAAGGATGTGTTACCGCCTTACGTTTAGTATTAACAAAATTATAAAACTGTTTAGGATCCTGAGAAAATTGGACCCTGCAAGGAGTCAAATAGTTTTTATAACACTGTGCGTTCAGTACGGTGAAGTTTGACCGAGCCGATAAATAGTTAGAGAGGTCAGAACGAGAACCGGTTTTTTTAAAATTCGGGTACCGTCTTGACTTTACATTTTTCAAGCGACTCAATTTTTTAGTAAACCAATGTAGTTTATTTGAAATAGAGGGATAGTACAAGGGAACACATTCCGAGAAGAATGAATTCATCGCATTTAAAAAAATGTCCACGGCATCAGCCATGTCAGTGCATTTGTATAAATCAGACGAGTTAAAGTCCGAAATAAAATTATTCAGCCGGTCGAAATCAGACTTGCGAAAGCAGTAAACTCTTTTGGCTGGTCTATCAGATTTCTGAAGTGAGTTAGAGGAGCTATTTAGGGATCAAATAGCCCCAGGGATATTAAAATCACCCAAGACTATTAAATGATCTCTATCAGAAAGCATATTAGAAACCATCCGAATGGCGGAAAGGTGGTTCCAAAAATAGGTAGTTCCGACAATGGAGGAATGTAGGAACATGTAATAAAAACAAAGCGACCATTAAATGATAGCTTCACACAAAGGATTTCAACTTCGTTGTTTTCCTCGGAAGTTACTAATTCTGACGTGGGAGTGGAGTTGACCGCTTTGAGGACCCCACCCCCGCGCCTGACAGGCCGATCTAGCCGATAAATCGTGAACGCAGCTGGGAAAACTTCGGTTTCTGTGAACACAATAACATGGGATGAGAATGCAAAACTATCAGAATACAACTTAGGCAGCTTACTACGCAAGCCTCTTGCATTCTGATAGGAGATTAACAAAGTATTTAGTTTTTTTGAACAGAGGCAGAGGATGTAGACGGCACAGTGGTCAGATCGGGCTTAGGGAGAGTTATCCGGACAGGCCGTTTCTTTTTCTTAAGTTTATTTTCTTTGACGACAACATACTCAGGCCAGAATTTGGTTGAGCATATCGTGCCAAAGAATTTATTTGGGACATTTATTGACTTGACCTCAAAATTCTGGGATTTGATTCTGAGGTCGTAGGTAGTGTCAACGGCAGGTTGTAGGGATCCGTCGCCCTGCTGCACTCCAGTTGCAGTTTTTTGCGCCTTGGAGTCTCATTTAATAGCGTAAGGCTATTAAATTGTTTATCAAGCGCTAAGAAGATGTTATGAGTTTTATTGAAACTCGATAATAACTCCTTAAAACTGCCCTTGATTTGTCGCATGAAAGACATCATTTCCCTTTCATCGTCACGACAGGCATCGCAACTGACAAAACTGCCTTTTTGCAGATTTTGGAGAAGCAGACGATATCGGAAGACATTATTTTGGACTTACCACTGTACTTGAAGCAATAGATGAGGGGGCGAAAGATATGAAAAGAAAAGTGCAGCAGCACTGAGAGAGTTGAAGAGAGCAGGGGAGTGTGAGAGTAAGCGAGCTTAGAGAAACGTTTAGCTGTCGCGACAGAGCAACAACGGCTAAACGAGAGAGGTGTAAAGAGGAAATGCAGAAAAAAAACAAAAGAAGAACAAACACTGGCAGTACACTTAAGTTGTGAAATAAAGGTATTAAATAAGTTAAGTTATTAAATAATAAAGTTGGTAAAGTTGCATGCACACGCGAAGTGAACGGGAACTATGTATATAGAACACAAAGTAGAAGTTTTAAACAAACCCCGGCGGTTTTGACGTAAAGAATTGTGACGCGTGCCGCGCACAAAATAATTTGAATTTGAAGTAAATGCGCACGCGCGCCGATAAAGGGCCACACTAACGGCCACGGTCACACGGGAAAAGAAGAGGAAGCAGACGATCGCGGCGGGCACACTAAAACTCGCTGCACGCTATATAAGGCGAGCTGCTGGCTGTAGGAAATCACTTAGCGGCCGACAGCGATCGGGAGCGGTAAGCCTCTAGTTGCACACTCCTTGTAGTCAGCAGCCAAAGTCACTTTTTGTAGGCGATCCGAATCCGAGGATTTGGGTTACCAATACTGAAGACTTACGAGACTGAAGACTTACGAGTCCGCCCGCCCTCTCTCTTTGAAGACTTACGAGTCCGCCCGCCTTCTCTCTCTGAAGACTTACGAGTCCGCCCGCCCTCTCTCTTTGAAGACTTACGAGTTCGCCCGCCCTCTCTCTTTAAAGACTTACGAGTCCGCCCGCCCTCTCTCTCTTTGAAGACTTACGAGTTCGCCCGCTCTCTCTCTGAAGACATACGAGTCCAGCGAAGACTTACGAGTCCGCCGCGCATTCTCTCTCTGAAGACTTACGAGTCCGCCCGCTCTCTCCCTCGCAAACCGAAGACTTACGAGTCCGCCGCGCATTCTCTCTCTGAAGACTTACGAGTCCGCCCGCTCTCTCTCTCGCAAACCGAAGACTTACGAGTCCGCCGCGCATTCTCTCTCTGAAGACTTACGAGTCCGCCCGCTCTCTTTCTCTCTCAAACCGAAGACTTCCGAGTCCACCGTGAATTCTCTCTGAAGACTTACGAGTCCGCTATCTCTCTCTCCTGCGACTGAAGACTTCCGAGTCCGCCGCACCTACTCTCTGAAGATTTCCGAATCCGCCCTCTGGGAAGACTTCCGAGTCCCCACCGCTTCTCTGCCCTTTTCTCCACAGGCTCCCCATCCGAGCTGACCGGTCGGGCGTCCCCTCGCCCCGAGCTGACCTGTCGGGCGTCCCGAAGCGCCGACGTATTCCGGGCCGAACTGACCGGCGGGCGTGTTCCGAAGCATCGAAGACCAGGCTGCAGCGGAAACAAGATCCAGATAGTCAACTCTGTACCACGAGCAGTAAATAAACAGAAACCTACTTAAGTCACCGAATTCTCTCCACCTGTTCTTACTGGGAATCGGGGGAATATCTCTTACAGCTACCACTCGGACTACTAGGCGGACTCTGGCCGTCCCTGAGCTATCTGGGAAACTGGGCGGCAGACCGTCACAGAATTTTACAAAAACGAGAGCGCAAGAAAAAACAACGACCGTTCACTTGGAAGCGAGAGAGATATTGATGAGATATTGATGAGATATTTTGCCACGGATCGGCGACATAAAGATGCAGGGGGTTTATATATCTCTCTGCTTCATGCTTTTTATTTTATCGGTTTAATTTCTATTTTTTTAGTACCCTACCTTGTCCCTGTCTCGCACACCCCGCTTTATGTTTTCTGCGCTCACCCGTTGTTCCTTGTTGCAATGGGACTTGCAATTCCCTGCGTATTTCGTAAGATTCCCTGCGTATTTCTTATGTACCACTCCGCTCCAGTGATACGTCTTAGAAATTTCGCCTGAAACGCTTGAATTCTATTCAAGTGCGTCCTGGCCGCGGTGCCGTATATTGCTACTCCATATTGCCAAATCGGGACTAGAAGGGACTGGTAAAGGCGAGTCTTGCACCTAAGACTCAGCTTGGACTTCGGGCAAGTTAGCCAGCTTAGACGCCTGGCAGTGTTTTCCAATTTGGCCCTTGTCTTTTTGATGTGCGACGAGAACGTCAGCCTCTTGTCCAGGACCATTCCAAGGTATGTGTGCTCCTCGTGTTGCGGCAACAGCTGACCATGAAGAAAGACCTCTGGACATGTGTCTCTCCTCAAGACGAATGTGACCACCGCACACTTGTCTGTGTTGATGGCCACATTCCATCTACAGGCCCAGTTCTCAAACCTCTTCAGAAGTATCTGAAGTTTGTCCGTGGCATTGTAGACGCAGCTGGACCTTGCGAGGATTGCAGTGTCGTCTGCATATGTCGCTACACACACGCTTCTTGAGCTCAGATGAAGTGGGGCATCGTGCGCAAACAAGTTATATAGTGTAGGGCCCAGTACACTACCTTGTGGAACTCCGGCAGCTATCCTCCTGGTAGTTGAGGCTATTCCATCCTGCACCACTTGGAAGGTTCGATCGCTGAGGTGGCTTCTGACTAACTCGAACAGTTGAGGAGGCAGAAGTTCCTTGACCTTAGATAGGAGCCCTTGGTGCCAGACCCTATCAAAGGCCTGCTGGATGTCCAGGAAGGCAGCCACCGTATATTGCCTTCTTTGAAATCCATCCACGACGAAGTCCACTACACGGTGAAGTTGCTCGGGGGTGCCATGTTCTTTGAAAAAGCCGAATTGGTGCCTGGGGATCGCTTGTGTGACTTCTGGTATCCTTTGCAATCTTTCCAGAATGCACCGTTCATAGACCTTAGCAAAGGTCGGCAGGAGGCTAATCGGCCTATAAATGCCCACATCCTTCGAGTCCTTGCCCTTTTAGTGTATCATTACAACATTAGCATGCTTCCAGCTTTTCGGGGAATGTCCCAGCCTGAGTGCAGCGTTGAACAGCAGGACCAAGAAAAGGAGAGCCTTCTCCGGAAGGAGTTTTGCTACTCGGCTGGAAATGCCATCCGCTCCTGGCGAGTTCCGGTGCTTCAGCTTCCTTATCTTGGCCTGGACTTCAGGCAGCCGGATTGGGGGCATTGGAGGCGTCATCTAGTGAGGTTCCTCTAGTGCTGCATGAACCTTTTCGACTCTTTCCCTCGACGCAGTTTCGAATGGAGTGAACCGCTCCTCCAAACTCTCGGCAAACGCTTCGGCACGTTCAAGCGAAGACTTGACCCAAGTCCCATCCGCTTTCTTCACCGGGTATTTGCCTCTTATTTCTGCTCGCGATTCTTCACAGCGCGAAGTCGGAATCCTTATCTGGAGTAGCCTCCTCCAGCTCCTTGTCCAACAACTCCTTCCTCAGTTGGTTGAGCAACTTCCGGACTCGATTTCCCAGCCTGCGGTAGACACGCAAAATCCTTGGGTCCTGGGTGCTGCCATACTCCCTCCTAAGTCGGTGTTTCATCGCCAGAAGAGCACTAACTTCCTGTGGTAATGGAGAGCAGGCTCTCCTGGGGTGAATACCTGAGGGAGGCGCCGCTTGCTCTGATGCTTCCCAGATTTTAGCCTCCAGCAGAAGTGCAGCATCATCCAGATCCTCCGCAGTGCATATCTCCATATTGAGGTGAATGGAGTCATCCAGCGTCCTCTGGAAAGACCTGATGTCTGATCCAGTGGGCAGGGGCAGCTTCCTAGGCACAGTGAAGCTTCCTGGGAGGTGGAGACTGACAAAAAGCGGTATGTGACCCGAGCTGAGCTCAAAGGAGTCTTCAAAAGTCAGCCTACGACCTTGAAGACCTTTCAAGAGTGCGAAATCCAAAGCAGAGGGAGTTCTGCCATTAAAGGGGAAACAGGTGGGTCTTCCTGTGGCCAACACATCCGCTCCCAAGTTGTCCAGAGCTTCCACAATTGCAGCTCCTCTCCTATCCGCTCTGACACTGCCCCATCTGCGATGCTTAGCATTAAAATCACCTCCGATAATGGCTTTGTCTCCACAAATGTTTAGCATGTCCAGGCAGGATGAGGCGGCAAGTAAACCGCAGCCACATCCAGTTCACCCATGTCAGTGCTGAGCACAATCCTCGCCATCTGTTGCAGTCCCAATCGTATCGGGCTTTGCTGGTAACAAGTCAGGCCGTGCCTAACTAGAATAGCTGCTCCGCCCCTAGAAATCGCACCCGGGAAGTCCGCCCTGTGTAAACTGTCTCCTGGAAAGCTTATGTTTTCTCCGTGCTTAAGGTGGGTCTCAGACACCAGCATTATATCAATGCAGTGCCCAGAGAGGTACACCAGAAGCTTCTCCCGATTGGCAAGGAGACTTCTGGCATTCCATATGCCCACCTTAATGATTCCCATGAGCGATATTCATTCCAGCTTGTAAATCTCGCACCACCAGCAAGATCGTGGTTAAGGAGGCGGCCAACTGTTCCACAGAGTTCTTTAGGGAAAGAAGCATAGTCACTACCCTTGTCATATCCCAATCAGGGACAGCGTTGGGAGGCTGCTGGGCATTGCTAGCCCTACCACGGCTTCCTAGCAACGGGAAATCATCGTGCAAGTCATAGGCTGCCTGTTCAAATCCAGGAGGATTGTTTCTTTTCCCAGATTTGAAGTAGGCTGGAACTGCTGCGCTCTTGTCCTACTGGCATAAGAAACCCCAGACTGCAGCATAGCCGAGGGCACCGTAGACTGCCCATTATAGGCAGACCGTGTAGAATTATGAGGCTGCTGCATTACCTTAGGGAGAACACCCTTAAGCTTTAGTGCATAAATGCGGCATTTTTTATCATATGTAGCATGATTGTCACCACAATTGGCACAGCAGAGGTCAGCTGCAACTAAAGCCCTGCAGTTCTCCGATCCCGTCCAATGATCCTTCGCACATCTACCGCAAACAGGCGGCTTGAAACAATAGTTCTTTGTGTGATGGAAGCCAAAACACCTAAAACATTGCTTAAGTCTATTTGAGTCCTTTTTGGGCTCCACCGTTACTCGGTGCCATCCCAACTTAGATATCAACAGAGCCTCCCTGTTGTTTACAGCAAGCTTGAGATCAACGAACCAGACATTTTGTCTGGCCTGCTCAGTGACTACATCCTGACTCCCTTGGCGCCGGGCACGGTTCGGGGGGCTATACAGATTAACTATCGTATGCCCCAACTCATCCATAATAAAGTTCCTCGGCGTGGTGCTGGACAAATTCTTGATAACCATCCTGAACGGCCTGTCCTTCTTAAGACAGAAATGAGTATAAATAACATTCTTTTCTGTCAAAAACCTCGTTATGATACGGTGAGTAGAGGAATCCTTAGCATAAATACGAAGCTCGAAGCCATCATCTTCGACCACCTGGAGGAGCTCATTCTCCATCGCCTCAACGTTGTTAACATTTGGCACTGTGATCGGCTTTGGCTTGCCAGAGCGAAAGGAGCAGGGCTAGCTGCCAGCTGGGAGACAGCAGCCCTCTCCTCAACATCTTCCACAACATCCATATTTTGCGGCAGAACATCCATATCAAGGGCAGCAAACCTATTTGTATTATACGGTTTGC
This sequence comes from Drosophila birchii, assembly GCA_035046345.1. Taxonomy (NCBI): domain Eukaryota; kingdom Metazoa; phylum Arthropoda; class Insecta; order Diptera; family Drosophilidae; genus Drosophila; species Drosophila birchii. The sequence goes on along the minus strand of JAWNOA010000100.1, from coordinate 863,741 downwards.
TGGTTTTGGGCTTAGTACACATTGCGTCCATAACAGGGGCACGCCTCTTTCTAGACGACCTCTTCTGGACGGTCTGCCATCTCGGCTGGGGATTTTGAAAGAGTTCCCCAGGAGCGGCTCCTCTCCATTGTGGAATTGCTGTGGACTCAATGGCGTCTAGAACTTGTGCCGAGCTTAACTTGCTCAACGCCTTGCTGGAGAGCAGGTTTTTTTCCGTCAGAGTTCGTCTTACCCGCCGGTCCCTTGTTGGCCTGAACGAGATGAAATTGCCGTTCCCTTGCTTGTCGGGAGGTTGAAGGTTGCTCCGAATCTATTCGAACCGTCGACGCCCATTGGGGAAGTGCCTCAGATTTCCTCAGATCCATGTCTTGTTCCGCTCTTGGTTTGATTACCTCCTTGCTGCGGAGCGAGTAACTATTACTCAGGATAGGCTTACTCATAACTTTATCATTAGCCTTCAGAAGTTTATCAATGCGCTCTCTCAACTGGCTGGGAGATGGTGGACGTTCACTCTCGCTCGGAACTGGAGCTGGAGTCGACGATCTGGAGCTATCACTAGATAGCCCCATTTCATGAATTTCCTTAATTTTTTGATCGTGAAAGGAGCGACGAGACCTCGGTTCTTTTGTCCCCTTTGGAATAGAGGAACCACCTGTGGGTGGCTCCTGCATAGCAGAAAGCCAAGCCACTGAGACTTAAGGAATGCAGCTTCACGAAACAAATTATTATTTTTTGTTTTTTTTCCGGTTTGAACATTTTTTCAGGAGAAATATTGTGCTTTAGAATTTTTCTTCGAAAAAATTTAGTTTCCGTTTTTTTTTTTAGAGCTGAATGAATCGAGACGACCGAACTGGTTGACGTACAAATCCAAACTCGATGGTCCCTGGTAAAAATAGGTACTTGTATACTTCGGAAGAATATCGCCCTTAAATTGATCTGTCCCGCAGGTATGGGCTCACCCAATACTTGGATCGCTTCCTATTTGGTTGAAAATCTTCCTCATCTCTTACGGCAATGATTACTGCCATAGCCATAGTAATATTATTCTTCTTGTTCATTTTTCCCTCGACATTTTTTAAATATTGGTAGAAAGCACCAATTCATACAGCAAATTGAAAGTAAGCCCGCATAATTTGCCGCCCTAAAATGACAAACAGCTAGTAAAATTTGTAATGCTGTTATGATACTACAGCTTTAATTACAGACTTCATTAGAGATTTGAAAACTCTATAGGGATTTACAGAAGTGCGAGCAAGATGACTATACGGCACTTCTAATGCATTGCCAATGCATTAGAGGCCAAATCGATATATCTACATAAAATATACTAGATACGAAATTGTACCGATGACAATATATTGCTCTAATAAAACCAAATTGTAATTAATAAGTTTATTAGCCAGCTCATTAGAGGTCATAAGTCAGATTAGGCAAACAATACAAATTGATTTTTACTGATATTTTACAATTATTTGTTAAAACTAATATGCTAAATATCTTTAAAACTTTGGGACAATAATATGTCTTAGTTTATAAAGATCTTCAGTTGCAAAATGAATTAAAATTAATTTTTTGGGTATTAATAATAAATTTTGTACGACTAAGAAAAGAGATCCGAGCAAAAAACACATATAGTGTTCTCTTTCTAGGTTATAATGAAGTCTCTAATGAATGAAAACTGCATTGCTGTGTCATAGCACCATAAGCTATTATTCAAAAACTGTTCTTGTTCATTGGAGCAGTATATAGTTATTTCAAATTTGTATATAGTAATTTTTATGTAGGTTTATTGATTTATCGATGCACAAGATGTGCCGCCATCATGCTCGCACTTGCTTAAAACCCTATGGAGCTGTTAAACACCAATGAAGTCTCTAATACAGCGGTAAGCACGGCCCTATCCCGTAGGGTTGGAATTTCTCTGCCGAATCTCTGCTAGCACACCGACAGTGTGAAGACTCTGGTGGCTCTGATGCTCAAAGAATCAGTGCTATTGCTCTGTCTAAATCTAACACTTTTAGCGAAAAATAGCTATTTTTATCAGAGCTTGCAAATAACAGTCGACAGTTTTTTTTCCAGTGCTCTCGTTGCGAGTAGAACCGAAAAAGATCATACTCGCTCGCTCTCGCTCTAAGCAAGGGGCTTTTGCTGTCTTCATTTCTGTTTTCTGTTGAGCGCTTTTCATTGATTTTTTTTTCGGTTGTTCAATGGGTACTGCGTAAAGAGCGGAGCGAGAAACGCTCGCACAAAGAGAAAAGGCAAAAGAACGATTTACCGAAAAACTCAATGCAAACGTTCTTCCTATTAACTTTCGTTGTTGTTGCAATTATTATATTTAGGCTGCAAAACGAACGCATTAAAGTTTCAGACAATTTTTTTTTAAATTTTTGTTTGTATTTTTTTATTATATTATTTACATATTTACATTTTTTTTTTATTTATGGGTTAAGCTTTATAACTAGTATTGAATTTAAATTTTCTGCACTAATCGAACTTATTCGTTCACTTAATATAAAATGTAGGGCTGAGAATGCCCGTTCGACGGACACTTGCGTTGCAGGTGTAGCAACTTGCGCTAGTGCACTTATATGCGGAACCTTAAGTTGCAAATCATTAAAAAAATCCAATATATTTGAATTTAATGCCAAGCGATCAAATGTTACGTCGAAGTTTTCGATGTCAGCATAAATGTTGGCAAGTTTTGTAGAAACAGGATCTTTTTTGCTTTTTGAAACTGGCTGAAAGTCGTCCAAAAATGCCGAGAAAAGCGACTTCTCTTCAGATGAGGATGCGGTTGAAAGAACTGGTGAGACAGGGGAAGCAAACATCTCTTCATGCACAGGAGTCTCGAGCGCTGGAACATTTCGTGTTTCTGCCTTGAATAATAAAGCGATAATAAGTATGAAATGTTTTTCGATTTTAGTTTAGTACAAGTATTAGTTTTTGACGAAGACAATTTTAATTAGATTCTCAAAACTACAACATAAACAAAACAGCACCCAAATTTCAAACATTCTACATACATACATACAGCTCACTTCTTTCAACTCATATAAACGAAAAGCTGTCTTTTTAAAATTAGCCTTTGCTAACGATTTCTGATTGTTCGACAACATACAATTTACACGAGGATCCATGTAAATCGCTGCCAACAATGCTTCATTTTCTAACAATTTTGTCTCCCTTATCTCTATCTGTGCCGATAGTTTTTTTTTTTAATTAAATTGTAGCTATTATCGAATTTCAATTTTAGTTCCATCCATACTACGAAGAACTCACTATAAACTAAATTTTTTTCTTGTAGCTTTAGGGTTGCCTGGTATGTGTCACTGAAAGCGTCAATGTACATCTCGATCCAATCCCAATCGGCCTCTTCATAAATATTTGGCTGCGTTGCCAGGAAATCCTTTAAGTCCAATAATTTCTTTAGCATTAAATACGTCGAATTCCACCTTGTAATAACGTCAAGCGATGGTGTTTTTTTATTCTCAATTAAGACACGTCTGCATAGATTTTATAAATATGATGTATGTATATATAATATATATATGTATATATATAAATAGATTTGTATATATGTGGTTGTATAACTTATAACTTACCTATATGTTTCTGTGCGCAGCGATTTGCATACTGTGCGACAGGCACTTATTTTAACGGCGATATTCTTTGTTTTGTTTACATCAAATACGCACAGTTGCAAGGTGTGTGCTGCACATCTCACAAGGTGTATGTTAGCCAGTTCAATAGAATCCAGTTCTTTCAGAAGATTCTCACTTTCTACGTCTTCTTCAAAAAGGGATTCCTCTGTCGCCCAAGGTCTTCAGAACAATCTCGGTTTTATCCAGGCTTGCGTGGATCATTTGCAAATTGATTCCTAGAATGGCTTTATTCATTCTGGTGGCAACGTCGATTTTGAGCGACACCAGCCTTCCCTTCGCAAGTGCCCTTATATTTTCTTTGACATTTTGCTCTTTGACGGATACAAAATTCATAATGTTTCTAGACGTCACAGGGTTCATTCCAAGTGCATTATATATTGGATCCATTATTTCGTTGAACCCTTCACTGTCTAGAAATTTGAATGGTTTTCCGTCTGTGGTTACAATTTTTATCAAAGAAGAAACAATTGCTTGTTCACTCGTTTGAAACGATATTCTTCGTTTTTCTTCGGTTTGTGTTAACTTTGTAGATCCAGAGTTATTCCACTCATTAAAAGTGTCTATATGCTTCGTTGTTAAGTGCCGCCTTAAATTTGTGGAATGATTACCGGCCGATTTAATACCGCAACAATTACAAGTTGATTTCTTTTCGTCCAAATTCAAATTAAAAAATTGGTGCACATTTTTATTCTGGTCTCTTTCCATTTTACCACAACTATTATTTTGCAACTTGTCACACTCAATTCACGAGCGCAATTAAACGTTTAACGATTTGCTTGCCTATGCGTGTGAATGTATACCAATACATACGCAAAAGAATTTTTGCTTCACTCAAAACTCTCGGTACAACCGAAAAAAAACAGAATAGAAAGAAACGGTTTCGCTCCGATCGCGAGCGAGCATATTCAAGAACCCATGAAACGGTTGATCTCTGACTTTTTCCCAAAAGGGTCGGAGAGAGACACTTATTTGCATACAACGAGAAACGGTCGACAGTTATTTGCAAGCTCTGATTTTTATAGTAAAAGTTATTGATTTTGCATAGAAAACCAAATGCTAGCATAATATTTCTCATATCTGGACACGAAGACGTCTACTCCCTCACACATATGAAATTTTTTTCTTGCTTTAATATATGTAACAGTTTTAGAGAACTTTTTATAAATTGAGAACAATAATAGGATTAGTTGATAAAGTTTTTGAGCTGCAAATTTATTATAATATTCTTATTAAAGATTCTACAAAATACTGTGTCATAACGCTGTAACGTTTTCTAATCGTTTAGTGTAAACAGAATAAATTTTCTTACAGTTTTCACAGTAAATAATATCGGGAGAAATGCGTCAGCTCTAACTTATCTTTGTTTCATCACTGAGTTTTATGTTTTTTCTATCGTCGACGTATTTAGAAATGTTTTCTTCAGTTTGATGTTATAAGATATGGATTCAAATGATTACCCCTATGGTAAGATGTCATATAGCGTTAAATTTTACATTTATATTTTTCATGTAGCATTGTTAAAATGAATTGCCCTTCTGGGCCAGGCCGTTTAAATTCCGGTCAGGCCAGGATAGGATCCCACCCAAGTCCGGCCAGAATTTCCATACAATGCCGACGGGAATTTTCATATCGCACGCGTTCTTAAACGAAAATTGGTTTGGCATAGGAACATATCTTCGCCGACATATCAGATTCATGTTTGACCGCACATAAAAATTAAACGAATAAACTAAATGCCAAAAACTATTTTTAATTCAATTCAATTATGCACTTAAATACATATATAGAAACAAAAACAAAATAAATACTTAAAAAATATTTTGTCTAGGGAAATACTTTTCTATAATATATATAGCCGCTACCCATAGGGTAGGAAGGTATTATAACTTTGTGCTGGAAGGAAATGTATGTAACAGGTAGAAGGAGGCATCTCCGACCCTATAATATATATATTTTCTTGATCAGTGTCAACAAATGAGAGGATCTAGCAATGTCCATCTGTCTGTCCGTATGAAACACTAAATCTCGTAGACTATAAGAGGAAAAACTCTAATTTTTTTTACAGTATTTGTTATGCTTGGACGCAGATCAAGTTTGTTTAAATTTTTACCACGCCCACTTCCGCCCCCGCAAATCATCAAAATTCATCTATCATCAATCTTTTTAAAGCTAGTGTCGAATTTTGGTATGTACATAGTCTATAGTCTGTGTGATTCCTGTGATTTGATTGCGATCGAAATCAATTATTTAAAGCCATCGAAATCTCCCGGTTACGACTGTATAGAAGCTGCAGCACTGAAGCACTTTTCATCGAACTGCATTGAAAATCTAAAAGTTATATTGAATCAATGCCTGAGGCTTGGCCATTTCCCATCTCAGTGGAAATACGCAGAAGTAATACATATCCCCAAACCAGGCAAACCGGAGGCTGAACTGGCGTCATATAGGCCAATTAACCTATTAACAATCCTCTCCGATATTCTGGAGAAGTTATTCGTAAAAAGATTGATGTGTACTATTGCAGAGAAAAATATTATCCCAGACCATCAGTTTGGCTTTAGACAGGGACATGGAGCCATTCAGCAATGGCACAGGGTAGTCAGCAAGATTCTGGATGCCTTTGAAAACTAAAAGTGGACGTCAAGCAAGCCTTCGACAGGGTATGGCAAAAAGGCTTCTCTTCAAATTTAAACAAAGTCTGCCAACGCCATTTTATCTCTTCATCAAGACCTACTGGGAAAACAGACAGTTCTACGTTAGATGTAACCACGCAGAATCTCCAATACAAGAAAATCGTGCAAGAGAACGTCAAGGTAGCGTTCTAGGCCCGATATTGTACTCCATATACACTGCCGATGCCATTGGAAACCCACACAACATGCACATATGCTGATGACACAGCATTGCTGATCTTAGCCAACACTCTTGCAATGGCTGCTCAAGGATTACAACAGGCTCTGGACAACTTGCAGCCTTGGTTACAGAGGTGGAATATTGTAATAAACGCCGGAAAATCTACACATACAACGTTCAGTCATAGACCAGGCATCTCTCCGTCAGTCCTCATCAATGGTGCAGTCATCCCACAGAATTCAACTGCAAAGTACTTGGGCATGACACTTGATACAAAGCTGAAAGGTCAAGCTCCTCCGGTATAAAAATAGGCAATGGTCCTGGCTACTAAAAAGAAGGAGCAAACTATCCATTAATAACAAGCTCCTCCATAAATAGCGGAGATATAGTCTTTTTACTTTATATATATTATAAATACAAGAGACAGCCCAGGCAGAAGGCTTCAAATAAATCAAAACGTTCAAATTAAATTCTAGTTATGTTCACATTTTTATGAAATTGGTTAGTGGTGCAGCTGACTAAGCTGAAGTCTATCCCAAATGTTTATATTAAAAAAAGATAATTAGTTGTCACCAGTTCGATTCCAGTGGGCGACTAGAGCAAGAAAAACCTTTTATTTAATTTTTACACCATTTTTTCCTCCTTAATATTTACACAATTTAATATGTAAACTATTTTTGAAAAAAAGTTATCAATAATGTATTTATTTGCTATTTTTTTTTGTCCTTCATCTTTCCAATTGACTAACTGGTCTGATCTATACATGTGCACTGACATGACCGATGCTCTCCCCTTTTAGATCTTTATCGTGTAAAGCCTGTTTATCTGCCAGGTCCCGACGGAATACCGGGCTGTGTGCTTAGGTATTGTGCCGATGCCCTGTGCTCGCTTCTTCTGAAATTGTTTACCTTATCCTTAGAAACCTCGCATTTTCCCCTTATTTGGAAGGAATCATTTATTATTCCTCTCCACAAAAAGGTAACGAATCGGAGGCAATAACTATACAGGAATCTCTAGGCTTTCGGCCATCCCTAAACTTTTTGAGAACATTATTACTCCACATTTGCAGCACCTTTGTAGATCAGTTATTTCTCCATGTCAGCATTGATTTGTTCAGCGAAGATCCACAACTACAAACCTTCAGGAGCTCACTTCCTTCATTATAAGGGGTTTCCAGAATAACCTTCAAACGTATGTAATTTATACTGACTTCAGTAAAGCATTTGATTCCGTCAATCATTCCCTTCTCCTCAGGAAACTCGACTTAATGGGTTTTCCAATTGATCTCCTTAGATGGATCACTAGTTATCGGACTGGCAGGACGCAAAAAGTCCTCTTTAAAAATAATTTATCTAATGTTATCCGGGTCACTAAGGTGTCCCGCAAGGGAGCACCCTGGGTCCCTTATTGTTTACAAATGATCTGCCCGAAGTTTTGTCAAATTCTAGTGAACTCATGTACGCTGATGATGTCAAGCTTTGTGCGCGATACAAGGACGTCGCTTACCAGTCTGATTTACAAACAGATCTTGATAGCTTTCAAACCTGGCGCCGCATAAACTTACTAAACTTAAATGATGCTAAATGCAAGCTAGCAAGCTCAGTTGATGACTTGGGTGTCCGCCTGGATGCCAAACTTGACTTTATCGATCATATTTCGTGCATGGTGAATAAAGTCAGGGGTATGTTGGGATTTATTAAACGGTGGTCGAAAGAATTCGATTACCCCTATGTAACTAAAACTTTATATATTTCATTAGTTCGTCCTATCTTAGAATATGGATCTTGCGTTTGGAGTCCCCAGTATGGGGTCCACAGTAAACGCATCGAATCGGTTCAAAATAACTTTTTGCTTCACGCGGCTTAAACTGGGATGCTGAACAGAGATTAACCTCCTATTATAGTAGACTTCTTCTAATAAACTTTTACCCTCCTTGGCTAATCGTAGAACTATGCTTGGTATTACCTTTATTTATAACCTTATTCACGCCGATGTGGAAAGTACTGACTTGTTAGGTCAGCTCAATTTCCACGTTCCGAGTAGAAATACTAGAAATATTATAAATACAATTGCTGAGTTGCTGCCTGCATACACGCTATCAAAATAAGTCAGAGCTATTTTATGAACGTCCGTTAGATTAAATGCAAGTTGTCCCAAACTAAATTCATTAATTTTTTCATGTGAATCAAAATAATTATAGTATTTAGTACTAAGAAATTAAAAAAAGAAAACAAAGAATTAAAATTAATTATATAAAATTAACAAAATGTTCGTATGCCTTCCGGCAGAATCGAACCCAAGTCAAATGCTTACGAAAATACATACATACATAACAAGATTACATATGTAACTTAATAAAGAATAGGGGGAGGGATCAATGTGATTTCCCTCGCCGTAGTCTCCAATAGCTAGTAGCCGGATGGCTGATGTCGAATACTCCGTGGGTAGCCGGATTGCTGATTTCGAATATTCCGATACAGCTGGCCTAGTGACTCAGTCAGCATAATAATTAATAAGAGTGTTAACGACGAAGTGTCGGAGTTTCATAAATAGAAGCTTGTGCTCTTGATATATTGAATTTCAAAAATGAACTGAACTTAAAAGCTAACAAAAGTAAAACTCATACCGGGTTTCGTTAACAGTGGCACTCTCGACGAAGGTGATGAGGTGAGTTCCTCGTAAGTGGACGTAAGTGCCATTATCCACACTCACATGATTATCGTTGATGATGATTATTCCTTCATCCACAAAGGTGATAGGATGCAGATTGCTGTGCTGAATATCGCAGTACGCAATACCTCCAGAGTGAAGTTCCTGAGCGCATGATCTTCTCTGCGCCAGTTAAATCTTCTGCGGCAGAAACGGTTGGATAAGGAGTTGGAGGAGTCAACCCCGGACAGGGACACCAACTATGCTCTTTGGAAGATTGTTGGTCAGAGTAAGAGGCAAGCTTCTCCGAAGATTCCTGTAAAAAGAGCGGATGGGACTTGGGCCAAGTCCATGCAAGACCGAGTTAAGGTGTTTGCTGAGAGCTTAGAGGACCGTTTCACTCCCTTCGCTACCTCCTCTGCGTCGAGGGTTGAGCGGGTCAATGCCTCGTTGGCAGTTCCTCATCAAAGGGTCCCCCCTGTTGCTCCTATTCTGCTCCCAGAAGTGAGAGACAGGATTAAGAAGTTGAAAAACCGGAAGTCGCCAGGTGCAGATGGCATTTCTAATAGAGTTGCTAAACTTCATCCGGAGAGAAGGACTCTCCCTTTCACTTAAGTTCGGACCGAGTTTGCATCGCCACTTATTAGAGCTGGGAAAACATCGATAGTTGGCATATTCGAGGTTTTCGAGGTTTTCCAAACAAATATTCGATAGTATCGATAGTATCGAACTAAAAAAATTATAAATTAAGTTTAAGTTGCATTTAGAGTAAATAATAAAAAAACTTCTTAAGGCCATTCTTTATTCGAATAACAAAACATAACAAAATCTCATAATTATATTAAGTCGCTTATAATAAAGAAAGAAATGAAATAATTCACAGAAGATTCTTATGAATAGGTTAATATATTATAATTTATACACTGACGACTAATATTGTAACATGAGTTCAATGCTATAGCCTCAACGGTTTGTATCTTCTGTTTTGAGTTACACATGCTATAACCTAGTCTAAGGATTTAGCAGGTATAACTTTGAACAGAAAATACTAGCCGTTGAAGCTATAGCATTGAACTCATGTTATAGTATTAGTCTTCAGTGTAAATAGCTAACTATTCATTGATTGAATAGTTTGAGATCCACATATTTTTATTGAGAAAGGATAATATATCCACGTTTTTGGCTTTTAGTGATGCTCTCCTGGCAGAAATAATTTGTCCCGTTTTACTAAAACTCCTCTCAGACTCACTCGATGATGCTTGCACACAAAAAAGGCGTCCAGCTATAGTTTTAAGAAGAGAATCATCTGGAGCGCACTGAAATTAAAAAAAAGATAATAAGTTCAAATTAAAATGCAGATTTGTAAAGAAACTACCTTCCAAAAGTTTAAAGGATCTGTTTGCTGAGGTGAATGTGCCGCTCGCATGTACTGCTGAAGTTCAACAATGGCATCGACCCGATTTGTCCTCCCCAAAGTAGAAATATTATTAACAACAAATTCAAAAAGAGGCTGCTGGCAGTCTGATTCCTTTTCTATTGGTGTTGGCGGATCCAATGGCGATCCAATATTAACTTTCACGTGTAGATCTCCGCAGTTGTTCGCCAAAAGTAAAGATGTGCAAGCTTGCCACTATCGTTTACTATCGGCACTCAAACATCGATAGTGGTTCGCAAACCCAAATATTCGATATATCGATACTATCGTGAGTGGCCGACCCAGCTCTACCACTTATGCTGACGACACTGTTATGCTGCCAAGATCCAGTTGTGTTTACACCGCAACTGACAGGCTTCAGACTCTGAGACACCTAAAGCAGACCCGTTCCAAATTGCACAACACAGCAAAACGTCTTAACTGGCTGACGGGTCCAAGGTCAAAGTTGAGCATAAGGTGCAAGGTCAGACTTTATCAGTTAATCTTAGCACCCATATGGAAATATGGTACCGCCGCAAAATCGAACCTAATAGGAATCCAGTCATTCCAATCAAAATTTGTAAGACGTATCACTGGAGCGGAGTGGTATGTAAGGAATGCAGACATCCGTAGGGAATTGCAAGTATCTGCAATAAGTGACTTCATCAAATCTCTTGCTACCAAACACAGATCCAGACTCCTGAGGCATTCAGTGAAATTTCTTCAAGTAGTTCTTACTTAGTTCCATTTCGTTCACTGTGTTCCAGCGCTTGCATTTATTTTTACTTTTATACTCACATAATCGATACAGTCCACTCCACTGATCTACTGCCGCTTTCGAAACTTAAAAATACATACCCCTATAATTACTTCAAATATTCAAATATAAATAATTGGCACACAAACATACATCCAAGAAATAAGAACTATAATTTAAGAAACTACGAGTTATTAATTATTACAGTCAACAGTTCCTATATAAACAAATACATTTCCACATAAATACAAACCGACAAACATAATTACATATATACATTGTATACATACAAACATAATTACATACTTATTAACTCGTCTTTGCTCTATTCTGAGCTGAGTTACATCCATATACATATATTAACAAGCTAATCGTCGGCAAATTGGACGCTCCGAACTTTGGCAAATTTTCCGCCTCTTGTTATCTCCGCTATTCTGCATTGACTTCGAAAGCAGTACCGCGACAATTACAGCAGCGGTCAACGAAATAAGTCCGGAAACATAAAATGATTGTTCAATTATTTTTTATAAAATTCCAGCTTACTAATTCAGTTAGAAACCTGCATGCGCTTCCATTTCCGCATTCCAACGTGGCAAGATCTGGATTCCTTTCTAACGGAGCGCCATAGAACTCTAGAATCTATAGATTCTATTCAACTTCCTACGTTCAGCTTCCGTCCATCCAAAATGACACCCTCCAACGTGTCGCCTCGAGTACTAAAATCATTTAGTACCAAGATTGTTCCAATAACAAAAATAAGCGATTTGTGTTCAAAAGAGAACCATCCACTGCGGTTATGCCCACACATAAGCGCCCATAACTGTTTTACGTGCCATGGTCGGCATCACACTTTGCTGCATAAAACCAATTCCGTTAGTTAAGCTTCAAGGTCAGAAGCCGCGCCGCTCCAAAGGATTTCATCGTTCTCCACGCGGGTTACGACTCACCCCGAGTCCTTCAATTACTGGGTTCCACACGAGGACTTCGAATCCTACCCATGCCGAGTCTGGCTGAAAAACGGCTCCAGGCAGTCATCGAGATGAAATACTGGCTCACCACTATTCCGCAGTATCTTGCCCCAGTAACGACCGCTCAGCGTATCCAACGCTATTCCGAGCTAAGCCCTCCAAATATTTTTGCAGCGTATCCTCGCAAGGGGGGGGGGGGAGATTGTTCGCCCCAAAAGGGCACTTATTTTCGAGAGGCAGTGTAATTCCACTTACAGCCTCAAAGTGTCCCGTATACTCTCTCTCTCCCTCTTCCTCCGGGCTTTCAAGACAGAGCTTCCAATCCGCTCCCCCAGCTAGGTTTAAATTTAATGTACTTTGCTCTTGATTTGGAAGACATTTGCATTATATGTAAATTTGTCTCCTTTTTTGAGTCTTCTTATTCTCTTTCTTTTATATAATTTTGGCACGCGCCTTGTAATGGTACAGAGTATTCTACTGTTGGGACACCCTACCGTATGTCCATCTTGTTTAAATATAATTGTTTTCCATTGTTTTTTTTATAATTCCACTTTTTAATACATTTCTACTGTTTTATTTATTTATTTATTTATTATTCGCCGACGGAGTACCTTTACTGGCTACTACAACCTTAAGATTAAAGCTTGATTACTATTAAATGGTTCTAAATGCAACTTCAGTAATTTCTTTATATTGTTAGGCATGTTAGAGTTAATTTTATTGATAAGAATTAAAGCCCTAACTATTGGCTCATTTCGTGCATAATTCGTTCTGCAGGTGGGAGTAGCAAAGAGCTCGTGGTTCCTCAGGCACCTACCGGGGACACAAAATTTTATGCGACTCAACAGGACAGGACAATAAATTTTTCCGGAAATCAGATCAAAGACAAACAAAATAGACGCTATACGTCCAGGCCCTATGTACCATACACACCTTCCCATCACCAACGTTCGGTTATGTTCAGATGGCTCTGAACGATTCCGGCGACAATAAACTAAAAAAAAAAAGACGCTATGTGCCTCCTATCACACAGTGACGACAGACGTACAAGACGACATTTAGCAGGATAGGAAGGAGCAGGGTCAAGGAAATTGAGGGATGAGAGGGCAAACGATAGGAATTTTTTTTAGACGCGCTCAATGCAGCCTGCGGGGCATATTCAAACTTGGACTTTACAAACGCAAAAAATAAGCTCAGCTTGGCATAGGGGTCAGTAAATTGAGCAGCATTGCGCCTTATAAATACATACATGGCGTATGCCTTGGGGATAATATAATTGATGTGCTCAACGAAAAGGAACTTTGCATCAAAAAGAACACCCAAATCAAGTGCTTCAGTTCTCAAGGCAGCATACTCGAATGTATCGAGTACTAAAAGGTTGAATTGATAAGCCGCTTGCTATATGTAACTGCAAAACATTTACCGTGGTTTAGTGGCAGCTTGTTGAGCGAGCACCTACCAACGACCCTATACAGGTCATTCTGAAGCTGGTCGCAATCAACAATCGATCTAACCGATTTGAAAGTTTTTAAATCGTCAGCAAACAATAGATCTTCCGCATTCTTAAAGCAAGATCCAATATCATTGATGAAAAGAATAAAGAGAAAAGGGCCCAAGGCACTCCCTTGCGGAAGCCCAGAAGTCGCTATATAGGGATGCGAGAATTGGTCATTACAACCAACTCTATATATGCGGCCGTTAAGGGAGGAACGTACCCAGCTAAGCATAGACGAGTGAAAGCCCATTCTCAAGTTTGGCCAACAGTATACTATGACTAACTTTGTCAAATGCTTTGGCAAAATCAGTTTACACCACATCTTTAATGGCAATGGTTCGCAAAGGCTTTAGTACAGTAATTATAAAGTACTGTTAGGTTCGTGGAAGTCGATCTCCCCGGCATAAAGCCATGCTGGTTAAGGCTAATATGCCTACTCAAGAGAAAAGCCAACTGCTTCGCCACTACTCGTTCAAACATCTTGGATAAATTGCTAAGTTTAGCGATAGGCCTGTAGTTCGAAATAATATTTTTAGCCCCAGACTTAAAGATGGGAGTGACTAATGCCAGCTTCCTTCTCTGAACAAACACCCCTTCGGAGAGAGATTTGTTAAATATTAATTTTAGTGGCTCAGCTACAATTTTTCAAAAGAAAGGTCAGAGGCCATCACTATCAAACTTTTCAGAATCGTTAAAACACTCCGCTGCGAAGTGACAGTCCGACTCAGAGACCTGCAAGCACCCAATATTAATGCTTAAGGCCACGGAACTAAGCAATGCAACATCATAGCCAGGAGAGGTTGGCTCAAAGATTGTCTCAAAGTATTTTGCAAAGAGAATAGTCACCTCAAAATCCGTAGATGCCACTGAACCATTAAACGCCATATGAGAAGGGATATGGGAAGTATTTTTTTTAGAGTTACCATAGTGCCAGAAGGATTTTGGGTTACTGAAGAGTTTCCGTTCCACATCTACTACTACTACTACTAAACTCACGCGTATGCTGCATATATATCATATATCCCAATCCGCATCATTACTATGATCATCGAAACGTTAATAGAATTTGTTTCTAAGATTCTTGTATTTTTTTAGCCCTGCAGTGTACCAGGGTAGCTTGTAAGAACCATGAGCCCTTTTCTTTGCATACCTGTTGATGATGAGAGAAAGAGATGACAGAAAATTCTCATAGCAGATCTCCAAATTACCATGCGACAAGACCTCCACCCAGTTAACATTAGCGATGTCATTACAGAGACAGAGAATTATGGCTAAGAGTTAAACTCACCAGGAAGATAGTATTATCCGCGCCGATCAGGGAAGCACAAAGTTGGTCCAAGAAATAGAGTCTTCATTCTAAAGGCGGACTGACTCGCATTTAAGACTACGCTTGACCGCAATAAGAAAGCCTCCTCCTCTGGAGCATTGAGTTCTTACCGCATCACGATCCTTGCGAAAAACTTGGTATAGATTTGGGTCGAAAAACTCATTATCGAAGAAATCTATGTTTAGTCAGGTTTCCACTAATATGATGACATCATAATCCAATTGCGATGACGCCAGGTATACAGCCTCAGACTTTGTTTGCATTCCAGAGATATTTTAAAATAATAATTTCCGGCTGGGGATATCGTAATACGCAGGTGATGAATGCGGCTCAGGTTCCGAAGCTTAAAGTACCGCCGGAGTCATCATTCCAGAATTGGGGGCTTCAGGCCGCTGCTCATAATCTAACAACCCAGTGGCAGCCTTAAGCAATGCGGCTCGGATTTTAAACGAGGTATCCAGGAAGCCCAAACCAACCGTCCGAGTGCATGAGATAGCACTCAAGAGAGCCAAGGGGGCAGAGGGCTGCACCGGTAGCACCAGTCGATTTAGCAGAGCCTTAAGAGAGTTAAGAGCATCAGTTCCACCGATGCAGATCAACCCACGAAGTGGACGATCGAACGACAAGCCTGAAGCCGAAGGTGCATAAATCAGCCTAGCAGACGCTGAGTTGATGTTGTAGGTTCGGGGACGGTGGAAGCGGGGGCGGTGGCGGCAGCATAACTGCCCAGAGATCAAGGGGAAGATCCAACGGTGAACCAGAGCCCGAAGCAGCATAAAGCAGCTCATCAGCCGCCGAGCGCAGAAACTCACGAAGAAGTTGTTGAAGAAGCGGTAGCAGAGTTTGCGGGGGCGGTGGCGAAAGTATAATTGCCAACTTCACATATGAGAGAGTTGCGGCCGAGCTTTGCCTGCAGCGAACGTCGAACAAAAGGGACAGCTCAAGCTCAAGCTGGTGTTGTTGTGGGTGCGGTGGGATACAAGCATGCAATGGGTGCAGGTGTAGAGGGAGGCGAGCGGTAGTCTAAGGCGAGGAGAGGCATAGTAGATATAATCAAAGAGAACATCGACGTCAGCGACGTCGATCACTGGGGTTTTTTTGCCAATGGATAGGTGTTAAAGATCTTCCAGCTCCAGCAAGCTCCAAAATAGGGTCTTCCTTATTAGCCTTCTCTCTGTAGACAAATCTTTTGACCTTAACCGAGCATGGTCAAAATTTGTTATTGAAGACTGCTTCGATGTACTGCTCCGGTACACCAAGCTTAAAATGTACAAATTTTAAGGAAGCCATATCCACATCTCTTTTTACCAATTTGAAGTATGAGACTGTCTTAACATCAGCTTGTAGCTTGTTGGAAACATAGGTGGATATCGCATCAGGATCTGTACTTAACTTTCCGACATGCAAGTATTTGCTACTCTGGAGGACATGTAGATCAGTTGACGCAGGCGCAACTCCCACGACTGTCTTGTTTTTGTTGTTCATTTTCTTTTTATACCCTGTACCAAAGGTACACAGGTTTTATAGCAGACCCCCAAAAGTTACCTAAATATTGATCAGGACCACTAAAGGAGTCGATATAGCCATGTCCGTCTGTCCGTCCATCCGTCCGTCTGTCTGTCTGTCTGTCTGTCCGTCTGTATGAACGCCTAGATCTCAGAGACTATAAGAGCTAGAGACACGAAACTTGGGATTTAGACTTCTTATATCTGCACGCAGATCAAGTTTGTTTTAAATTTTAGCTGATCCCCTTTTTGGTGGAGCTATTTGAAAAAAAAAACATATATCTCCCAAATTTATAAAGCTATATAAACCATATTCAAAGCCTTGATGTATTTTATCAAAATACACAGATTACCCAAATTTCATTGCGATCGTGCCATAAATAGCGGATATATAACTTTTTTTTTTTTCGCGTGGGGTCCCACGCCCACCTACCGCCCAACCGACCGAGGGGCGCAGCCGTGTGACGTACGGCACGAAACGCGTACTAGATAGACGCGAGAGAAGAAAATAATAGATTAGAACGAGGAAAAATTAGGATACACTACGGGATAGTACTACAAGCAATACAGTTTTTAGTTTTTGAAGGCTTTCAATGCCTTCAATGCTACTAAAAAGACGATTGTAATCAGTACATAAAACCCTAAAGGGCTCATGTACATCAAACTCACGCCTACAGTGGTTAACTACTAGTGGTATAAAAGTTCTAGAAGAAAGACGGGGAACATGGAAATTGAGCTGGCCTAGAAGGTAGGGGCTCTCCACATCACCGTGAATGAGTTTATGTAAAAAGACGACGCCAAGCATCGTCCTACGGTTAGCTAAAGAAGGTAGATTAAGTAGGAGAAGTCTACTAGCGTAAGACGGTAATCTGAGGTTTGCATCCCAGGGTAAGCCACGAAGGGCAAAAAGCAAAAGGTTCTTTTGGACAGATTCAATGCGGCTACTATGGACCCCAAATTGAGGACTCCAGACGCACGAACCATACTCCAATATAGGACGAACCAACGAAGTAAAGAGAGTCTTCGTTACATAAGGAGAATCGAATTCCTTCGCCCTACTTTTAATAAATCCCAGCATGCCTCTGGCTTTGTTAACCATACAAGAAATATGTTCAGAGAACGAAAGTTTAGGATCCAGGAGGACACCCAGATCATCAACAATAGAAATTCTTTCCAAAGAGCAGTCGTTAAGCATATAGGTTGCAAGCAGGGGAGTAACACGTGAAAATGTCATAAGTTTGCATTTTGAGCTGTTGAGATGTAAATCGTTAGCATGACACCATGCTTGGAAGTTATCAAGATCCGATTGTAGGTCTGATTGGCAAGAACTGTCCCTATACTGCAAGCAAAGTTTAACGTCATCAGCGTACATAAGTACTCTGGAATTGTTTAGAACCTGCGGCAAATCATTGATAAACAATGTGAATAGAAGTGGTCCAAGGTGACTACCCTGTGGGACGCCAGATGTGACCCTGAGGCTATTGGATTGAACGTTTCTGAACAGAACCTTTTGGGTCCTATCACTTAGATAACTCGAAATCCATTTAAGAAGATCACTAGGAAACCCCATTGAATCGAGTTTCCTAACCAGAAGAGAATGATTAACCGAGTCGAAAGCTTTACAAAAGTCCGTGTAAATAACATCGGTTTGAAAGTTTTGTTGGAAGCCCCTAAAAACGAAAGAGGTAAGTTCCAGAAGATTGGTCGTGGTTGATCTTCGCCTCATAAAACCATGCTGGCATGGAGAAATGACGGATCTGCATAGATGTTGCAAGTGAGGAGTGATTACATTCTCGAAAAGTTTGGGGATAGCCAATAACTTAGAGATACCCCTATAGTTACTGGCATCCGATTTGCTACCTTTTTTGTGGAGAGGAATAATAAATGAT
Organism: Drosophila birchii; assembly: GCA_035046345.1. Lineage (NCBI taxonomy): Eukaryota > Metazoa > Arthropoda > Insecta > Diptera > Drosophilidae > Drosophila > Drosophila birchii. The sequence goes on along the minus strand of JAWNOA010000100.1, from coordinate 845,222 downwards.
TCCCTCCAAATAAGGGGAAATTCTGAGGATTCTAAAGATAAGGTGAACAATTTAAGAAGGGGGTTACACAGCGCCTCGGAGCAATACCTAAGCACAGAGCCAGGTATACCATCGGGACCTGGCGATTAAACTGGCTTAACACGTTGAAGATCATGAATAAGTGAGCTTTCATTTAAAATAGGACTGAAGATTACGGACGAACTGGGCATAGCTTGAGACAAGATGGACATACAGTCGGGTGTCCCGACAGTAGAATACCCTGTACCATTACAAGTCGCTCGATTTGGTTCCCGAGAATAAGAAGCCAAAAAGTAAGAAACGGAGACAAATTGACATATGCATAATGCAAATGTCAGCTGAATCAAAAGTACATTCGGTAGCTCAGTGGATAAAACCGCGCGTGCATTCTTGTATGCAATTGGCCTGGGTTTTTTTTTTTTTTTATAATAAAATATAGGTTTTTAATTGCATTTTTTTTATTTTTTAGTATAAAATACTATAATAATTTTGATTTACAGTTAAAAATTACAAAAAAAAAAAATAAAAAAAAAATTGACTTGTCGCCGGCAGGAATCGAACCCGCGAGTACTTCACTTCTACACTTCGCGTAGACTTCATTTTAGCCAGCTGCACCACCAACCAATTCGAAGTCGGTAATCTTAATTTCATAAAAATGTGAAATGAACATTTTGATTTGGATATTTGGAGCCCTCTGCCTGCGCTGCCTCTGGTATACATAATATGTATGAAGTAAAAAGGCTATATCTCCGCTATTTATAGCACGATCGCAATGAAATTTGGGCAATCTGTGTATTTTGATAAAATACATCAAGGTTTTGAATATGGTTTACATAGCTTCATAAATTTGGGAGATATATGGTTTTTTTCAAATAGCTCCACCAAAAAGGGGAGCAGCAAAAATTTAAAACAAACTTGATCTGCGTGCATATATAAGAAGTCTAAATCCCAAGTTTCGTGTCTCTAGCTCTTATAGTCTCTGAGATCTAGGCGTTCATACAGACAGACAGACAGACAGACAGACGGACGGACGGACGGACAGACGGACATGGCTATATCGACTCCTTTAGTGGTCCTGATCAATATTTAGGTAACTTTTGGGGGTCTGCCACGCCTCCTTCTGCCTGTTACAGAATATCGCACTCGCACAAAACTATAATACCTGTGTACCTTTGGTACAGGGTATAAAAATGTATGATCTGAAGATGTCGAGGGCGAATATGTCGTTTTAAAAAACTCAGCAAAGAGATTAGCAATTGCTTGATCAGAATTTACTGTAGTATTCTTAAAAGACAGCGAGGGATGGTATAACGCGGGTTTACGTTTAGAGTTAACAAATTTATAAAACTGTTTAGAGTCAAATAATTTTTATAACACTGAGCGTTAAGCACGGTAAAGTTAGATCGAGCACTAAGAGAAGATGAGAAAGCCGTTTTTGAACCAGTGAGTTTATATTTATTATAAAGCCTAGATTTTACGTTTTTTAGACGCGTCAGCTCATTGTTAAACCAAAGTGGTTTATTAGAGACCGACGGGTAGCTTATAGGAACACATAAAGAGAAAAATAAGTTCATGGCATTGTAAAAAATGTCAACGGCTGATGCCATGTCAGAGCTCGTGTAAAGATTAGACCAATCAAATTCTGCTATTAAAGTGCTTACCCTCTGATAGTCAGCCTTTCGGAAACAGCGGACTCTGTTTAAACTGCTATCAGGTGTAGCAGCTAAGACTGTCCCAGTGTCGATAGTCACATCGAAAGTTGGATGATGGAGAAGACGGTCTAGTCTGTAAATAGTGTACTTACATGGAAGAATTTCGGAGCAGAGGATCTCCGGCTTCAACCAGGTTTCTGTAAATACAATCACCTGGGATGCGAAAGAAAGGCTATCAGAATATAATCTAGAGAGCTTACTACGTAAGCCCCTAGTATTTTGATAGGAAAGTAGTAGGGAAGAGGTTAGTTTTTTGGGACAGAAGGTGCTGGAGTGGACACTGAAGGTTGTGACGGCTTGGGCAGTTGAACTCCCGCAGGCCGATTTCTCTTCTTCCGTGCCTCGTACTCCTTGACTACAACGTACTCGGGCCAGAAGTCACCCGAGCAAATAGTGTCAAAGAGCTGGAATGAGACATTTATCTTAAATGACGAAATGTCTCTGGCATACGGAAATTTGAATTTTTCCACCTTGATATTGCCAGCTTGGGTTTTGCCTTGAATATAGGCTAGGACATCTTCCGATGCTAGATCAGGGGCAAGCCTTAAAACAAATATAGTTTTCGAAGGTGGGACTGCTGTTAGGGTCTTATGTAACGAATTGTTACCAACAACGGCCGGTATTCCGGGCAATGTTGGACCCTGGGTAGAATTTTCTACGGTGATTTGCGGAGCCAAAGAATTGGGCTGCGCATCAGACACCACGGACGACGCGGAGATTGCTGGCGGCGCGGCTTCCGACACCTCTACGACCGATTCGGTTACCGAATCTTTGATCGTTCCTGATCTCAGAACCATTGGAACGGGGACCAGGAGCTGTGGCGACGGAGAGTGGCAGGAAATCGGTTGCTGTGTCTCACACAGTTGCATCCGACTAGCAGCTGATTTTTTTGCGTTTCGGCGACTCATTTAATAGCTTCATACTATTAAATTGAGCGTCCAGCGCGGAGAACAGGTCATTCGCCTTGCGAAAAGTGGCCATGATCTCAGAAAATCCACTCCTGGTCTGACGCATGAAGGATGATATTTCCTTTTCAACCGGTCGACAGGCCTCACAGGCCTTTTTGCTGGACACTGCGTCAGCCATTCGACCCGTCATCTCGATGCACTTAGCGTGCACAACTGCCTCGCAAAGCCAGCAATGGAAACTGGGCTGGTCTGCCAAAACATTTTTTTGGCAATTCTTAATAACACAGACAATATTCTGGGACATGTTCACAAACCCTAGAACCACTGTGCACACTATCAATACCAAAAAAGTAAAGAGATAAAGAGAGAGATAAAAGAGCGCAAGAGTTAGAGCAGCAGAAAATCACAAGAGCGGTGAGAGCTATGAACAGCTTGGATGCAGCTAATAGCAAACGACACTCGAGCGGGGGAGAGAAAAATACAAACGGTAATAGAGCAAAGAGGAAAAATAAAATAAGATAACCGTCTTAGCACAAAACTAACAAGTAATTATTTATGCAAATTAACTACACAGAAAAGTGCATGCATGCGCGGTAGCAAAACGGTATATCGTTATAAATATTAGGTTATAAGTTAAGATGAAACCCCGGTGGTTTAGAAAATAACACAAAAGTCGGAGCGCAAAACAAAAACACGACCGTCCGCTACGAAGAGAAAGATCGAATGACGATCATACATATTATGTATACCAGAGGCAGCGCAGGCAGAGGGCTCCAAATATCTAAATCAAGATGTTCATTTCACATTTTTATGAAATTAAGATTACCGACTTCGAATTGGTTTATGGTGCAGCTGACTCAAATAAAGTCTACGCGAAGTGTGTCCTGCCGGCGACAAGTCTTTTTTTTTTTTTTTAATTTTTAACTGTAAATCAAAATTATTATAGTATTTTATACTAAGAAATAAAAAAAAAACTTATATTTTATTAAAAAAAAAAAAAAATACTATGATTTGGTGGCAGAATCGAACCCAGGCCAATTGCATACAAATGCACGCGCGGTTTTATCCACTGAGCTACCGACTGTACTTTTAATTCAGCTGACATTTGCATTATATGGCAATTTGTCTCCGTTTCTTAGTTTTTGGCTTCTTATTCTCGAGAACCAAATCGAGCGGCGACTTGTAATGGTACAGGGTATTCTACTGGCGGGACACCCGACTGTATGTCCATCTTGTTCTTCTTACGATTATTAACCTTGACAAAGTCATAAAAGTCCCATAAAGCATTTAGTAATTAGCATTTACTCGCCATTATGAAAAACAAGGGGGATATACAGTCGGGTGTCCCGACAGTAGAACACCCTGTACCGTTACAAAGCGCGTGCTAAAATCATATGAAAGAAAGAAAATAAGAAGGCAAAAAAGGATACAAATGTTTTCCAATCCATGAGGAAAGTCGATAGCTCAGTGGATAAAGCTGAACATGTATTTTCGTAAGCATTTGACATGGGTTCTATTTTGCCGCCAACCACAAGAAATTTTTTTATAATTTTAAATAATTATATTTCTTTGATTGAATTTTTTTATTTTTTAGTATTAAATACGATAATTATTTACAGGAAAAAATTGCAGAATAACCAAATTATTTGTTAAAATATAAACTTTGACTCGTCGTGAATTGAACTAGGGACAACTTGCAATTACTCTAACGAAGGTTCTAAAAATAGCTTTGACTTTTTTCACTGTATGTATCCATACATCAACTCAGTAATTGGAAAGAGAAAGTTACAAAAGATTGCAAATAAATAAATGGTAAATTGTGTAAATATTTTGCATTAAAGAGGAAAATATTGTGTAAAAAAAAGAGAATTTTCTTGGACTCGTCGCAGTCTGGAATCAAGCTCGTGACAACTAATTTTTTTTTAAAACCATTTCGGGTAGACTGCAGCTTAGACAACTGCACCACTAACCAATTAGAAATAAGTAATCTTAATTTCATACAAATGTGAACATAACTAAAATGTATAATGAACGTTTTGATTTATTTGGAGCCCTCTGGCTCCTATATATCCGGTATTTATGGCACGATCACGTTTTCAATATGGTTTATATATCTTTATAAGTTTAGGAGATAGACGGGTTTTTATACCCTTGCAGGGTATTATAATTTCAGTCAGAAGTTTGCAACGCAGTGAAGCACAGTGGCCGATTTGACCAATCTAGCTTAAGATGAGGAATTACAAGAATATTAACAATGATTTCACAATGTTGGTAATTTTTATGAAATATTAACCCAAAAAAGAATAAAATGCAATTAAAAAACAATTTTTTTTAAAGTTTTTTATTTTTTAATTTTTTATTTTTTATTTTACGTTTTTAACTAAATTTTTTTGTTTGCTTTTAGATGTGATACACACACAAAAAAAAAATATACATTTTAACTTTTTTTACTCAGAATCGGAATCTTCTTGATTATTATCATAATCAAGAAGCAAATTTTGCCCCTCAATATAAAAAAAAACAGCAAAAAGTGCTTGTTTGCTGACCGACATGGCTGCTGAAAATAGTCCGCAATTTAGCAGGGGCAGCCAAAGGCAGCTGATCTTGGACAATTCACATACTAGACGAACCATAGTTTAATACAGATATTAATTTTTTACCGGCCAAGACGGGCCTCACTAAGTTTTAGTCTACAGAAGCTGAAATTTGCTTACAAAGAGGGTACTACAAACATCGACGGTTTTAAACACAAATTACGAATAAAACATGTATTCACAGGTCACAAAAGATATAATTTTTTTTTATACATACCTTGAGCTTATTAAAAATGTGAAAAAAGAATCCCAAGAGGCAGATTTAAACCAATTGCAGCAAATCTTAAAAAGTGTGTTTAGATCAAGCTATCACCGAGGAAAAGTGTTGTGCAACCAAATGTTGTCTTTGAGAGCTAACAGCTGATTGATTTAATCGAATTTATCGGTTTTGATATTATTTTTTCGATAAATGTTCATTTGGCTACCGGTAGGGATCAAAATTTTGATCAATTTTAACAGTTGAAAATTTGCTTAATCTTAAGCTAGAACAAATCGGCCACTGTGTGAAGGAGACATCTCCGACCCTATAAAGTATATATATTCTTGATAAGGATCAACAGCCGAGTCGATCTAGCCATGTCCGTCTGTCCGATTATACGCGAACTAGTCCCTCAGTTTTAAAGCTATCTGAATGAAACTTTGTAGTTAGTCTTCTATATACTCTCACTCCTACATAAGTCGGAACGGGCCGGATCGGACGACTATATCATATACATAGCTGCCATAGGACCGATCGGTTTTCGAAGCTTCCTTTCTTGTTTTTAAATAGCTCCTCCAGAGTATCATATAGTCTCTGAGATCTAGGCGTTCATACAGACAGAGGAACAGACGGACAGACGGACTGAAACGGCTATATCGACTCCTTTAGTGGTCCTGACCAATATTAAGGTAACTTTTGGGGGTCTGCCACGCCTCCTTCTGCCTGTTACAGAAAATCGCACTCGCACAAAATTATAATACCTGTGTACCTTTCGTTCAGGGTATAAAAATTAACTCGGTCAAACTTTAACGGCTTGCTGTTTTTTGTTTTATAAAGCTTTTAAAACAAAAAACAGCAAAAGTTTTAAATTGAACTGAAAATCCCAACTGTATCACTTATTAGCAACATTTATAAATATATAACTAATTAAAAATACATATTTATAAGTCAATTATATTTCTATTTTTCAGACGATCTGTCGTTCTTCGCAGCAACCACAGAGAAAGAGTATGAAAATAATGTTTTGGACGATATAATGAATTCATCTGATGCACATATCGATACATCACTAAATTTAAATGAATTATTAAGTGATGTTCACGAGCACGACTTTCCGGGAATATATCACACTGATCAAATAAATGACCTAACTTATAGTTTGGACTCAATATCACCAATATCTGCATTTCCCAACCTTAAACAAAGCCGAGAATGTCAAAAGTACATGTCCCTTGTCGATGAATCTGATAATGTAGACCACTTAATAAACTATTTAAATTCAGATAAGATAAGTCAATTTGGGTGCGACACTAAAATATTAAATACCCGTGATCGGAATACACCGTCTCCTACAGGAAGTAGTAGTTCTAGTGGAAGCTCAACAAGTGGAGTTCAGAGTGATATATCTGATGTCTCATCAAATAGGCCGCTTGACCAAGTCATTGTTGATTCATTTAATGTTGGACAAGAGGATGGACAATTTAATATTGAATTCTGCAGCCATTTTTCAAATTTATCTGAAATAAATAATTTAAAACAACAAGGTGCGACGGAAATTAGCTCTTTAAAATCTAACCTTATACAGAATCATCAATTTGTTTCCAGTGTTAATTTAATAAATGATAAAACATACAATAAACTTCAAATAATAAATCCATCGGCTACTCTAATGAAAAATACTGATGCACCCTTAAAGCCAAAGACTATAGTTTTGTCTTCGCGAGATTATAAAGCTCTAATGCAAAAGATACACCCATGCGGTGCTAAGTCTTTTTCCAAGATAAACGGTTCCATTGGCTCTAACATTCCAAAAATCGTTTTACAGAAGAGTAATACAGGAAGGTTGAAAGTGGACCCGAAAAAAGAACAAGAAAAGGCAGCACAATCTGCGTGTCAAAAATCAAAACAAACAAATGGGGACCCCAAATTTGACTTCATAAAAAGTCTAACAGCTGACGAAAAGATGTACAAAAAACAACAACGTTTAATTAAAAACCGGGAGTCTGCTTACTTATCACGTAAAAAAAGAAAGGAATATGTAGTCGCATTGGAGACTAGAATAAATAAACTTGAACAAGAAAATTACCTTCTTAAAGGTGTAAGTATATCCGTTATATTCTCTTAAATAAATAAAACAGGTCATAAATATAGGTTTCATGTAAGTTGTTGGAAATTTGGGGATTCATTTCCGAAGAAATTTGCTGCGTAGAATCCGAACTTTTAGATATTTGAGAATATTTGCCTGAAAAATTGCGTTCTCTTTTTATACCCTGTACCAAAGGTACAAAGGCATTCTAATTTTTTACGAGTGCATTTTTCTGTAACAGGCAGAAGGAGGCAGAAGTTACCTAAATATTGATCAGGACCACTAAAGGAGTCGATAAGGTCATGTCCGTCTGTCCGTCTGTCCGTCTGTCCGTCTGTCCGTCCGTCCGTCCGTCCGTCCGTCTGTCTGTATGAACGCCTAGATCTCAGAGAATTAAGAGCTAGAGACACTAAACTTGGGATTTAGACTTATTATATCTGCTCGCAGATCAAGTTTGTTTAAAATTTTTGCTACTCCCCTTTTTGGTGGAGCTATTTGAAAAAAACAATATATCTCCTAAATTTATAAAGTTATGTATTCAAAACCTTTATGTATTTTATCAAAATACATAGATTGCCTAATATTCATTGCGATCGTGTAATAAATAGCGGAGATGTAGGCTTTTTACTTTATACACATTATGTGTACAAGAGGCAGCCCAGGCAGAGGGATCAAAATAAATCAAAACCTTCATTATATATTTTAGTTATGTTCACATTATTATGAAATTAAGATTATCCATTTCAAATTGGTTAGTGGTGCAGATGTCTAAGCTGCAGTCAAAGGGTTTTTCTTAGCATTAGTTGTCACGAGAATTTTTTTTTTAATTTTTCGCTGTAAATCAAAATAATAAGTATAATATTATTATTAAATAATAATAAGAAATAAAAAATTAAAAAAAAATTTCCTATGCCTTGCGGCAGGAATCGAACCCAGGTCATTTGCTTACACACAAAACATGTGCAGCTTTACCCACTGAGCTATCGACTTTGCTCCTAAAATTGAAGACAGTTGCATTATACATATGTAAATTTTTCTCCGTTTTTATTTTTATTCTCCGTCTTTTATATAATTTTGGCACGCACGTTGTAATGGTACAGGGTATTCTACTGTCGGGACGCCCGACTGTATGTCCAACTTGTTAACTTTTGCGGTTATGTGAAGGGCACAATCAATTTTTGTTGACTGTTTTTTCAAGTTGCATCCTTTAAAACCATTTTTTCCTTTAAGTTTTACTTTCGCTAAGTTATGAATTTTTGAAGTTACGCAGTTTTCCCAAAGTTCTAAGCATAATGCTAATTTGTTGTGTATAAAAAAATCTACAGAATTTGAAATTTTAATTTTTTAGATATCTTGATTGCCAGTTAAAGGAAAATTGTTTCGGAAAGAACTCAAATGTATAATCACTCAAATAATAATAATCAAGTTAAACCCAAGGACCATAGGACCAATTTTTTTAACACGGCATGACCAACGACAATAACATAAAATTACTAAGATGAGTTTATCTTTACATTCGTTTTTCCAATATGAGGCTACTTTTTGGATAGCAAGGATAATCGTACACGCTTAAAATCTAAAAATAGATTGCACTTGCTATTATGTTGGTGCTTATCGCTGTATGCGTAAAAGAAGCGGTGTGCTCTAGGGCTTTTGAGCAAAATTTCAGAGAGCTGGAAGCCAGTTCGAAAGAATCATGTGCAAAACAATCGTATGGAGTTACTCATCTTAAAGTAAGACTTGGGCTGTGCGCACTTGATGTGGTGTTGGAGGTCAAGCATTGAAAATGCGTTTGGAATATTATGCTAGAAATTGATTCCGATTTGTCGTAGAATAAATTGCAAAACAAAAAATAAATTTCTTGTTGCTTCCTCCATAACTATCATGGGAATTTGTCCCCAAGATTATAACATTTTACATGGTTACGGCAATGCACAGTTTTGACCGACTTACGAGCCTGTCGCAGAGATCGTCCTCAACAGAAGAAAGTTAGAAAAAGTTTAAATATTTTTACTTTTTACTTCTTTAACTTCGAGCGACATTTTGTAATAAATAATTGATTATACATTTGCTTCTAAACAAATGTTGCAGTCAAAGCATAATTAAAAACAAAAAATTAAAAAAAAAAAATAATAAAAAAGTCAGCAGCAGTCGCAGTCATTAATTGTTTGCTTTCTGCTTGAACTTCAAGTTACGGAAGTCGTCGACAGTCACAGTCCCATAAGTCGATACATTTGACCATGATTTTCATTTTTATCAAAGAAAAACAAATCTTTAAGCGACAAAGTTGACAGAAGTTTTAATTTTGCTGCAGAGTCAACTAACGTTTACGACAAAAGCAAACAGCAAAGCAGAAAGCAACAAAATAAAACAAGGTGACTGCTGCTGATTTCTGATTTTTGATACTTTTTAATTTTTGAGTATGCTTATTTCATTTTTTTAACAGAAAATGTTTAAATGTTTAAATGTTTTACACATTTGGCAACCCAATTAGAAAATGTATCTTATTTCAGTTTACTGAATGACAATATTATTATTATAATTGCTTTTTTAGTTATTATAATTTGCATATAATCATTATATTATAATGACACCTATTTATGGTTTATAAATAAAGTGTACTGTAATTCGGTTCTCTTACTGTTGTAAGTTTAACAATTGATTTTAAGATGGTCACAATATAGGATCGGATGCGGGCAAACAAAACGTGAAAAAACTTAAAAGATACTGTGATTTTCCGGTACTAATGCATATCTGCCACATTTTTGGTTATGTGGGTGACTAGGGACTTCATTAAAACCTAGAAAAAGACAATTATATGTGATATTTTGCTTGGATCTCTTGTGTAAGGCGACTTGGTTCTCACTGATTTTAAAAGCTAAAGGATAGTATCCAGATAGATAGTTACTGCATCTATGCCTTGTCTCCGATCCTACAGGCGTAAACCTAATCAGAGTTGCTCCAATGACTCAACCTAAAGATCCTTATCATCCAACTTTCGATGTGACTATCGACACTGGGACAGTTTTAGCAACGGCATCTGGTAGTAGTTTAAACAAAGTCCGCTGGTTGATGCTAAACACTTTTATAACAGAATTTGATTGGTCTAAGCTTTACATGAGCTCTGACATGGGAATCGCCGTTAATATCTTTTATAGTGCCATGAACTAATTTTTCTCCTTATGTGTTCCGAAATCCTATCTGTCGGTCTCTAATAAACCACTTTGGTTCAACAAAGAGCTGACACGCTTAAAAAACGTAAAATGTAGGCTTTATAATAAATATAAACTCGCTGGTTCAAGAACAGCTTTTTCAACTTATCTTAGTGCTCGATCTAACTTTACCATGCTTAACGCTGTGTTATAAAAATTATTTGACTCGTTGCTAGGTTCAGTTCACGCAGGACTCTAAATAGTTATATAGCTTTGCTAACTCTAAACGTAAACCCACGTTATACCCTCCTTCGCTCTCCTTTAAGAATAATACAGTAAATTCTAATCAATAGCCAATCTCTTTGCTGAGTTTTGCTACATATTGCCCTTAACATCTTCAGATCATACATTTTCTACAGCTATGCCCAGTTCGTCCTTAATCTTCAGTCCTATTTTAAACGAAGGCATACTTATTCTCTATCTTCAACGTGTTAAGCCAGAATATTTACCAGGTCCTGATGGAATACCGGGCTCTGTGCTTAGGTATTGCTCCGAGGCGCTGTGTAACCCCCTTCTTAAATCCTCAGAATTTATCCTATTTGGAGGGAATCATTTGTTATTCCTCTCCACAAAAAGGTAGCAAATCAGATTCCAATAAATATAGGGGCATCTCTAAGCTATCGGCAATCCCCAAACTTTTCGAGAATCACTCGCCATTTGCAAGATCTATGCAGATCCGTCATCTCTCCATGTCAGCATTGTTTTATGAGGCGAAGATCAACCACGACCAATCGTCTGGAACTTACCTTTTTCGTTATTAGGGGCTTCCAACAAAACTTTCAAACCGATGTTATTTACACGGACTTTAGTTAAGCTTTCGCATCGGTTAATCTTTCTCTTCTGGTTCGGAAACTTGATTCCATGGGGTTTCCTAGTGATCTTCTTAAGTGGTTTTCGAGTTATTTAAGTGACAGGACCCAAAAGGTTCTGTTCAGAAACGTTCTATCCAATAGCCTCAGGGTCACATCTGGCGTCCCGCAGAGTAGCCCCTTTGGACCACTGCTATTTACATTGTTTATCAATAATTTGCTGCAGGTTTTAACCAAATCCAGAGTATTATGGATGGCGAGGACAGAGCAGTAGTGTGGAAGGAGGCCTGATTTGAGGATGTTTGTTTCGTTGGTTACGCTGTAACCAATTGTGTCGTTGGCTTTTGAGCCGTCTCACAGTGGACTCAATGACAAATCTAGCGGAATAAAAGTCGATTTTCAACTTTTGAAAATAGGATCACTTTTGATTTTATTTAATTGGTAGCACTTTGACAAGCTCAAAAAAGCTTTTGAATGACTTATTTAGCGCATCCTTGATCAGATATGAGCGTTGAAACTTAACCTATTTTCAGCACGAGCTCATGGAAAGATTTAAGGCTGGTTGTGGTCTGTGCTTAAGCTTTAAAAAGATATATCTTTGTTTAATAATAATAATAACTTTTTTTTTTTTTTGTGTCACGGGTCCCACGCCATCCTCCCGCCCAACCAAGCGAGGGGCGCAGCCGTGTGATGTACGGCACGAAACGCGTGCTAGTAAGACGCGAGAGAAGAAAAAAATAGTATAGAACGAGGAAAAATTAGAATACACTACGGGCTAGTACTACAAGCAATACAGTTTTTAGTTTTTGAAGGCTTTCAATGCCTTCAATACTACTAAAAAGACGATTGTAATCAGTACATAAAACCCTAAAGGGCTCAGTGGTTAACGACTAATGACCAGTTGTACCTTTGGTTAATTGCGCGGCGTAGGATTAGTGTGGAGTCTGTGGTTGGGATAATAGTGGAGCCTGTGGTGATGTTTGGTCTGTAATTTCTTTTTAGGCAGATATGTAGAAGTTGGCACTTCTTTAATTAGAGAGCTGATCCTGAATAGGAGCACCATGTTTCAATTTGTCGAAAAAAAATTGCAAAGTTGAGTTGGCGGTTGCTGTTCCAGTTGTGCTCTTATTAGGTGGAAGTCGTCTGTATAGGCAGTAAATTTAATTTCTGTGGGTAAGGAGATGATGTTGGTTAGGGAGTTGCGAAGGATTCTATATTTGAAGCAGATGGGTGTGTTTTTTATAATGGGGTAGGATATTCTGTCTAGCCCAGAACTGTGTCATTTCAGGGAGTTTATTGCCGAAGTTAGTTCTAGTAAGGAGATATCTTTTTCGATTTCTAGTGCTGTTGCTAGTGATGGGGATAAGGTATTAGGGAGGTTTAGAAGTTGGAGTCTTCAGCTTGCATCAACCAAAGGAGAGCGAATGTGTTCCTTATTTTTGTTTGGTCTATTGTTGGTGTTTGTATGCTGTGTATGTGTTTTGTAGCGTACATGCCGCAGAGTCGTTTAATATTTGCCCACATTCTCGATGGGTCAGTGTATGGGTGGATTTCGGCAGTGAAGTTTTGGAGGGAGTCTTTCTGAGCTTCCCTAATTGATCTCTTGAATTTGGCGTTAGCTTTTTTGTATTCAATTATGTTTATTGTATTTATGTTGAACTTGAGAGTCTTTAATTTTAGGTTTTTTTTTGGGGGTTTTTTTTTTTTAGGAGGGTTAAGTTTTTTGTTTTGTGGAATGGAGAGGTGTGCACCTTGTATAAATGTTTTTTTTTAATGTTGGCTGCTTCTTTGTTAGATTTGTTGCTGGGTTGGGAGAGAGAGGATTGTTTGGTAATGTGCTCTCTGAAGAGGTTCCAGTTGGCGTTTTTAATTTTGAATGTTGGTTTGGCTAGGAGTGTTGGGGGATAGGAGTTAGGGAGGGTGGAGAGAAGGATAGGAAAGTGATCGCTTCCGTGGCGATCTTCAAGGACTTTCCAAGTTATCTCTGAAGAAATGTGAGAGGTCGATGTGTGTTAGTGTATTATGTGTTGTGTAGTGTGTTGAGGGGGTTTGTTGTTTAATAGTATGTAGTTGGATTTATCTATAAATTTTGCGAGAGTGTTAAATCTGGCGTTAGCTTTAGTGGAACCCATAATATGGGTGCCAGCTGTTAAAGTCGCCAAGAACAATAGTGGGGGCGGCAGAGGGAGATAGCAGGTTTTCTAAATATTGTAAATTGATCTGTTTGGAGGGGGAAATGTAAAAGAAATAAGGTCGATGTTTGTTTTGAATTTAATAGAAACCCCGATGGCTTCGAAGTCTATGTTTAGAGTTTTAATGTTGTGTGCAATAGAGTTATGGACTAGGAGGGCTGCACCTCGAAATGTATTCGTACTATCACTGCAGTATAGGGAGAAGTTTAGGGGAATTGGTAGGGATACGGTGTTGTTGAGGTGGGTTTCTTGTAATGCTATGATTTGGGGGTGGTACTGCTTGATTAAGATTTGTAGTTCTGGTTAGATATTTCTATAACCTGTTATGGTCCATTGAATTATTCTTAACATAATTTATATGAAGGATAAGTAGCTTGTTATATGGATTCTGTAGTTTGTGTACATGTCCCCTGAGTCGCTGTTTGGTTTTGGTTTCTTTGCGTCTTTTTTCATGGAGGATAATATACGTTTTGATGTGTAACGAGGTAGAATTTTGATGGACTTGATCGGGGACTTATTTGTTGTTGGAGTTGAGATGCTGTTGGTTGGGTTGTTGATGGTGGTAGTGTTGAGGTCGGAGTAGTTTGTAGGTGAAGGTCTGGTAGAGGGTTGGTTGAGGTAGGTGGTTCCGGGTACCTTTTGTTGTTGAGAGTATGTAGATTTGTTGAGGTGTTGTGGGTTGGCGTCCTTGGCGATAGATGAATATGAGTGTGGAGTTTTGTCGGAGGAGCGAGCTTTGAGGATTGTGTGGGCTGTTTTGTTGTTTTGTGTGTTGTTTTTATTGCTTGTAGTTCCTGTTGTGTGAGGAAGGTTGGGCATTACTTGCTGGTGGACTTGTATGGGTACAAACAAACCCATACATGTTGTTCAGTGTTGCAGTTAATGCATTTCTCTGGTCTAGTGCATTTGTCGGTAGATGAGGGGTCTATGTGTTGTTGTTCTCTGCAGTTCAAGCATATTTTGGCGTTTTTGCAGAATTTGTTGAGGTGTTGCATCATATGGGAAGAGGGATATATACTCTAACTGCTGTTCTTTGGTAACCGTTCATAATGTAATCGGGCAGATTGTGGGTGTGTAAAGTAACTATCAAAAGACCCGTTTCCTTGAGCGGGCCGTTTTCTCTTTTTAATATTTTACGGACGTCTGTGATTTGATGGGCCAATTTTTTTAACACGGCATGACCAACGACAATAACATAAAATTACTAAGATGAGTTTATCTTTACATTCGTTTTTCCAATATGAGGCTACTTTTTGGATAGCAAGGATAATCGTACACGCTTAAAATCTAAAAATAGATTGCACTTGCTATTATGTTGGTGCTTATCGCTGTATGCGTAAAAGAAGCGGTGTGCTCTAGGGCTTTTGAGCAAAATTTCAGAGAGCTGGAAGCCAGTTCGAAAGAATCATGTGCAAAACAATCGTATGGAGTTACTCATCTTAAAGTAAGACTTGGGCTGTGCGCACTTGATGTGGTGTTGGAGGTCAAGCATTGAAAATGCGTTTGGAATATTATGCTAGAAATTGATTCCGATTTGTCGTAGAATAAATTGCAAAACAAAAAATAAATTTCTTGTTGCTTCCTCCATAACTATCATGGGAATTTGTCCCCAAGATTATAACATTTTACATGGTTACGGCAATGCACAGTTTTGACCGACTTACGAGCCTGTCGCAGAGATCGTCCTCAACAGAAGAAAGTTAGAAAAAGTTTAAATATTTTTACTTTTTACTTCTTTAACTTCGAGCGACATTTTGTAATAAATAATTGATTATACATTTGCTTCTAAACAAATGTTGCAGTCAAAGCATAATTAAAAACAAAAAATTAAAAAAAAAAATAATAAAAAAGTCAGCAGCAGTCGCAGTCATTAATTGTTTGCTTTCTGCTTGAACTTCAAGTTACGGAAGTCGTCGACAGTCACAGTCCCATAAGTCGATACATTTGACCATGATTTTCATTTTTATCAAAGAAAAACAAATCTTTAAGCGACAAAGTTGACAGAAGTTTTAATTTTGCTGCAGAGTCAACTAACGTTTACGACAAAAGCAAACAGCAAAGCAGAAAGCAACAAAATAAAACAAGGTGACTGCTGCTGATTTCTGATTTTTGATACTTTTTAATTTTTGAGTATGCTTATTTCATTTTTTTAACAGAAAATGTTTAAATGTTTAAATGTTTTACACATTTGGCAACCCAATTAGAAAATGTATCTTATTTCAGTTTACTGAATGACAATATTATTATTATAATTGCTTTTTTAGTTATTATAATTTGCATATAATCATTATATTATAATGACACCTATTTATGGTTTATAAATAAAGTGTACTGTAATTCGGTTCTCTTACTGTTGTAAGTTTAACAATTGATTTTAAGATGGTCACAATATAGGATCGGATGCGGGCAAACAAAACGTGAAAAAACTTAAAAGATACTGTGATTTTCCGGTACTAATGCATATCTGCCACATTTTTGGTTATGTGGGTGACTAGGGACTTCATTAAAACCTAGAAAAAGACAATTATATGTGATATTTTGCTTGGATCTCTTGTGTAAGGCGACTTGGTTCTCACTGATTTTAAAAGCTAAAGGATAGTATCCAGATAGATAGTTACTGCATCTATGCCTTGTCTCCGATCCTACAGGCGTAAACCTAATCAGAGTTGCTCCAATGACTCAACCTAAAGATCCTTATCATCCAACTTTCGATGTGACTATCGACACTGGGACAGTTTTAGCAACGGCATCTGGTAGTAGTTTAAACAAAGTCCGCTGGTTGATGCTAAACACTTTTATAACAGAATTTGATTGGTCTAAGCTTTACATGAGCTCTGACATGGGAATCGCCGTTAATATCTTTTATAGTGCCATGAACTAATTTTTCTCCTTATGTGTTCCGAAATCCTATCTGTCGGTCTCTAATAAACCACTTTGGTTCAACAAAGAGCTGACACGCTTAAAAAACGTAAAATGTAGGCTTTATAATAAATATAAACTCGCTGGTTCAAGAACAGCTTTTTCAACTTATCTTAGTGCTCGATCTAACTTTACCATGCTTAACGCTGTGTTATAAAAATTATTTGACTCGTTGCTAGGTTCAGTTCACGCAGGACTCTAAATAGTTATATAGCTTTGCTAACTCTAAACGTAAACCCACGTTATACCCTCCTTCGCTCTCCTTTAAGAATAATACAGTAAATTCTAATCAATAGCCAATCTCTTTGCTGAGTTTTGCTACATATTGCCCTTAACATCTTCAGATCATACATTTTCTACAGCTATGCCCAGTTCGTCCTTAATCTTCAGTCCTATTTTAAACGAAGGCATACTTATTCTCTATCTTCAACGTGTTAAGCCAGAATATTTACCAGGTCCTGATGGAATACCGGGCTCTGTGCTTAGGTATTGCTCCGAGGCGCTGTGTAACCCCCTTCTTAAATCCTCAGAATTTATCCTATTTGGAGGGAATCATTTGTTATTCCTCTCCACAAAAAGGTAGCAAATCAGATTCCAATAAATATAGGGGCATCTCTAAGCTATCGGCAATCCCCAAACTTTTCGAGAATCACTCGCCATTTGCAAGATCTATGCAGATCCGTCATCTCTCCATGTCAGCATTGTTTTATGAGGCGAAGATCAACCACGACCAATCGTCTGGAACTTACCTTTTTCGTTATTAGGGGCTTCCAACAAAACTTTCAAACCGATGTTATTTACACGGACTTTAGTTAAGCTTTCGCATCGGTTAATCTTTCTCTTCTGGTTCGGAAACTTGATTCCATGGGGTTTCCTAGTGATCTTCTTAAGTGGTTTTCGAGTTATTTAAGTGACAGGACCCAAAAGGTTCTGTTCAGAAACGTTCTATCCAATAGCCTCAGGGTCACATCTGGCGTCCCGCAGAGTAGCCCCTTTGGACCACTGCTATTTACATTGTTTATCAATAATTTGCTGCAGGTTTTAACCAAATCCAGAGTATTATGGATGGCTATAATTTCGCTGGAGAGGACAGAGCAGTAGTGTGGAAGGAGGCCTGATTTGAGGATGTTTGTTTCGTTGGTTACGCTGTAACCAATTGTGTCGTTGGCTTTTGAGCCGTCTCACAGTGGACTCAATGACAAATCTAGCGGAATAAAAGTCGATTTTCAACTTTTGAAAATAGGATCACTTTTGATTTTATTTAATTGGTAGCACTTTGACAAGCTCAAAAAAGCTTTTGAATGACTTATTTAGCGCATCCTTGATCAGATATGAGCGTTGAAACTTAACCTATTTTCAGCACGAGCTCATGGAAAGATTTAAGGCTGGTTGTGGTCTGTGCTTAAGCTTTAAAAAGATATATCTTTGTTTAATAATAATAATAACTTTTTTTTTTTTTGTGTCACGGGTCCCACGCCATCCTCCCGCCCAACCAAGCGAGGGGCGCAGCCGTGTGATGTACGGCACGAAACGCGTGCTAGTAAGACGCGAGAGAAGAAAAAAATAGTATAGAACGAGGAAAAATTAGAATACACTACGGGCTAGTACTACAAGCAATACAGTTTTTAGTTTTTGAAGGCTTTCAATGCCTTCAATACTACTAAAAAGACGATTGTAATCAGTACATAAAACCCTAAAGGGCTCAGTGGTTAACGACTAATGACCAGTTGTACCTTTGGTTAATTGCGCGGCGTAGGATTAGTGTGGAGTCTGTGGTTGGGATAATAGTGGAGCCTGTGGTGATGTTTGGTCTGTAATTTCTTTTTAGGCAGATATGTAGAAGTTGGCACTTCTTTAATTAGAGAGCTGATCCTGAATAGGAGCACCATGTTTCAATTTGTCGAAAAAAAATTGCAAAGTTGAGTTGGCGGTTGCTGTTCCAGTTGTGCTCTTATTAGGTGGAAGTCGTCTGTATAGGCAGTAAATTTAATTTCTGTGGGTAAGGAGATGATGTTGGTTAGGGAGTTGCGAAGGATTCTATATTTGAAGCAGATGGGTGTGTTTTTTATAATGGGGTAGGATATTCTGTCTAGCCCAGAACTGTGTCATTTCAGGGAGTTTATTGCCGAAGTTAGTTCTAGTAAGGAGATATCTTTTTCGATTTCTAGTGCTGTTGCTAGTGATGGGGATAAGGTATTAGGGAGGTTTAGAAGTTGGAGTCTTCAGCTTGCATCAACCAAAGGAGAGCGAATGTGTTCCTTATTTTTGTTTGGTCTATTGTTGGTGTTTGTATGCTGTGTATGTGTTTTGTAGCGTACATGCCGCAGAGTCGTTTAATATTTGCCCACATTCTCGATGGGTCAGTGTATGGGTGGATTTCGGCAGTGAAGTTTTGGAGGGAGTCTTTCTGAGCTTCCCTAATTGATCTCTTGAATTTGGCGTTAGCTTTTTTGTATTCAATTATGTTTATTGTATTTATGTTGAACTTGAGAGTCTTTAATTTTAGGTTTTTTTTGGGGTTTTTTTTTTTTAGGAGGGCTAAGTTTTTTGTTTTGTGGAATGGAGAGGTGTGCACCTTGTATAAATGTTTTTTTTTAATGTTGGCTGCTTCTTTGTTAGATTTGTTGCTGGGTTGGGAGAGAGAGGATTGTTTGGTAATGTGCTCTCTGAAGAGGTTCCAGTTGGCGTTTTTAATTTTGAATGTTGGTTTGGCTAGGAGTGTTGGGGGATAGGAGTTAGGGAGGGTGGAGAGAAGGATAGGAAAGTGATCGCTTCCGTGGCGATCTTCAAGGACTTTCCAAGTTATCTCTGAAGAAATGTGAGAGGTCGATGTGTGTTAGTGTATTATGTGTTGTGTAGTGTGTTGAGGGGGTTTGTTGTTTAATAGTATGTAGTTGGATTTATCTATAAATTTTGCGAGAGTGTTAAATCTGGCGTTAGCTTTAGTGGAACCCATAATATGGGTGCCAGCTGTTAAAGTCGCCAAGAACAATAGTGGGGGCGGCAGAGGGAGATAGCAGGTTTTCTAAATATTGTAAATTGATCTGTTTGGAGGGGGAAATGTAAAAGAAATAAGGTCGATGTTTGTTTTGAATTTAATAGAAACCCCGATGGCTTCGAAGTTTATGTTTAGAGTTGTGTGCAATAGAGTTATGGACTAGGAGGGCTGCACCTCGAAATGTATTCGTACTATCACTGCAGTATAGGGAGAAGTTTAGGGGAATTGGTAGGGATACGGTGTTGTTGAGGTGGGTTTCTTGTAATGCTATGATTTGGGGGTGGTACTGCTTGATTAAGATTTGTAGTTCTGGTTAGATATTTCTATAACCTGTTATGGTCCATTGAATTATTCTTAACATAATTTATATGAAGGATAAGTAGCTTGTTATATGGATTCTGTAGTTTGTGTACATGTCCCCTGAGTCGCTGTTTGGTTTTGGTTTCTTTGCGTCTTTTTTCATGGAGGATAATATACGTTTTGATGTGTAACGAGGTAGAATTTTGATGGACTTGATCGGGGACTTATTTGTTGTTGGAGTTGAGATGCTGTTGGTTGGGTTGTTGATGGTGGTAGTGTTGAGGTCGGAGTAGTTTGTAGGTGAAGGTCTGGTAGAGGGTTGGTTGAGGTAGGTGGTTCCGGGTACCTTTTGTTGTTGAGAGTATGTAGATTTGTTGAGGTGTTGTGGGTTGGCGTCCTTGGCGATAGATGAATATGAGTGTGGAGTTTTGTCGGAGGAGCGAGCTTTGAGGATTGTGTGGGCTGTTTTGTTGTTTTGTGTGTTGTTTTTATTGCTTGTAGTTCCTGTTGTGTGAGGAAGGTTGGGCATTACTTGCTGGTGGACTTGTATGGGTACAAACAAACCCATACATGTTGTTCAGTGTTGCAGTTAATGCATTTCTCTGGTCTAGTGCATTTGTCGGTAGATGAGGGGTCTATGTGTTGTTGTTCTCTGCAGTTCAAGCATATTTTGGCGTTTTTGCAGAATTTGTTGAGGTGTTGCATCATATGGGAAGAGGGATATATACTCTAACTGCTGTTCTTTGGTAACCGTTCATAATGTAATCGGGCAGATTGTGGGTGTGTAAAGTAACTATCAAAAGACCCGTTTCCTTGAGCGGGCCGTTTTCTCTTTTTAATATTTTACGGACGTCTGTGATTTGATGGGCCAATTTTTTTAACACGGCATGACCAACGACAATAACATAAAATTACTAAGATGAGTTTATCTTTACATTCGTTTTTCCAATATGAGGCTACTTTTTGGATAGCAAGGATAATCGTACACGCTTAAAATCTAAAAATAGATTGCACTTGCTATTATGTTGGTGCTTATCGCTGTATGCGTAAAAGAAGCGGTGTGCTCTAGGGCTTTTGAGCAAAATTTCAGAGAGCTGGAAGCCAGTTCGAAAGAATCATGTGCAAAACAATCGTATGGAGTTACTCATCTTAAAGTAAGACTTGGGCTGTGCGCACTTGATGTGGTGTTGGAGGTCAAGCATTGAAAATGCGTTTGGAATATTATGCTAGAAATTGATTCCGATTTGTCGTAGAATAAATTGCAAAACAAAAAATAAATTTCTTGTTGCTTCCTCCATAACTATCATGGGAATTTGTCCCCAAGATTATAACATTTTACATGGTTACGGCAATGCACAGTTTTGACCGACTTACGAGCCTGTCGCAGAGATCGTCCTCAACAGAAGAAAGTTAGAAAAAGTTTAAATATTTTTACTTTTTACTTCTTTAACTTCGAGCGACATTTTGTAATAAATAATTGATTATACATTTGCTTCTAAACAAATGTTGCAGTCAAAGCATAATTAAAAACAAAAAATTAAAAAAAAAAATAATAAAAAAGTCAGCAGCAGTCGCAGTCATTAATTGTTTGCTTTCTGCTTGAACTTCAAGTTACGGAAGTCGTCGACAGTCACAGTCCCATAAGTCGATACATTTGACCATGATTTTCATTTTTATGAAAGAAAAACAAATCTTTAAGCGACAAAGTTGACAGAAGTTTTAATTTTGCTGCAGAGTCAACTAACGTTTACGACAAAAGCAAACAGCAAAGCAGAAAGCAACAAAATAAAACAAGGTGACTGCTGCTGATTTCTGATTTTTGATACTTTTTAATTTTTGAGTATGCTTATTTCATTTTTTTAACAGAAAATGTTTAAATGTTTAAATGTTTTACACATTTGGCAACCCAATTAGAAAATGTATCTTATTTCAGTTTACTGAATGACAATATTATTATTATAATTGCTTTTTTAGTTATTATAATTTGCATATAATCATTATATTATAATGACACCTATTTATGGTTTATAAATAAAGTGTACTGTAATTCGGTTCTCTTACTGTTGTAAGTTTAACAATTGATTTTAAGATGGTCACAATATAGGATCGGATGCGGGCAAACAAAACGTGAAAAAACTTAAAAGATACTGTGATTTTCCGGTACTAATGCATATCTGCCACATTTTTGGTTATGTGGGTGACTAGGGACTTCATTAAAACCTAGAAAAAGACAATTATATGTGATATTTTGCTTGGATCTCTTGTGTAAGGCGACTTGGTTCTCACTGATTTTAAAAGCTAAAGGATAGTATCCAGATAGATAGTTACTGCATCTATGCCTTGTCTCCGATCCTACAGGCGTAAACCTAATCAGAGTTGCTCCAATGACTCAACCTAAAGATCCTTATCATCCAACTTTCGATGTGACTATCGACACTGGGACAGTTTTAGCAACGGCATCTGGTAGTAGTTTAAACAAAGTCCGCTGGTTGATGCTAAACACTTTTATAACAGAATTTGATTGGTCTAAGCTTTACATGAGCTCTGACATGGGAATCGCCGTTAATATCTTTTATAGTGCCATGAACTAATTTTTCTCCTTATGTGTTCCGAAATCCTATCTGTCGGTCTCTAATAAACCACTTTGGTTCAACAAAGAGCTGACACGCTTAAAAAACGTAAAATGTAGGCTTTATAATAAATATAAACTCGCTGGTTCAAGAACAGCTTTTTCAACTTATCTTAGTGCTCGATCTAACTTTACCATGCTTAACGCTGTGTTATAAAAATTATTTGACTCGTTGCTAGGTTCAGTTCACGCAGGACTCTAAATAGTTATATAGCTTTGCTAACTCTAAACGTAAACCCACGTTATACCCTCCTTCGCTCTCCTTTAAGAATAATACAGTAAATTCTAATCAATAGCCAATCTCTTTGCTGAGTTTTGCTACATATTGCCCTTAACATCTTCAGATCATACATTTTCTACAGCTATGCCCAGTTCGTCCTTAATCTTCAGTCCTATTTTAAACGAAGGCATACTTATTCTCTATCTTCAACGTGTTAAGCCAGAATATTTACCAGGTCCTGATGGAATACCGGGCTCTGTGCTTAGGTATTGCTCCGAGGCGCTGTGTAACCCCCTTCTTAAATCCTCAGAATTTAGCCTATTTGGAGGGAATCATTTGTTATTCCTCTCCACAAAAAGGTAGCAAATCAGATTCCAATAAATATAGGGGCATCTCTAAGCTATCGGCAATCCCCAAACTTTTCGAGAATCACTCGCCATTTGCAAGATCTATGCAGATCCGTCATCTCTCCATGTCAGCATTGTTTTATGAGGCGAAGATCAACCACGACCAATCGTCTGGAACTTACCTTTTTCGTTATTAGGGGCTTCCAACAAAACTTTCAAACCGATGTTATTTACACGGACTTTAGTTAAGCTTTCGCATCGGTTAATCTTTCTCTTCTGGTTCGGAAACTTGATTCCATGGGGTTTCCTAGTGATCTTCTTAAGTGGTTTTCGAGTTATTTAAGTGACAGGACCCAAAAGGTTCTGTTCAGAAACGTTCTATCCAATAGCCTCAGGGTCACATCTGGCGTCCCGCAGAGTAGCCCCTTTGGACCACTGCTATTTACATTGTTTATCAATAATTTGCTGCAGGTTTTAACCAAATCCAGAGTATTATGGATGGCTATAATTTCGCTGGAGAGGACAGAGCAGTAGTGTGGAAGGAGGCCTGATTTGAGGATGTTTGTTTCGTTGGTTACGCTGTAACCAATTGTGTCGTTGGCTTTTGAGCCGTCTCACAGTGGACTCAATGACAAATCTAGCGGAATAAAAGTCGATTTTCAACTTTTGAAAATAGGATCACTTTTGATTTTATTTAATTGGTAGCACTTTGACAAGCTCAAAAAAGCTTTTGAATGACTTATTTAGCGCATCCTTGATCAGATATGAGCGTTGAAACTTAACCTATTTTCAGCACGAGCTCATGGAAAGATTTAAGGCTGGTTGTGGTCTGTGCTTAAGCTTTAAAAAGATATATCTTTGTTTAATAATAATAATAACTTTTTTTTTTTTGTGTCACGGGTCCCACGCCATCCTCCCGCCCAACCAAGCGAGGGGCGCAGCCGTGTGATGTACGGCACGAAACGCGTGCTAGTAAGACGCGAGAGAAGAAAAAAATAGTATAGAACGAGGAAAAATTAGAATACACTACGGGCTAGTACTACAAGCAATACAGTTTTTAGTTTTTGAAGGCTTTCAATGCCTTCAATACTACTAAAAAGACGATTGTAATCAGTACATAAAACCCTAAAGGGCTCAGTGGTTAACGACTAATGACCAGTTGTACCTTTGGTTAATTGCGAGGCGTAGGGTTAGTGTGGAGTCTGTGGTTGGGATAATAGTGGAGCCTGTGGTGATGTTTGGTCTGTAATTTCTTTTTAGGCAGATATGTAGAAGTTGGCACTTCTTTAATTAGAGAGCTGATCCTGAATAGGAGCACCATGTTTCAATTTGTCGAAAAAAAATTGCAAAGTTGAGTTGGCGGTTGCTGTTCCAGTTGTGCTCTTATTAGGTGGAAGTCGTCTGTATAGGCAGTAAATTTAATTTCTGTGGGTAAGGAGATGATGTTGGTTAGGGAGTTGCGAAGGATTCTATATTTGAAGCAGATGGGTGTGTTTTTTATAATGGGGTAGGATATTCTGTCTAGCCCAGAACTGTGTCATTTCAGGGAGTTTATTGCCGAAGTTAGTTCTAGTAAGGAGATATCTTTTTCGATTTCTAGTGCTGTTGCTAGTGATGGGGAGAAGGTATTAGGGAGGTTTAGAAGTTGGAGTCTTCAGCTTGCATCAACCAAAGGAGAGCGAATGTGTTCCTTATTTTTGTTTGGTCTATTGTTGGTGTTTGTATGCTGTGTATGTGTTTTGTAGCGTACATGCCGCAGAGTCGTTTAATATTTGCCCACATTCTCGATGGGTCAGTGTATGGGTGGATTTCGGCAGTGAAGTTTTGGAGGGAGTCTTTCTGAGCTTCCCTAATTGATCTCTTGAATTTGGCGTTAGCTTTTTTGTATTCAATTATGTTTATTGTATTTATGTTGAACTTGAGAGTCTTTAATTTTAGGTTTTTTTTTTGGGGTTTTTTTTTTTTAGGAGGGCTAAGTTTTTTGTTTTGTGGAATGGAGAGGTGTGCACCTTGTATAAATGTTTTTTTTTAATGTTGGCTGCTTCTTTGTTAGATTTGTTGCTGGGTTGGGAGAGAGAGGATTGTTTGGTAATGTGCTCTCTGAAGAGGTTCCAGTTGGCGTTTTTAATTTTGAATGTTGGTTTGGCTAGGAGTGTTGGGGGATAGGAGTTAGGGAGGGTGGAGAGAAGGATAGGAAAGTGATCGCTTCCGTGGCGATCTTCAAGGACTTTCCAAGTTATCTCTGAAGAAATGTGAGAGGTCGATGTGTGTTAGTGTATTATGTGTTGTGTAGTGTGTTGAGGGGGTTTGTTGTTTAATAGTATGTAGTTGGATTTATCTATAAATTTTGCGAGAGTGTTAAATCTGGCGTTAGCTTTAGTGGAACCCATAATATGGGTGCCAGCTGTTAAAGTCGCCAAGAACAATAGTGGGGGCGGCAGAGGGAGATAGCAGGTTTTCTAAATATTGTAAATTGATCTGTTTGGAGGGGGAAATGTAAAAGAAATAAGGTCGATGTTTGTTTTGAATTTAATAGAAACCCCGATGGCTTCGAAGTCTATGTTTAGAGTTTTAATGTTGTGTGCAATAGAGTTATGGACTAGGAGGGCTGCACCTCGAAATGTATTCGTACTATCACTGCAGTATAGGGAGAAGTTTAGGGGAATTGGTAGGGATACGGTGTTGTTGAGGTGGGTTTCTTATAATGCTATGATTTGGGGGTGGTACTGCTTGATTAAGATTTGTAGTTCTGGTTAGATATTTCTATAACCTGTTATGGTCCATTGAATTATTCTTAACATAATTTATATGAAGGATAAGTAGCTTGTTATATGGATTCTGTAGTTTGTGTACATGTCCCCTGAGTCGCTGTTTGGTTTTGGTTTCTTTGCGTCTTTTTTCATGGAGGATAATATACGTTTTGATGTGTAACGAGGTAGAATTTTGATGGACTTGATCGGGGACTTATTTGTTGTTGGAGTTGAGATGCTGTTGGTTGGGTTGTTGATGGTGGTAGTGTTGAGGTCGGAGTAGTTTGTAGGTGAAGGTCTGGTAGAGGGTTGGTTGAGGTAGGTGGTTCCGGGTACCTTTTGTTGTTGAGAGTATGTAGATTTGTTGAGGTGTTGTGGGTTGGCGTCCTTGGCGATAGATGAATATGAGTGTGGAGTTTTGTCGGAGGAGCGAGCTTTGAGGATTGTGTGGGCTGTTTTGTTGTTTTGTGTGTTGTTTTTATTGCTTGTAGTTCCTGTTGTGTGAGGAAGGTTGGGCATTACTTGCTGGTGGACTTGTATGGGTACAAACAAACCCATACATGTTGTTCAGTGTTGCAGTTAATGCATTTCTCTGGTCTAGTGCATTTGTCGGTAGATGAGGGGTCTATGTGTTGTTGTTCTCTGCAGTTCAAGCATATTTTGGCGTTTTTGCAGAATTTGTTGAGGTGTTGCATCATATGGGAAGAGGGATATATACTCTAACTGCTGTTCTTTGGTAACCGTTCATAATGTAATCGGGCAGATTGTGGGTGTGTAAAGTAACTATCAAAAGACCCGTTTCCTTGAGCGGGCCGTTTTCTCTTTTTAATATTTTACGGACGTCTGTGATTTGATGGGCCAATTTTTTTAACACGGCATGACCAACGACAATAACATAAAATTACTAAGATGAGTTTATCTTTACATTCGTTTTTCCAATATGAGGCTACTTTTTGGATAGCAAGGATAATCGTACACGCTTAAAATCTAAAAATAGATTGCACTTGCTATTATGTTGGTGCTTATCGCTGTATGCGTAAAAGAAGCGGTGTGCTCTAGGGCTTTTGAGCAAAATTTCAGAGAGCTGGAAGCCAGTTCGAAAGAATCATGTGCAAAACAATCGTATGGAGTTACTCATCTTAAAGTAAGACTTGGGCTGTGCGCACTTGATGTGGTGTTGGAGGTCAAGCATTGAAAATGCGTTTGGAATATTATGCTAGAAATTGATTCCGATTTGTCGTAGAATAAATTGCAAAACAAAAAATAAATTTCTTGTTGCTTCCTCCATAACTATCATGGGAATTTGTCCCCAAGATTATAACATTTTACATGGTTACGGCAATGCACAGTTTTGACCGACTTACGAGCCTGTCGCAGAGATCGTCCTCAACAGAAGAAAGTTAGAAAAAGTTTAAATATTTTTACTTTTTACTTCTTTAACTTCGAGCGACATTTTGTAATAAATAATTGATTATACATTTGCTTCTAAACAAATGTTGCAGTCAAAGCATAATTAAAAACAAAAAATTAAAAAAAAAAATAATAAAAAAGTCAGCAGCAGTCGCAGTCATTAATTGTTTGCTTTCTGCTTGAACTTCAAGTTACGGAAGTCGTCGACAGTCACAGTCCCATAAGTCGATACATTTGACCATGATTTTCATTTTTATCAAAGAAAAACAAATCTTTAAGCGACAAAGTTGACAGAAGTTTTAATTTTGCTGCAGAGTCAACTAACGTTTACGACAAAAGCAAACAGCAAAGCAGAAAGCAACAAAATAAAACAAGGTGACTGCTGCTGATTTCTGATTTTTGATACTTTTTAATTTTTGAGTATGCTTATTTCATTTTTTTAACAGAAAATGTTTAAATGTTTAAATGTTTTACACATTTGGCAACCCAATTAGAAAATGTATCTTATTTCAGTTTACTGAATGACAATATTATTATTATAATTGCTTTTTTAGTTATTATAATTTGCATATAATCATTATATTATAATGACACCTATTTATGGTTTATAAATAAAGTGTACTGTAATTCGGTTCTCTTACTGTTGTAAGTTTAACAATTGATTTTAAGATGGTCACAATATAGGATCGGATGCGGGCAAACAAAACGTGAAAAAACTTAAAAGATACTGTGATTTTCCGGTACTAATGCATATCTGCCACATTTTTGGTTATGTGGGTGACTAGGGACTTCATTAAAACCTAGAAAAAGACAATTATATGTGATATTTTGCTTGGATCTCTTGTGTAAGGCGACTTGGTTCTCACTGATTTTAAAAGCTAAAGGATAGTATCCAGATAGATAGTTACTGCATCTATGCCTTGTCTCCGATCCTACAGGCGTAAACCTAATCAGAGTTGCTCCAATGACTCAACCTAAAGATCCTTATCATCCAACTTTCGATGTGACTATCGACACTGGGACAGTTTTAGCAACGGCATCTGGTAGTAGTTTAAACAAAGTCCGCTGGTTGATGCTAAACACTTTTATAACAGAATTTGATTGGTCTAAGCTTTACATGAGCTCTGACATGGGAATCGCCGTTAATATCTTTTATAGTGCCATGAACTAATTTTTCTCCTTATGTGTTCCGAAATCCTATCTGTCGGTCTCTAATAAACCACTTTGGTTCAACAAAGAGCTGACACGCTTAAAAAACGTAAAATGTAGGCTTTATAATAAATATAAACTCGCTGGTTCAAGAACAGCTTTTTCAACTTATCTTAGTGCTCGATCTAACTTTACCATGCTTAACGCTGTGTTATAAAAATTATTTGACTCGTTGCTAGGTTCAGTTCACGCAGGACTCTAAATAGTTATATAGCTTTGCTAACTCTAAACGTAAACCCACGTTATACCCTCCTTCGCTCTCCTTTAAGAATAATACAGTAAATTCTAATCAATAGCCAATCTCTTTGCTGAGTTTTGCTACATATTGCCCTTAACATCTTCAGATCATACATTTTCTACAGCTATGCCCAGTTCGTCCTTAATCTTCAGTCCTATTTTAAACGAAGGCATACTTATTCTCTATCTTCAACGTGTTAAGCCAGAATATTTACCAGGTCCTGATGGAATACCGGGCTCTGTGCTTAGGTATTGCTCCGAGGCGCTGTGTAACCCCCTTCTTAAATCCTCAGAATTTATCCTATTTGGAGGGAATCATTTGTTATTCCTCTCCACAAAAAGGTAGCAAATCAGATTCCAATAAATATAGGGGCATCTCTAAGCTATCGGCAATCCCCAAACTTTTCGAGAATCACTCGCCATTTGCAAGATCTATGCAGATCCGTCATCTCTCCATGTCAGCATTGTTTTATGAGGCGAAGATCAACCACGACCAATCGTCTGGAACTTACCTTTTTCGTTATTAGGGGCTTCCAACAAAACTTTCAAACCGATGTTATTTACACGGACTTTAGTTAAGCTTTCGCATCGGTTAATCTTTCTCTTCTGGTTCGGAAACTTGATTCCATGGGGTTTCCTAGTGATCTTCTTAAGTGGTTTTCGAGTTATTTAAGTGACAGGACCCAAAAGGTTCTGTTCAGAAACGTTCTATCCAATAGCCTCAGGGTCACATCTGGCGTCCCGCAGAGTAGCCCCTTTGGACCACTGCTATTTACATTGTTTATCAATAATTTGCTGCAGGTTTTAACCAAATCCAGAGTATTATGGATGGCGAGGACAGAGCAGTAGTGTGGAAGGAGGCCTGATTTGAGGATGTTTGTTTCGTTGGTTACGCTGTAACCAATTGTGTCGTTGGCTTTTGAGCCGTCTCACAGTGGACTCAATGACAAATCTAGCGGAATAAAAGTCGATTTTCAACTTTTGAAAATAGGATCACTTTTGATTTTATTTAATTGGTAGCACTTTGACAAGCTCAAAAAAGCTTTTGAATGACTTATTTAGCGCATCCTTGATCAGATATGAGCGTTGAAACTTAACCTATTTTCAGCACGAGCTCATGGAAAGATTTAAGGCTGGTTGTGGTCTGTGCTTAAGCTTTAAAAAGATATATCTTTGTTTAATAATAATAATAACTTTTTTTTTTTTTGTGTCACGGGTCCCACGCCATCCTCCCGCCCAACCAAGCGAGGGGCGCAGCCGTGTGATGTACGGCACGAAACGCGTGCTAGTAAGACGCGAGAGAAGAAAAAAATAGTATAGAACGAGGAAAAATTAGAATACACTACGGGCTAGT
Organism: Drosophila birchii; assembly: GCA_035046345.1. Lineage (NCBI taxonomy): Eukaryota > Metazoa > Arthropoda > Insecta > Diptera > Drosophilidae > Drosophila > Drosophila birchii. The sequence goes on along the minus strand of JAWNOA010000100.1, from coordinate 815,119 downwards.
ACTACAAGCAATACAGTTTTTAGTTTTTGAAGGCTTTCAATGCCTTCAATACTACTAAAAAGACGATTGTAATCAGTACATAAAACCCTAAAGGGCTCAGTGGTTAACGACTAATGACCAGTTGTACCTTTGGTTAATTGCGCGGCGTAGGATTAGTGTGGAGTCTGTGGTTGGGATAATAGTGGAGCCTGTGGTGATGTTTGGTCTGTAATTTCTTTTTAGGCAGATATGTAGAAGTTGGCACTTCTTTAATTAGAGAGCTGATCCTGAATAGGAGCACCATGTTTCAATTTGTCGAAAAAAAATTGCAAAGTTGAGTTGGCGGTTGCTGTTCCAGTTGTGCTCTTATTAGGTGGAAGTCGTCTGTATAGGCAGTAAATTTAATTTCTGTGGGTAAGGAGATGATGTTGGTTAGGGAGTTGCGAAGGATTCTATATTTGAAGCAGATGGGTGTGTTTTTTATAATGGGGTAGGATATTCTGTCTAGCCCAGAACTGTGTCATTTCAGGGAGTTTATTGCCGAAGTTAGTTCTAGTAAGGAGATATCTTTTTCGATTTCTAGTGCTGTTGCTAGTGATGGGGAGAAGGTATTAGGGAGGTTTAGAAGTTGGAGTCTTCAGCTTGCATCAACCAAAGGAGAGCGAATGTGTTCCTTATTTTTGTTTGGTCTATTGTTGGTGTTTGTATGCTGTGTATGTGTTTTGTAGCGTACATGCCGCAGAGTCGTTTAATATTTGCCCACATTCTCGATGGGTCAGTGTATGGGTGGATTTCGGCAGTGAAGTTTTGGAGGGAGTCTTTCTGAGCTTCCCTAATTGATCTCTTGAATTTGGCGTTAGCTTTTTTGTATTCAATTATGTTTATTGTATTTATGTTGAACTTGAGAGTCTTTAATTTTAGGTTTTTTTGGGGTTTTTTTTTTTAGGAGGGCTAAGTTTTTTGTTTTGTGGAATGGAGAGGTGTGCACCTTGTATAAATGTTTTTTTTTAATGTTGGCTGCTTCTTTGTTAGATTTGTTGCTGGGTTGGGAGAGAGAGGATTGTTTGGTAATGTGCTCTCTGAAGAGGTTCCAGTTGGCGTTTTTAATTTTGAATGTTGGTTTGGCTAGGAGTGTTGGGGGATAGGAGTTAGGGAGGGTGGAGAGAAGGATAGGAAAGTGATCGCTTCCGTGGCGATCTTCAAGGACTTTCTAAGTTATCTCTGGGGAAATGTGAGAGGTCGATGTGTGTTAGTGTATTATGTGTTGTGTAGTGTGTTGAGGGGGTTTGTTGTTTAATAGTATGTAGTTGGATTTATCTATAAATTTTGCGAGAGTGTTAAATCTGGCGTTAGCTTTAGTGGAACCCATAAAATGGGTGCCAGCTGTTAAAGTCGCCAAGAACAATAGTGGGGGCGGCAGAGGGAGATAGCAGGTTTTCTAAATATTGTAAATTGATCTGTTTGGAGGGGGAAATGTAAAAGAAATAAGGTCGATGTTTGTTTTGAATTTAATAGAAACCCCGATGGCTTCGAAGTCTATGTTTAGAGTTTTAATGTTGTGTGCAATAGAGTTATGGACTAGGAGGGCTGCACCTCGAAATGTATTCGTACTATCACTGCAGTATAGGGAGAAGTTTAGGGGAATTGGTAGGGATACGGTGTTGTTGAGGTGGGTTTCTTGTAATGCTATGATTTGGGGGTGGTACTGCTTGATTAAGATTTGTAGTTCTGGTTAGATATTTCTATAACCTTTTATGGTCCATTGAATTATTCTTAACATAATTTATATGAAGGATAAGTAGCTTGTTATATGGATTCTGTAGTTTGTGTACATGTCCCCTGAGTCGCTGTTTGGTTTTGGTTTCTTTGCGTCTTTTTTCATGGAGGATAATATACGTTTTGATGTGTAACGAGGTAGAATTTTGATGGACTTGATCGGGGACTTATTTGTTGTTGGAGTTGAGATGCTGTTGGTTGGGTTGTTGATGGTGGTAGTGTTGAGGTCGGAGTAGTTTGTAGGTGAAGGTCTGGTAGAGGGTTGGTTGAGGTAGGTGGTTCCGGGTACCTTTTGTTGTTGAGAGTATGTAGATTTGTTGAGGTGTTGTGGGTTGGCGTCCTTGGCGATAGATGAATATGAGTGTGGAGTTTTGTCGGAGGAGCGAGCTTTGAGGATTGTGTGGGCTGTTTTGTTGTTTTGTGTGTTGTTTTTATTGCTTGTAGTTCCTGTTGTGTGAGGAAGGTTGGGCATTACTTGCTGGTGGACTTGTATGGGTACAAACAAACCCATACATGTTGTTCAGTGTTGCAGTTAATGCATTTCTCTGGTCTAGTGCATTTGTCGGTAGATGAGGGGTCTATGTGTTGTTGTTCTCTGCAGTTCAAGCATATTCTGGCGTTTTTGCAGAATTTGTTGAGGTGTTGCATCATATGGGAAGAGGGATATATACTCTAACTGCTGTTCTTTGGTAACCGTTCATAATGTAATCGGGCAGATTGTGGGTGTGTAAAGTAACTATCAAAAGACCCGTTTCCTTGAGCGGGCCGTTTTCTCTTTTTAATATTTTACGGACGTCTGTGATTTGATGGGCCGCAAGTTCTCGTACAATGATGTTTTCTTCGATTCCTCTTAAGTCAGTTGAGTATGATGATAAGCAGTGTAGTCATGATGACGCCCTTGTTGGCGTTAAGACGTTGACGTTGATGTTGGGAGCGAAAGCTTTGAGCAGCATCAGCTTCCAGGCCTGCAGACTTGTTTTCGTTTTGACTAGGAGCGTGCCATTGCGGAGAGTTTTACATTGTTCAATTTCACCCTGACAGGCAAAATCGATTTGTTTTTTGGCGAGAAATAGGTTGATGTTGTTTAAGTTTTGTTCTGGGTCAGTTCTGGTGATGACGAGGTATTTGGGGCCGGGAGATCGCAGGATATCGTCTTTTGTAATGACTCTTGGAGGGTCACGATTAGGGGGGTCCCCCATCGCTACGTCTCTATGTTGTACCGTCGGTTAGATTGATCATTAGTTTGCTATGCACTTGAATTGGTAACTAGGGAGAGCGTTTGAAGTTGTTGGTGGCTTATGTAGATTGTCGAATTTGCTTTGATGTCGGATTTATAGCGAGGAAAGGCACGTCTTTTGTTTTGCGTGCTCGGCGATTTTTTGCTATCGAAAAATATGGATCAACGGATTTGCATTAAATTTTGTGTAAAAAATAAAATTAAGTGCTCCGAAACACTTGAAATGTTGACAGTGGCATACGGTGAAACTGTTCTAAGTAACACAAATGTTTTCAAGTGATACAAACTCTTCCAAGATGGCCGGGAAGATGCCAATGACGAGCCTCGCTCTGGACGCCCAAGCACGTTAACAACTGATGAAAACGTTCAAGCTGTGAACAAAATTGTTTCAGCGAAGTTTGAATTGCTGAATTTTGGCCAAAAGAACCATCGCATGAGCATAGCTCAAGAGCTGTTGAATGATGTCAACGACCTAAAAAAAAGCACGCCAAGTTCGATCAAATTTCAACGTCAATGATAAAAAAAATCACTGTTTTCTTCGATTACCATGGCGTGGTGCATCGGGAGTTCTTCCCATATGGTCGTACGGTCAATATACAGTATTATCTGTTAAAGTTATGCGCCGATTACGAGAATCAATATTAAGGAAACGTCCCGAATTGTGGAAAAACAATTCATAGCTTTTGTATCACGATAATGGCCCTGCTCACTCATCTTCGCTTGTGAGAGATTTTTTGGCCAAAAATAACACCACAATAATTCCTCGGCCACCATATTCACCTGATTTGGCCCCATGTGACTTTTTCTTGTTCCCAAAACTAAAGAGGCCTATGAAAGAAAGGAGATTTGCAACGATTAAAGAGAAGTGGACAACATAAATATTGATAAATAAATGAATAGTTTTTCTTGGAAATACAAAGTCACCTTACTTTTTGAACACATCTCGTATATAGATTGACATCCAATTTTTTCCGAACGAGCGTACGGACATTCCGGTACACTTTTAGTTTCTCGTGCCTCCAACTTTGCTTCTATTCCGCATCAAGCGGGTGGTCTGCAATAACAACAAGCCCTTCTCCCTTTGGGTTTTTCCTGCTTTTTTTTCTACATCCGAATTGTGCCGCACTCGACTTTCATTTCGACATCGGCGCCTTGCAGCTCGCTCAATCCTAGCCCAGAGCTGTGGATCCCTAATACTTACGTCTCACCGTCCTCGTCCTTGAGCTTCGTACGAGGCACCTATAGCGCAAGTCAGTCGACTAGCGCTGACCGGTGAACTCGATTCTGATAATGCCCACGGGAGACGAAAAAAAAGCCACGTCCTATCCCATCCATCCGCTTGGACAGATCTCAATTCGCATATCCGCGGACGCCTCTTTTAAAGCCGAAGGCAACCAGTGCCATTTCAAGGTCAAAGAACGACGAGTCCGTCGATACGACGGTCCTCCACAAAGACACACCCGCTCCGTTGCGCCTATGGCACAAAGTGGAATCGAAGTGGCTCTGAAGAAATTCATCGCTACAACAGATCGTATTAGCCAGTTCGAGGCCAATATAAATACTCTGGACGATCCAGAAACGGAAAGATTCTCCCCTTACATGTGCCAAGACAAACGGGACCAAATTCGTGCTTTGTGGGAGAAAACGGAAAAGAGTTATGAGAGCTTATCTGACTATTCGTGTCACTTAGGTCTTTGCGGGTGATTATCTTCGGTGAACCACCTTTACGGTTCACGGCGATTTACATCCAGAACTCGCGGCTCACCCCGGTAGAGAAGATATTCCACTTACTATCCAAGACGATTGGTGATGCACACGCCATTGTGTTCAAGGCGCCGCTTACCCACGAAGGGCTAGTCTCGGCGTGGCAAAGCCTCACTGACCGATTTGAGAACTGGCGGAATTGGTCAACAGCTAGTTAAAAATCCTCTTCAGCATTCAGACTGTTTCTCACGAGTCACCATTATAAGTTGGATGACAATCCTAGAGATGTCTTCCATCCAGGTTGAAGCTTGGGACTGTCTTCTGGTCTTTATGGTTTTCTCAAAGCTCCCCAAAATCACACTTTCCATGTTGGAGCAATCCATACACAACAAGGCCAAAATTCCAACCTGGAAGGAATTTTATAATTTCCTGACTGAGTGCCATCGTACTCTGGAGGCAATCGACGACGCACAGTAGCGCCTTTTTTCATTTAGCGTTCCGAAAATCATAACTGTTGAACCAAATAAGATAATCAAATAATTTAAACGGCTTTTCACAGTAAAAAACTGTAAAATTTATATATCTAGTGGACAATGTGTCACGCCCAACCATTCGCCAAATTATAGAGTATCAAAGTGAAAAAATCAAATTTTGTCATAAAGCTTTATTTTTATTGATTCGCTTATATAAAAATATTTAAAGAGATTTAAAAAAATATTAAAAATTTTTTTAATATCAATTTTTTATTTTTTGATCATTTTTCTAACATTTTGACTAACAATGTAGGTTTTATGTTTGACGGAATTTGTAATAGCCCAAGCATTTCTAGACTATAAACATTTGATTCGTCATCCTTTAGTCTTAAAATCATTCAAAACAAACAAAATTCACGATTTTAACGCTGCAAATGCCCTTGAGCGCTACGGGTACCCCTGAAGCGATTTCACCCATATTTCGTCTTTTTTGACCCTGAGTTGTTTCACTAGATTTGCTGCCAAAGGTGGAGTCGCAGCTCAACGCAGACTTCCCAAACGGATTCTGGGTCAGGAAAGATAGACGCAACTGATAGACGTAGTGTGGTAGACTACTAGACTACTTTAGGCAGATAAAGGTATTAAAAAAAGACACCTGGCAGGTAAAATGAAAATCAATCAATTGCACTTTTTGTTTTGTGTGTTGCAAAAACGGAAATATTTAAATGCTCATAACTTTTACGAAAATTGTCCAAAATTGTTTTGGCAGCGGATTTGGAATCGTCGGGAAATTCTCTGTCGATAAATTCTCTGTTGTTTTTGCGACTATGCCTTTTTTGATTTTCGCAACGCTAATTGTTCGAGAGGCGCCACTGTGCGACGTGAGGCCTAATGGCTCCGGGAACCTACCCGAAGATAGTCAAATACCCCTCCACCTGTGCGCAGGCTCCATTCTTACGAATCACGGGTGGCTCCAGCAACTGGACGGTGTGACCTGTGTTCCAGGGAAAACCACCCACTCCTGATCAAAACAAACTCCGTTTGTGTCCGAGGTTCCTCGAAATGCATGTCGATAAGCGAACTATGTCCGAAAGAAACAACTGTTCTTAAAGAAGGCCATCATCGTGAATGCACAAGTGCTCACTCCTGCCTTACGTGCCACAGCCGTCATCATACTCGGCTACATCGCGGCAATCCCATGGCAACCGTTTCATTTCCTCGCGTTTCGCCAAATTCACGACCCGTGTCCACTCGAATGTGCAAGTGTGTTTTTCATCCGGATCCTGCCCGGCACATCAATTATTAATATAAATCATCTTGGCCGTGACTTTCAAGCTCGTGCTCTGATGGATTCAGCTTCCGAGGCTACTCATATCTGAACGGCTCTTCAATCGAATTAGACTTCCATTTGACACAGTCCAGACTCAAGTTTCCGATATCAATCAAACAGTTGCCGGGCACTCCACGAATCTTTGTAAGTTCTCGATTCGAGTTCTCTCCAGACCCGGGATACGGTTAGAAGCGAACGCCTATGTCCGGCCTAGCCGGAAAACTTCCTTCCAACCCAGGTTCGAGAGATCCTTTAAGGGAACTTCCTTAGCTGATCCAACGTTTTTCGAGTGCTCCGAAATCAATGTCCTGATAGGAGGAAGCTGTGCTTCTGGGCGGCTCTGAGAGCAACCTTTTGGGCTCTCTGCTGACCCAGAAAATGATTTTTGGCTGGGTTCTTACAGGCCCAGTGGCAACAGCACCCACTGACGTAGTGTCACTGTTTTCCACACGCGTTTCCTTCGCTTCCAACGGTTCATTAAGGGTTCATTATGCGAGTTAAAAATTGTCAAAAATGTTGTATATTTTATTTGATAGAAAAACATTTGAAGATTATCGTGTCAAAATTTCAAGTCGTTCTGAGCAACGGATATAGGATTCTTTGAACGTTCCGACTCAGAGACCCATTCGCATATACCGGACAAATGCTTCTTAAACTTTAAACACTTTTTACTCAAATGTTTCTCAAGAATTTCTGTGTCAAGGAATTCTCGGGGCCGATTTTACAGATTTTTAAATTCAGATTTTTTATAAAAAAAGGAAGTAAAAACGTTCTCAACTTGATTCTTTTCATATTTCGTATTATTTTAAATTTGTTTTTGGCCAGAGCCCTCCCTTGCTTACAATCGATTTTAGTTTCTTCATTTATTAGCAATGAGCCCATTGGCCTGGCCTCTCTTGTAGAATTATGAACATTATTTATTCTTTATTAATACATGGTGAAGCAGCGAAGGTGCCGCTTCGACCAGTTCGTCGTGATTGATTTTACAATATTCTTTTAAGTTTAAATTAAGGCTAGGTTCCATCGCTGCGCTGCCCGCAGACGGCGGCAGAGCGACGGCTTATGTATGTATATGCTTATGTATATAGGCTATGCGTTCCTAGTCGGACGCGCGAGGGTATATGTTCATGAGGTCAGCTCATGTTACAGAAGTGCATACGTTAGCTCTTTCATATGCCGGCTTGAGTTTTATGACCGGGAAATTTGAGGATTGTTTACATTGCAACAATTAGTCACAGTATGCATTCTTTAAGTATTTATTTTACAGTGGGTATTCAATGTGAGCATACTTCCTTTTGACAAATAACGCAATAACATGAAGTTATTTTTAGATTAATTAAATTTATTTATTTTTATTAATTTTTTTTTTTTTTTTTTTTGTTTTGTTTTATACCCTGTACCAAAGGTACACAGGTATTATAGTTTTGTGCGAGTGCGATATTCTGTAACAGGCAGAAGGAGGCGTGGCAGACCCCCAAAAGTTACCAAAATAGAGCTAGAGACACGAAACTTGGGATTTAGACTTCTTATATCTGCACGCAGATCAAGTTTGTTTTAAATTTTTGCTGATCCCCTTTTTGGTGGAGCTATTTGAAAAAAAACCGTATATCTCCCAAATTTATAAAGCTATGTAAACCATATTCAAAAGCTTGATGTATTTTATCAAAATACACAGATTGTCCAAATTTCATTGCGATCGTGCCATAAATAGCGGAGATATAGCGTTTTTACTTCATACATATTATGTATACCAGAGGCAGCGCAGGCATAGGGCTCCAAATATCCAAATCAAAATTTTCATTTCACATTTTTATGAAATTAAGATTACCGACTTCGAATTGGTTGATGGTGCAGCTGACTAAAATGAGGTCTACGCGAGGTGTAGAAGTGAAGTACTCGCGGGTTCGATTCCTGCCGGCGATAAGTTAAAAATATTTTTTTTTTTAATTTTTAACTGTAAATCAAAATTATTATATTATTTTATACTAAGAAATAAAAAAAATGCAATTAATAAATTAAATTATTAATTAAATTAATTAATTAAATATTTTATTAAAAAAAAAAAAAAATAACAAATACCAATTGCATACAAAAATGCACGCGCGGTTTTATCCACTGAGCTACCGACTGTACTTTTGATTCAGCTGACATTTGCATTATATGTCAATTTGTCTCCGTTTCTTTGGCTTCTTATTCTCGGGAACCAAATCGAGCGGCGACTTGTAATGGTACAGGGTATTCTACTGTTGGGACACCCGACTGTATGTCCATCTTGTTTAATTTGATTAAGAGAATGAAATTATGAAATGAATTATCTGCATTTATGCAGTTTATGCATTTATTTATACTTATGATTGTCTATTTATTTTTATGCATGGCCATGCTAAATACAATTATGAAATAAACATTTTTAATCTATCCTTATGAACTGTCTGTTTTTTATTTTTATCGTTTGATGTTATCTCAATCTTCTATTTTAATTACTTTATACGGAGCAGTGTATTTATAATCCAACTTGTGGCCTGTTTCATTTCTTAGCAAGACTTTATCTCCTACTGATATATCTATATTTTTTATTTTATTATCATAAAGTTTTTTATTTCTATACTTATTTTCTTCTAACATTACTCTAGCTCTTTTATATGCTACTATATATAGCTATGCTCTCTTTAGCATAGTCACCTATATTATATAAAATTTCTATGTTATCTATACTATTAAATTCTTTTGGAAAATTGCTTGTTTTACCAAATACTAACTCATATGGACAATAATTATGTGCCATTGAGGGAGTCGTGTTGAAACAAAATGTGAAATATTGAAGCCATACATCCCAATCAGTTTTATCAACCGATATATAAGATCTTATGTATTCATTAAATGTTCTATGACTTCTTTCAATTGTTCCAAGTGTCTGATGGTGGTGTGCCGTTGAAGTTCAGTTTTTAATTTTCGAGTATTTGCACAAGTCACTTATAATTGAATTCTTGTATTCTGTTCCCATGTCCGTAATGAACGTCTTCATTGGACCGTACTTCAGAATAAATGATTCAAAATAGCTTTAGCGACAGTATTTGCGTTCTTGTTTGGAATTGGTATAGCAACGAGATATTTTGTTAAATCACATATTAACGTGACTACATATTCATTGCCATTCTCCGATTTTGGTAATGGACTAATAGTGTCCACTATTACTCTATCGAAGACATTTGTTGGTGTATCTGTTATTGTTAATGGCGTCTTTGTATTTGATACTATTTTCGCTTTCTGACATTTTTGACATTTTCTTACCTACTCAATTATATCTTTAGACATATTTTTCCAGTAATAGTGTCTTTTTACTTTGGCCAAAGTTTTTGATATGCCAGTATGACCGCCTTGTATGGGATCGTCATGGAATGTAGACAATATTGCTTCTTTTTCTTTTAAATTTTTTATTAGGGTCACCGGGATGAGTAGCGCTACTCTTAACGTATTCAATATTTTATTGCCCATTAATTAAAAATTATCTATTGAAACATTTTCAAAGATATTTTCCCACGGTGCTAGTTTCAGTTGGCTGATTTTATTTATACCGGCTTGCAGTTCAAGCCTTTGAAAGAACTGACCTAAGTCAATATTCCCATTAGTATATAAATCGCTAACATTATATCTTGCGATTATTTTCTTACCATATTTAAAGAAACATAGCATGTTTTTAATCTGCAAGGTCACTACTTTACGTACTTCATCATTGTTTATGACTTCATATACGTTGGGCTTAGAAGCTTTTTCAATAGTTTGCCTAGGCAATTCTATTTCTTTATATTCCGCGCGGAATTTTTGTCTACTTTGATATCTTGTAGTGACTTTCATAATATTTCCTGTGATATTTTGTAGCTCTTTAATAGTTATTCTCGACAATGCGTCAGCTACATGATTGTCTTTTCCCATTAAATACTCGACTGTAAAGTCATATTTTCTGATTCGAGCCTTCTACGTGTAAGTTTTGAACTTGGATTGACCATTGAAAATAGATATATATGCAATGGGAAGTTGGAGTCCATTATGGTCTTGAGTTAAAACCGCTCCACACGCTTGCTTACTTGCATCTGTGATTATGCAAAATTCTTTAGTGAAATCAGGATATTGTAGCAAAGTTGGTTCCATAAGTTTTGTTTTTAAATATTGAAATGCATTTTGACATTCATCTGTCCATTGAAAGGGAACATTCTTTTTACATAACCTTGTTATGTGCCTTGAATAGTCGGCGAAATATTTGATGAAACGTCTGTAATAGTTACAAAATGCTACAAAACGTCTAGCGCTGTCCGCGTTGTGCGGTACTGGGTAGTTCATAATGACATCATATTTCTTCTCGTCGGGAAGTATTCCTTTATCAGTGCATTTATGACCTAGAAAAGTCACCTCATGCATAAAAAATGAACATTTTTTAGGATGCAACTTCAGGTCGAATTTCCTACATTTCTCAAAAACATCTGTTAAGTTTTTAAGCATATGTTTCTCGGAGCAACCAATTACTATTAAGTCATCCATATAAAGAAATGCTTGAGAAGGCTCTAATCCAGAGAATGCAATAGTCATCATTCTTTGGAACGAGGAGCTATTTTTAATCCAAAAGGTAATCGCGTAAAACGATATGAGTCATTGCTCGTTATATCTCTTGAACTTTTTTCTAGTTCAATTTGATGGAATCCTGACATTAAGTCAAGACATCACAAATATTTAGCTCGACCTAGTTGATCCTAAATATTATCAATTCTAGGTAATGGAAATTAATCAGATAGTAATTTTTTATTAATTTGGCGATAGTCAATCACTAGCCGCCATTTCTTTACATCTGATCCTGGAGATGGTTTCTTAGGAACAATTAACAAAGGGCTATTATATTCAGATACTGATGGTTCAACAATTCCGTCGGAAATTAACTTTCCTACTTGTTTTTGTATTTCTTCAACTTGACTGTGTGGGCTTCGATAATTTTTTTTATATACTGGTTCACTATCTTTTAATCTCAGTTTTTGTTTGTACAAGTTATTTGTAGTTATTGCTTCGGTTTCCAATCCGAATACATCGCTATATTGGGTGCATAACTTAGTGAGTTGTAACTTGAACTGAGGAGGAAAGTTTTTCGAAAGTTGGGACAATACAGACTTTCCTCTATTTTCTAGATTGGGTTTGACTACATCGTAGTTCGAAAGTGATTCATACGTTAATTTATCTATAGTGATTACTTTGTCGGTATTTTTTTGTATTTAGTACCCTTATGATTGGATGTTGCGATGGTATTTGCAATATAGATACCATGCTGAATTTCCTGATTTGGAATTAATACACTGTCTTCCTTTGAATTAAGTTTTATTTTTCGAATAACTTATGATCTTGCTGGCAGAAGAATTAATTTGTTGCCAGTACTGTGAGTTAGTGGTACATTAATTGGAAATTTTAAATTATCAGCAAATATTCAGATCGCTCGAAGTCCAATCGACAGTAGTATTTTGTCATAAAATCGATACCTAATATTCCATCACATGGAATAGGGAATTGTTCAGTGACGATATGAAAATCGTGTGGAATTATGTATTTAGTCGTCTGTATTTCAATAGAAACTAAACCTTTAGATTTAATTATTTTTTGACTTATCCCTTTTATATCTATAATGTAGTTGTATTGGATATCGTGAAAGATATCAGAAGTTTCTTTTAAGATTGATATATCCGCACCTGTGTCTATCAGAAAGACAAGTTCTTTTCCTGTAGCTACATTAATAAATGAGGCGAACCTATTCTGACTGAGATTAATTGTGTAAATTCTTGTATCGTTTACTGCTGAGGATTTAAAGGGTCTTGCGAGTTTCCCGATGCATCTTGGGTATATCTTATGCGGGTCTGGGAGTTGTTTTGGCCTCAATACGAGTTACCACGGCCTCTATGGTTTCCTCCATTTTGGCCTCTTCCTCCATTATTGGTATTAGTGTAATTACTTCGGTAGTTATTGTTATTGCCTTGATAACTACGAGAATTGCCTATATAATTTCCACGCCAGCGGTTTGTACCGCGTTGGTGGGATTGATTATTATAGTACAGGACAGTGTTTGACTGTCCCGTTTCTTCTGTGCAACTATCAACAAATCTAGATATAGCTTCGTTCATGTTATTGAAACTACCAGATTGCATGATAAGTTTCACCCTGTTAATTGTGCAGTTTTTAGCCATTGCTTTGACTGCCTGCTTAGTAGAGTAACTTCTGGCTAACTCTAGGGTTAATCCGTCCGTTATATAAGCACCTTCCAATGCTTTAGTCATCTGCTCAACCTCTTGTGTATATTGGTTAGCAGTTTTGTTGCGTTGCTGTAGGTTCATCAATTTTGCAGATAATACGTCTACAGTTTCGCCTCTGACGTTTCTCTTTAATTTCGGAATCACCTCAGAAATAGTTTTTTCATTTCCGATTAGATTCCTGGCGGCACCTTTTAGCTTTGTTTTTATGATAGAAATAGCTAATTCTTCATGCTCGCCTTAAATTGACTGTATTATTTCTAATGCATCAACAAAACTTGTCAAATTGTCAGCTTTCCTATCGAAAGCTGGTACAAGCTTGGATGCTGTATTAATAAAGTCAATATTCGATTGAGCCATTGTAGTTCTGTAAGTTTCTACTATACTTGAACTATCGTCAGAATCTGTGGAGCTATCCAGTTCTGGTATTAACACAGCTGGAATAGTCAGATTGTTTAAATCTTCTTCCTCCAGTTTAGTTTCAGTTCTATCTGATTCCTCACCAGTTTCAATTGCTACTGATGTATTTATTATAGTGGGTATGGACAAATTTAAATCAAATTTTCGTTCGATCGCTATTAAATTAGATCTTAGTCTGATCAAAAGCCTTGATACTTGTGACCAATGATCTTGATTTAGTATTTCTTTATGATCATGTACTAGTATCCGTATCTCATTGAAACTCTTTACTAGTATTTCGACATGCTTCTTTACTGTAGTTCTTTGAATCGGTCTGTCCCGAGCAAGAGATTTATAGGATTTATCGAATTCGAGTTTTATTTTATATATATCTTTGTATAATTCGGTCCATTCCATTTCTTTTCTATTGAAACGATACCAACGATACCTTATTTATCCTACGTATTTAGCGTAGCCATACATATATTATTATTTTGAATGAATTTTATTTATTTATCATTTCATTTTCTTAAATTTAACAAATTGGATATATATTTATTTTACATATATATAGAAATTTTAAGTTTTTATAATTATATTTAATGTTGTGTTTAAATTTTATCAAGGTCATTGGCGCGACTCATGTACTTTTTCTTTAAGCATTTATTATGTAGTTTGTACATTTTGTAAAAGAGATTTGCGCACATAATAACAACCATGATAATTAACAAAATGTGTATTAAATCTAAATTTGCGTTTAGGGGTTCTACTTTATTAATGACGTTAGCAGTGGAGTCCACTGTCTTAACATCGACTACTCCCATTTTTAATGTAATTTCTTCTGTTCTAATAGTTTCTGTAATAGTTTCTATATGTATTTTTGATTTGTAATATCTATGTGTTTCTTCTGAAAATTTACTTATTGCATTACAGCATTGCATTACTTTTTAAAGAAAAAAAAATTTTTTTCTTCTTTTTTTTCTGTTTTTTGAAATTATTAATTGGTTTTAACAAGTTTCCTGCCTATATTTTCGCATAGCTTTACGGGCTACACTGCTAATTGGGCAGAAAAGGTTCCGCTCAATTTTGACAAATTTTAATATTATATTTTAATTATATTAATTTATATTATTTTCTGCTTCTGTCCTCATCAGCCTGCGTCAGCTGGTCGTCGCCAGTTGGCTTTGCTGACGCTCCCTCGATGGCGTAAGAGGCGGCCTGCCCCTCACGCTTGTTGATGCTGCTGCTGCTGTCCTGGGCCTATTGGCTCAGGCGGTTCCGGTGCCGGTCCTCGCACAGGTTGATAGGCAGAATGGGCTGTCCAATGGTCCCGGACAGTCCCTAGGGGATTCCTTCTTCCGGGTGGGTAGTTGCTGCGGCGGAGGAGGTATTAGTTATTTGTTGTTTAAAGTCTTAGCTACTGAGTGAGCTGAACTTTTAGGCTTTCTCTCTACGAGACTTGATTTTAGGAAATCAAGCTCTTCTTGCAGCTTCTGGGCTGTTGCCCAGGGGGGTGGCGACTGATTCGTTAATAACAGCCACTTAACATGCGCTATTCTTTTGTTTATCTTAGCCTTTACACCCCCTCGCTTCGCCATTATAGTCCATCTCTACTCACTCAGTTTTTGCTTTCCGTGTAGCTTGTTGGTTCCAGTATCGTCTTAGACCTCAGTTAGACCTCCAGCGTTATCCAGTTATATATAGTTTATATCCAGTTTATATCCAGTTTATATCCAGTTATATGTCCATTTATCCAGCCCGACTTCTCGGCTCATTGTCACGGTCACCATGTAGAATTATGAACATTATTTATTCTTTATTAATACATGGTGAAGCAGCGAAGGGGCCGCTTCGACCAGTTCGTCGTGATTGATTTTACAATATTCTTTTAAGTTTAAATTAAGGCTAGGTTCCATCGCTGCGCTGCCCGCAGACGGCGGCAGAGCGACGGCTTATGTATGTATATGCTTATGTATATAGGCTATGCGTTCCTAGTCGGACGCGCGAGGGTATATGTTCATGAGGTCAGCTCATGTTACAGAAGTGCATACGTTAGCTCTTTCATATGCCGGCTTGAGTTTTATGACCGGGAAATTTGAGGATTGTTTACATTGCAGCAATTAGTCACAGTATGCATTCTTTAAGTATTTATTTTACAGTGGGTATTCAATGTGAGCATACTACACTCTTCCAATCAATAATTCTAATAGGCTATACTTTGTCACCCTGTATGTTGTACAATTCATGGCTAACTGTACCTCACTAAGTGCGCCTTGCCAGGAACGTTCACTTATCTCTACCGCTGTCAACATATTCTTCATCGTGTTCATGACCCTTTCAACTTGTCCATTGGCCCTACTTGCACCTGTTGCTATCACACAAGCAAAACTCCAACCTTGACTTGCTATGATACGGCTTATCAGCTTATCGATCGGGGGCGCGCCCCAAATGTAAAGTTAATAAAGGGAAGGAAGCTAACTTCGGCTAACCGAAGTTTGTATACCCTTGCAGAATTGAATCAGAAATAAAACCGAAATTCTGGAATAATTATAAGTTACCAATTCTCAAAATTGATTAAATGTTGAGAAATAGCAAAGTTATGATTTTTTCTTTTATTTCCCTGATTGTTCATATGGCAGCTATGGGATATAGTTATCCGATTTTCATGAAATTAAAATCAAAGTTCTGAAATTATATTAAGTGACCAAATATTAAATTAGGTGAAAATATGTGGAAAACTGACATAGTTATAATTTATTTTCAAAAATTTTTCCGATCGGTCCTATGGCAGCTATATGACTTAGTCGTCCGAACCGGGCCGTTCTGGAATACATATGCACTAGTAAGAGTATATAGAAGACTAACTAAAAAGTTTTATTCAGATAGCTTTAAAACTGAGGGACTAGTTTGCGTATAATCGGACAGACTGACGGACAGACGGACGGACAGACGGACATGGCTAGATCGACTCGGCTGTTGATCCTGATCATGAATATATATACTTTATAGGGTCGGAGATGTCTCCTTCACTGCGTTGCAAACTTCTGACTGAAATTATAATACCCTACAAAAACTACATTGACTTTCGTATTATTTCCATACACACTACAAGACCACTACAATTAAAAAACCGATTTGGTAAAACCGAAACCGAAATAACCGAATGCATTCAATATGCAAACCTAGTATTCTACGACTTCGCACTCATTCAATTCGTATTCTTTCGTTTGTATGTTGTGCGCCCGAGTCTTACCGGGACGCACTTACACACTCTAACTCATCCGATTGGGCATTCTATTTCACTCAACGCCTTTCGAGCATTATTCATTCGAATGTGGTTTTTTGCAACTTATGCAGACTTCTATTTGAAACTGAAAAAATTCAATTGTACTTCAAGAATAGGCTCTATAGACTCTGATGAGTGCCGGCCACCACATTGGTCTTATTCATAATAGAGTAGACTCTTTCCTCAATGTTACGCTTCCGTCACAGTTGGGTCAGTGTGTCCAGAATCACTCATAGGTACTGTGCCTGCTCAGATAGTTGTACCAGTGATCGGAAAATGGTGCAGAAAAGCATTCCAGTTTTCGACCTCGTAATTGCTTTATTTTCGACTATGGTGAGCCTTAATACCTGCTCCTCTCTTTGAAAAATAAACTAAAATATTTTGAATACAGACAAAGTTATACTTTTGTTCTACAAATTTTCCAATCGTTCCTAATGCTATATGATATAGCTGTCTGATCAGGCACGTTCAGACTTATGTATGAGTGAGAATATATAGAAGACTATCTGAAAGGTTTCATTCAAAACTGAGAGACTTGTTTGGGTATAGTCGGACCGACGTACAGTGTAAGATTTTGTCAATCTAGGGCGCCTTTATTAAAAAAAGAAATATTTTTGTCGTCGATGCGCTTTAAGCTGAATTTTTAAAAATGTTCAACTATGAGGAAATCACAATACAAATAAAATTAAAAATTTTTGCTTTGAAGATAACGATGCATGCAAACTCGCATTGGGCAGCGAGCATCAGTTAACAAAGTTTAGTCTTTTCAATTGCATCGCGTAATCAGTGGGTGCCGCCTAAAATAATTTTTATCATATTAATTGATCGATTCTATCTACTTTCAATAACAATATATTTTTTCTAATTATTTTGTTTTTTAAAAAAAAAAAAACCAAAAAGCTAGGGTTTTTTTTATCATGTTTCCTATTTTCGGTGGAAATCAACGTATATAATTCTATCTTTCAACGTTTTTCATGTAAATATCTGATCCTCAAAGTCAAAATTTTTGGCAACTGATCCGTGCTTATTTTCCCAAAACATAATTTCGTATAAAGACAGTGACTTTAATCTATGATATGATCTTGGGCATATCGGCCCGCGTATCGCGGATCGCCTTCGTGATCACGCGGGATTGCAACCTGTGCCCAACCTGTCTACATATCAAATCCGATATGAGGACGTTCATGAGGCAAACACATTTCGAGTTTCAGTCTCTGGCGGCTGGTTTCAAGGAGCTTTTCAGTCGTTTCCAGACGGCGGAGTCTCACTTTGAAAGTCTGAAACTGCTAAGTTATTCGCCTAATATTAATTTTAGCACTCTCCCTAATATATCTCTACAAGTTCCAGACGCTGCGAGAGCCCCCTTATGCAGTTCAGCCCGCGAAACCTATCCACGGACAACACCTTGGACGTGGCAGACGATTCTTGCGAGGCTGCAGCACCTGGACCAACAAAAACTGCGGTTCTTGGCTCTTTAATGGCCGATGTCGCTGCACCCTTGCATCGACAGCATGTTAGTGCTGATCAGGCTTCCACGCCGCGTGCTGCCGCTTCTAATGTGTCAGCGGTGGACAGCAACAGAGACGCTTATCCTGTGATACCGGCGGTCTCTGTTTCTTCGTCCCTTTTTACCACGTCTGGATTACAGCACACTACAATCTCGGAAGTTGCTCAGCGAAAGCCGGCGCCACTTGCCGGCGTTGCCCCCAGGAAGTTTGTCTTCGTTTCCCGCCTGAACCCTGGTGCCTTCGAAAATGACGTTGAGACCCATTTGAGCAGCAAGATGAATGTTTTTGGTACCGAATTTATCGTCTCAAAGTTCAATTTTAAGCAAAGACGCGATATATATTTGTTTAAAATGGCACTTTCTGACGGTCTCTTGGACAGGGTTCTTGATCCTTCCGTCTGACCTGAACATGCCATAGTTCATGAATTTATTAACAAAAATAATCCTCATGCTCGTGTGCCTCAGACTCCTTTGCTTTGTCTTCAAAAAACTAATCGATTCGTTCTCCATCCACTATCAGAACGATCGTAGTTCACTGGGGAAGCTCAGCAAACCGCACGTCAAGAGTGCTTCCTTTGATGCAGACGTAATTGTTTTCTTTTCTTTTTGCCGTTAAATCTAATCTTGTTTCTAATTCGGCTGCGATAATCGACTACGACTGCACTTTGGAATTTGTTGCTATTCGCATTCAAGCTTTCGATTATGTTGCTTTCGTGTCCTACTCGTATATTCCACCTAGGTCTGACTTCGATATATACTCTCAACACCTATCCTTAATTCAGAGCATCCACTCCACTCTGGGTGCTAATGACCACCTTATTGTTCTAGGTGACTTTAACCACCCTTTCATATCCTGGATACCCTCACCTGACTCTAATATTCTCATTCCCTCTGTCCCTCACGACTTCATTCACGGGCTTATTGACCAATTAAATAATATTAAAAACAGCTGTGATAAAATCGTAGACCTCATTTTTGTGTCGGACCTCTCTCTTGTCCTGAAGATCCTTACCACCCTACTATCGAGATAAAACTCAAGGCTTCGTCTCCGTTACTGCCTTGTGCTTCTGTCGAGTCTGCAACTTTTCGCTGCTTCCGCAAAGACAATTTCACTGACATGAATACTCACTTATCCTCAATCGATTGCAACAACAATCAGACATGAGTTTCACACAAATCCGAAGCAATTTTATGCTTTTGTCAATTCTAAACGAAAATCACAGCTCTTCCCTTCCTGTCTTCATCTCTAAACTGAGTCTGCTTCATCTGAGCTTGATATTGCGAACTTATTCGCAAAAATTTTTCCAGTCTACGTATTCTACTACTACTTTTGATGTAACGTCGTTGTATAAATATTCTCTTTCGAGCTCCAACTGCTTTTTTATGCCCACAATCGGCGAGGACGATTTTCTTCGGAATTTAAAATCTCTCAAAACATCTTGTGCCTAGTTGTGTATTGAGAAATTGTGCTAATGCGTTATGTAGTCCTTTGTCAAAGCTCTTTCAGTTATCTCTTAACATGTCGTTCTTTCCCGATAGTTGGAAGGTGTCTTTTATAATTCTGCTTCATAAAAGGGTAGTAAGTCAAATATCGACCCTTCAAAGGTATGGCTAAACTCAGTGCGATTCGCAAGGTTTTTGAATTTTTTATTACTGCTCAACTGCATTACCAATGTAGCTCTTTTATGTCCTCCTCGCAGCATGGTTTTATGAAATAAAGTTCTTCCACAACAAACCTTCTTGAGTTCTGTTATAAGAAACGCTTTTAGATACACTACCCAGGCCGACGATATCTTTACAGATTTCAGCAAAGCATTTGACTCAGTGAATCACGCCCTTTTGCTGAAAAAACTTTTATTATTTGGCTTCCCTCCCTTGCTGACTGCAGCATATTTATCTAACCGTACTCAGAGAGTTGCTTTTAAAGTCTCTTTCTCAGATCTTGTTCACGTAACCTCAGATGTTCCGCAAGGGAGCCAGCTAAGACCTCTTCTTTTTGTTATTTTTATCAACGACTTACCCAATGTTGTTGCTCATTTTCAGATAAAACTATAAAACTATAAAACTATGCTTGCCTCTGACTAACTCTGAGTCTCATATGCATTTGCAAACTGACCTGAACAACATGCAATCTTGGTGCATCTGTTGTTTCTTAAGGAACGTCGGACCTGCCATGGTGTGATGTTTATACACAAACTCATCCATGGTCACATTTCCTCAAAGTACCTTTTGAACCTTTTAAAGCTCTCGGTTCCTACAAGGCCTTCCCGTCACTTTCGACCCATTGCCCTGGAGGTCTGTAGGACAAACCTCGAAATGCATGAGCCTTTTCGTGTTTTATGTTCTTTGTATAATGAGTATTACCATTTGTTACATGTTGAGTTGTCCTTAGATTTTAATTCAAATTATATTTCACATTACCTATCCTTACCTCTGCCCACTTGATTTGAGTCGAAACAAATCTTTAGAAAGCACTCCCTTCTTCGGTCAGAGGTAAGGGTACAGCCTTACTTGCCAGTTATTTGCAATTTTTTTAACAATAAATAAATAAAATAAATAAAATACACCATTTGCAGCAATTCATATAAAATCAGTTTCAAAAATAATGTCCTGCTCATAATTTGCACAAATACCCTAAACTTAAAAATATGTGAGATAACCCGTGCTGAATTTTTGGAGGTTTAAGCAAGGAACGTAAGCAAAAATCACGTGTAGAATAGTCAGTAAAAAAATGTGAAATTGTTTAAAATTATCGTAAAGTTTTGTAAATATATTTCTTTTAGTTTTTATGTAAAAAAAAATTACATTTTTGTATATCTATCTGTTCATTTTAAATTTCAAAATGATATCTCAAAAAATACGAAACTTATTGAATTAAGGCGCAAAATCTTACACTGAAGCAAGTTGCATTGTCGGATTACCACTTTGGCAAACCAGATGCGAGCTCATGGTCTCTTTGAAATCTTCCTGGCTGGACTAACCTTATCATAAACCAGCCCACGTGCTGCTAATTTTATCAATACTTTTTGTTTTTTTTTTTTTTCGCGCGTGTCCCACGCCCACCTCCCGCCCACCGACCGAGGGACGCAGCCGTGTAACGTACGGCACGAAACGCGTACTAGGACGCGAGAGAAGAAAAAATAGAATAGGACAGGAAAAAATAGGATATACTACGGGCTAGTACAACAAGCAATACAGTTTTTAGTTTTTGAAGGCTTTCAATGCCTTCAGTACAACTAAAAAAGCGATTGTAATCCGTACATAAAACGCTAAACTAATTGAAAAAAATTTCTAAATGAAAGGCGGGGAACATGGAAATTGAGCTGGCCTACCAGGTAGGGGCTCTCCACATTACCGTGGATAAGTTTATGTTAAAAGACGACGCCAAGCAGGTAGATTAAGTAGGAGAAGAGTAAGACGGTAATCTAAAGTTAGGAAGGGCGAAAAGCAAAAAGTTCTTTTGGACAGATTCAATGTGGCTACTGTAGACTCCGAATTGAGGACTCCAGACACAAGAACCTTACTCCTATATAGGGCGAACTAACGAAGTAAAGAGAATCTAATAAGAATTGAATTCCTTCGACCACCTTTTAATGAATCCAAGCATGCCTCTAGCTTAGTCAACCATACAGGGAATATGTTCTGAGAACGAAAGTTTAGGATCCAGGCGGAAACTCAGATAATCGACAAGAGAAATTCTTTCCAAAGAGCAATTATTAAGCATATAAGTGGCAAGCATGGGAGTGACGCATGAAAATGTCATTAGTTTGTATTTAGAAGTGTTGAGATGTAAATCGTTAGCATGACACCATGCTTGGAAGTTGTCGAGATCCGATTGTAGGTCTGATTGGCATATGTCCTTATACTGAAAGCAAAGTTTACCGTCATCAGCGTACATGAGTACTCTTGATTTGGTTAGAAACTGCGGCAAGTCATTAATAAACAATGTAAAAAGCAGTAGTCCAAAGTGGCTACCCTGTAGGACGCCAGATGTGACCCTGAGGCTATTGGATAGAACGTTTCTGAACAGAGCATTTTGGGTCCTGTCACTTAGATATCTCGAAATCCACGTAAGAAGATCACTAGGAAACCTGGCATCCAATTTGTTACCTTTTTTGTGGAGAGGAATAACAAAATGATTCCCCCCAAATAAGGGGAAATTCTGAGGATTCTAAAGATAAGGTAAACATTTTAAGAAGGGGGTTACACAGCGCCTCGAAGCAATACCTAAGCACAGAGCCCGGTATTCCATCGGAACCTGGTGAATATACTGGCTTAACACGTTGAAGATCGAGAATAAGTGAGCTTTCGTTTAATATAGGACTGAAGATTAAGGACGAACTGGGCATGGCTGGAGAAAATGTATGACCTGAAGATGTTAAGGGCGAATAGTAATTTTAAAAAATTCAGCAAAGAGGTTGGCTATTGCTTGATAAGAATTTACTGTATTCACAGAGAGGGAGGTTATAACGTCGGTTTACGTTTAGAGTTAACAAAGTTATGAAACTGTTTAGGGTCCTGCGTGAACTGGACCTTGCAACGAGTCAAATAATTTTTATAACACTGAGCGTTAAGCATGGTAAAGTTAAATCGAGCACTAAGTAAGATGAGAAAGCCGTTCTTGAACACACCATCAGAAGACCAGTGAGCTCCAGGTATATTGAAGTCACCCAAAGCCACTAATTGGTCCAAATCAGAAAGCCTGTTGGAACCTGCCTGAAATGCAGGTTACATAAATGCAACTACCTACGCAGATAAATTCGATGTCCAAAAAGTACCACCCGTTTCGAGATGAGGCAAGAGTCAACGGCAATTAAAACTCCGCCACCACGGTGGAGAAGATGGTCTAATCTATAAATTGTGTACTTACTTGGAAGAGTTTCGGAGCAGAGAAACTCTCTGCTTCAACCAGGTTTCAGTAAATACAATTACCTGGGATGCGAGGGAAAAGCTATTCGAATACTATAACGAGGTCTGGCCCGAAGTCACCCGAGCAAATAGTGTCAAAGAGCTGGGATGAGACATTTATTTTAAATGATGAAATGTCTCTGGCATACGAAAATTTGAATTTTTCACCTTGATATTGCCAGCTTGGGTTTTGCCTTGAATATAGGCTAGAACATCTTCCGATGCGGGATCAGGGGCAAGCCTCGAAACAAATATAGTTTTCGAAGGTGGGACTGCTGTTAGGGTCTTATGTAACGAATTGTTACCAACCATGGTATTCCGGCCTGCCGATACCTGATCTCAGAACCATTGGAACGGGGACCAGGAGCTGTGGCGACGGAGAGTGTCAGGAAATCGGTTGCTGTGTCTCACACAGTTGCAGCCGACTAGCAGCTGATTTTTTGCGTTTCGGCGACTTATTTAATAGCTTCATACTATTAAATTGAGCGTCTAGCGCGGAGAACAGGTCATTCGCCTTGCGAAAAATGGCCATGATCTCGGAAAATCCACTCCTTGTCTGACGCATAAAGGATGATATTTTCTTCTTAACCGATCGACAGGCCTAACAACAATAACGCAGGCCCTTTTTGCTGGACACTGCGTCAGCCATTCGACCTGTCATCTCGATGCTTTTAGCATGCACTACTGCCTCGCAAAGCCGCATACTGGGCTGGTCTGCCAAAACATTCTTTCGGCAGTTCTTTATAACACAGACATTATTCTGGGACATGTTCACTAACTCTAGAACCACTGTGCACACTATCAATACCAAAAACGTAAAGAGAGGAAGAGAGCGAACAAAAGAGCACAAGAGTTAGAATTTGAGCAGCCGAAATCACAAGAGCGATGAGAGCTATGAACTGCTTAGATGCGACTAACAGCAAACGACACCCGAGCGGGGGAGAGAAAAATAAAAACGGTATAAGAACAAAGAGGAAAAATAAGATAACCGTCTTAGCACAAACCAAAAAGTAATTATTAAATCAAATTAATTACACAGAAAAGTGCATGCACGCGCGGTAGCAAAACGGTAACGGAGGAAACCCCGGCGGTTTGAAGCCAAAATAAACACAAAAGTCGGAGCGAAAAACAAAAACACGACCGTCCGCTACGAAGAGAGAGATCGAATGATCGAATTTTCCTAGAAGTTCATCGAAAATCCATCAAAGGTACCGAATCACTCAGTGCCCTCCAACGGAATAATCCAACTTAGATATCGAACCGTACGGCAAGGCAACTTACTTGTCGGTCATCATAAGAAGTGCCCGCTCATGCTTCCGTCGTGGTTGAGTTCCTCACCCAGAGCCATAACCAGACTATTTCTAAACGTATTCGTCTGTTGCCTTCCCTTGGATGTCCCAATTAAACTCGGCCCAGCCGAGTGCTTGCCAGCCACTAGTCGCCCTACCGATGGTGCAGATCTGTGTATCCGACTGGCTGACTACCTCTATTATTTATTTACTATTTTAAATTTTAAATAAACGCAAAACAGCGACGTCGATCCATAATGTCTGATCTGCGCTTTTATGTATTTTTACCTAGTGTTAAGTCGCCACACTAATTATAAGCAATTCCAGACAGAACAATATATTATGTAACAACTCTTCAGTCGTAGCAATATGCAAAAAATAAAGTATCAATTGCTAGGTCAAGCAGATATTCATATTATGCTGACATGTGAAAGTGGAGGGTTCTTCTTTTACACTATTTATGTTAACATATGCCATGTTTAACTATAAATAACGTTAAGCATCATTAAAAAAATTAGAAAGTTTTCTTCCATCAAACAGAAGCTTAACTTATACATTAGAGGCTGTCGACGTGTTTTCAGAAAAGATTCCGTAACTCTAGGCAATTTTACTGAATTTCACACTCGCCAAAAACATTTCGGTGAGTCCGACTCACTAGAAATTGTCCTGCCAGCGTTGTGTCTTCAATTTCGCTGTGCGGACATTTTGTGGCTTCGTTCGAATGTGCCTGATGCCGTTTTTACGTCGACTACGCGGACCTGGTGGTCCTTGCCTGGATATGTTTTTACTATCCATCCCATTGGCCAGCCCATTACCGGCACGTTGTCTTCTTTTAGTAGTACTAGTTATCCTTCTTTGACATCTGCGCCTTGGTTTTCCATTTGGTGCGCATTTGCAGTTCATGTAGATATTCCATGGACCACTAATTCCAGAACGATTGTTTGAGCCTAGATACTCTCATTCTCATCTTTTTACCAGCGTTTTTTTTTGGGTAGAGCAAGGTTTGCATCAGGAGGAGCGGTTAATGACTCACAAATTAAAAAATGATCTGGGGTGAGTGCTGATGTATCCGTAGGATCAGATGACATCGGTGTGATGGGCCGTATCGACCTCAATAATTACGGTGTTGACGTTGAGGAATTATTACATAAAATTTGTTGTGTCCAAAATATTATTGCGTATAACTATTTCCGCGACTGAACAATATTGTGTATTCTTAGCTTTGATCAGATAGTTTCATATACTATTACTTTATTTTAAAATTAATTACTTATTTAAAAAATAAAATATAACTATAACAATATTTCTTTCTTAATCATTTACAGGATAACAAAAAACTGCGCAATCAGCTAATTGCTTTTGGAAAATCATGCACCCATCCTGCCGGAAGTGATAGTGAATTTGTGCTACAGCCGTTGATATCTAATTCTAATAGCGATAAACATCATATAAGGATCGCACCAAAGCCAAAGTGCTCTAATCAAAAACTCAGTACTGTTGCTATGAAAAAGAACGTTGCACTACTATTTGCTATGGCTTTCATGGTAACTCTAAATGCTGGAAATTTTCAGACATACTTCAAAAAGTCAAATATTCAAGAAGACAGTAATGTCGCCGAAACTGCCCTTAAAGATTCTAGTCTGACTGGACGCCGATTACTTTGGGTAGAATCAAAAGCTGAATATAACGAAACACCCATTTCCACTTCACATAAATTGGATCAAACGGAGATACCTCCTCTTTACTTTTTGAATTCTGCCAATCGTACCAAAATAGGAAACGATTTAAGAAAAGGTACCAGCATGTTGCAAAATTACGCTCACAATGAACCTCCACCTCTTGCTTATCCATCGAAATGTGTTGGCTGCTGTAACACTTCCAACTTTAATCTTCAATCTGAGTATTTAAGAATTACCCAAAATTTAAATAAATTGGCTAATGGAAATGTTAGTACGTCTACACCATTTACAAATGGGAAAGATAGCCCGAATGGCTTCAAATTACCCAATGAGTATCTGGATCTAAAAACAGAAATACACAGTAAAAATCAGGGAAAGCGTAAAATGTATATGGACCTCAATGACTTTTCCTCTGATATTCAGGGCAAAAGAAGAAAAATAAATAAAAAAATAAACAACATTTTGTTTAATAAAAGTGAACAGATTAATTTGGTTAATGGTATACAAAAGAAAGATGATACGTTCTATGCGATATCTTTTTCCTTGGATCATGTACTCCTTCCACCTTCCAAACTAAATAATAGTGCGCGCCCAAAAATGTCTCTGTTATTGCCAAAAGGCAATCAAGAACATACCGGTGACTTTATGTTTGTGCAGGTAGACTGCGAGGTTTTTAATACGAAAGAACTCGATCTGAAATCTTTTATGATCCCAGTAGGTCTCCGAACAAACAATACCAAGTGGAAATCAACTACGCAAAAAGATCAGGACGTTGAATTTAATCCGATATCAGACCAAGAAACTATAATGATAAACGATAAACCGCAAGTGCGATCATTTTATATGGTTGGTCCAAAAAACCAAGCTGCTGCAGCTGCATCACAAGAAAAGACACGCTTGGTTCAGTTTAATCAAACTTTGATTACTAAAACTAAAAAGATACCGATGCCCAGATGGCAAGCTCGTCATCGCGGATCACTGCACTCCTAATAAAACTATGATTAAATATTTCATTTAATAAATTCATTTGTATTTCCATAGACTAATCATTTTCTTGTCTTCATGTAATTTTCTGAACGTCTGTTAATATTAAATTTTTTATTATCATTGTTAATATTATTATAATTAAGATTAATCTTGTGAAATATAATATAAATAAATAATTTTATATTTTTACAGTTAAAAACATTTCCATAATATGACTTTTATTACACAAAATGTATTCAAATTAAATAAATTTTGGTGGAAGTTTGCCATGTAGTGACCCAATATATGAATTCTAGGTAACCTGATTTATAAACTGACGAGCAAAACGGTAACACGAGTTCGTGTGAAAATTTGCCATGTAGTGACCAATACCATATATAAATTCTAGGTAACCTGATATATACACTGACGAGCAAAACGGTAACACGAGTTCGATACTCTAACTTCGAGGGTCTGTATCTTCTGTTCTAATTTATGCATATTGAAAATTTTAGTCTCGTTTTGTTGGTGGGTTCATATACTATTTTCACCAATTTGAAGCTGTAAGGATGCTAATCACGGGTCACGATAAATACCCAGCGGTCCTGGGCTCTCAAACAAAAATATTTATAATTTGCGGGGATAGGCAGAAAGTTGACCGGAACGGCCAGATTTGTGTTCGTTGAAGGGTAAAAGGTGTAGGAAGGACGATCCGTTAAGGATCCGAAGCAGTCATCGACTGGCCAGCATCGACCCCGTCCTGCGCGTATCGACGCCGGACCAGCCAATAGCCACGTATGCGTGTGTGCCGAGGGCACAGCCACCGCCATCCAGCAGCGTGCTCCTCGGCTCGGGAGGTCCGTTCGAGGAAGGTTCCGCCGACCTTGGAGCCAGATGCCGGCCTCGCTAACGCTCTACTTGGGTGCCGCCAAGGCTTCCCCGACCCGACGAAGAAATGTCCTCCGGGACACGGGTTCGGCGGCCCGCCAAACGGGTCATGGAGCCAGCGCGTCCCCGTTTTGCCGTAGATTTTTTGGCCTTCTGGAATTTATGGTGGATATTTCACGTCCGTTCGCTTCCAAATCTCCGAATCGACTCCCGATCGACGAGCAGAGGGGCCCTCCACTGCCGCCGAACCCTTCTGTGTCGCTGTCTTTGTCGCCTTTGGCCACCGTGAAGCTAACACTGCTTTCGGGCACCAGTGCCCGAGTACCACTGTTGCCAAGGGCCGCTTCGTCTGCTAGCGTCGTCGCTGATTAGCTGCGGTCACTGCCGGTATGGACTTCGTTGCTGTCTTCTGCCGCTGTGGGCGTTTGTCTCTGTCGCGGCATGTGTATGTCACCGGCAGCTTTTATGTTAAGCTTACATAATTGGCTGCTGTGGCCCTGTGTTAGCCGCTGTGGGCTTTATGTAAATGTACAGCAGTGGCTGCTGTGGCCCTATCTTGTTTTACAGAGTTTGGCTGTGGCCAATGTTGATTACAGGAATAGCTTATGTACGCCGGCAAGGGTTAGCCTCACCCGGCCGGGTACATGTCGATGTGGCTGTGGAGCCCTAAAGTTAACTGTAAGTGTGTAAGTGTGCAGCAGGTATGGCTTTGTGCATGATCCCTAGTTCTATATGGAGGTTCATGTATCGAGGGCTTCTCTTTCGGGATATTTTAATTAATTTTAATTAATCAATTGGAATTAAAATTTATATACATTTTTTATATAAATTTTAAAAATAAAAAAAATACAAAAAATTTGAATTGAACTTTTTTTGTCACGTCCACAGCAGGAACGGTTGAATGATGAACTACACCATGAACGTTGCGCGTGAATTTCACAGTGAGACGAGCAGCGACTCATCTGCTTAACGAGTCCAAGAAGACAAGGATATCAGTGTTTAAGTATTTATCGACCCGGTACCCTTCCAGGTAGCAACGGCATTCCTTTTCAGTGACTGAGTAATTCCGTTCGGATGTATTGAGCCGGCGGCTTGCGATTGCGAAGACGCATTCCTCCTAATCAATGGTTTGGGTCAGCACGGCCCCAATACCAATTTTTTTCGTTTGTCGCTCTGATGGTGCACTGCTCTTGCTTTGCTGTTGCTCTGCTGTTTTACTGCTGGTTTAGTGCTCTAATATTGCTCTGATGTTTCTCTACAGTTTTACTGCTCTACTACTTCTACTCTATCTAACATGTACGTGATAATAAGTTATTTTTTACAAAGATATATAAAGTAGGGGTATGTTGAGGAACAATCGGTTCCTTACAAAGTTAAAGAAAAATTTATTAAATTTATACTAATGCATATACTAAAGAAATAATATTTATTTCCATAAGTATACTTCATTTTCTATATTCAAAT
Source organism: Drosophila birchii (assembly GCA_035046345.1). Lineage (NCBI taxonomy): Eukaryota > Metazoa > Arthropoda > Insecta > Diptera > Drosophilidae > Drosophila > Drosophila birchii. The sequence goes on along the minus strand of JAWNOA010000100.1, from coordinate 785,956 downwards.
TTATTTTTGTGTTTAAATATAGTTTTTTTTTTATTAAATTAGTATTTGTTATACCACTAGCCATACAACATATAACAATAGAGACTACTCAATTCATACAAAGAAAATGGACACACAGGCCCCAGAGCTGTGAGCGGCGGGCCCCGTCGCTTCGCTCTCTCATTCTTATGCTCGCACACTGATTGCGAGAGTTCGCTCGCTCAGTCGCAGAGTCCCATCTTGAAGAAGGTTGCTCTGTGCTCGAATTATTCTTTATATGTATGCGTGTTCTTGCATTCACGTACACGGGCACGGACAAGAATATTTGGTCTTTTGCTACTTTTCTTATAGGTACCCTAACAATATGGACATATTCGCTATTGGGTTAATGATAAATATAAGAATAGGAAATTTTTGTGTCCATTTTCCTTGTATGAAATGAGTAGGTATGTAGGTAGGTATTGTATGGTTATTGGTAATACCCAGTTTTGCTTGCACATTTATTTTGGTAGGCATAAAAAAAAAGGCTTACCATAAATATTTCTCAGTGATATTTACCATACTTTTTATACCCTTGCAGGGTATTATAATTTCAGTCAGAAGTTTGCAATGCAGTAAAGGAGACATCTCCGACCCTATAAAGTATATATATTTTTGATCAGGATCGACAGCCGAGTCGATCTAGCCATGTCCGTCTGTCCGATTATATGCAAACTAGTCCCTCCGTTTTAAATGAATATAAATGAAACTTTGTAGTTAATCTTCTATATACCCTCACTCCTACATATGTCGGAACGGATCGGACGACTATATCATAGAGCTGTCATAGGAAAAATCGGAAAATTTTTAGAAAAAAAAATTTAACTTTGTCAGTTTTCAAGATATTTTCACCAAAGATTTGGCCATCTTATATTATTTCAGAATTTTGGTTTTAATTTCGTGAAAATCGGTCAACTATATCCTATAGCTTCCATAGGAACAATCAGGAAAAAAACATAACAGCCGTTTGTGACGGTCTGCCGCCCAGTTTCCCAGATAGCTCAGGGACGGCCAGAGTCCGCCTAGTAGTCCGAGTGGTAGCTGTAAGAGAGATTCCCCCGATTCCCAGTAAGAACAGTGGAGAGAATTCGGTGACTTAAGTAGGTTTCGCTGTTTATTCAAGGCTTCGTGGCACAGAGTTGACTATCGGGATCTCGGGTGCGCTGCAGCCTGGTCTCGGTCGTCTGGGCTTCTCGCGTCTGGGTCGTTTCGTCTCGGTGATCGCGGCTCGCCCTGGACTCGGAAGTTTTCAGAGAGAGAGAGAGACGAGCTCGAAAGTCTCCAGAGAGAGAAGGACTCGTAAGTCTTCAGGGAGAAAGGGCGGACTCGTAAGTCTTCAGTTTGCGGACTCATAAGTCTTCAGAGAGACATAATTCGGCGGGCCGAATTCTATGTCGCGACTCGCAAGTCCTTCGACAATTTATTTGGCAACCCAAATCCTCAGATTCTGGTCGCCTACAAAAGTGACTTAGGCTGCTGACTACTAGGAGTGTGCTACTAGAGGCTTACCGCTCCCGATCGCTGTCGGCTGCTAAGTGATTTCCTACGGCCAGCGGCTCGCCTTATATAGGGTGTGGTGAGTTTTAGTGTGCCCGCCGCGATCAGCTGCTTCCTCTTCTTTTCCAGTGCGACCCTGGCCGTTAGTGTGGCCCTTTCTCGGCGCGCGCGCTCATTTAATTCAAATTCAAATTCTTTTGTGCGCGGCACGCGTCATTAAATTTTCATTAAATTAAATTTTCATTAAATTAAATTTTCATTAAATTTGAGATTTGGCAACTATTGATTATTCCAGATATTTGGTTTTAATTTTTTTTTTAATTCTGCAAGGGTTTATAAACTTTGGTGAGCCGAATATAGCTTCCTTTCTTGTTTTTATCTGAATTTTGCTGAACCATTATTTTAGGACTCTATAAAATTTTTTTGAATGCGGAGCAATCGGTTACCGGCTTAAACGGCAATCCGAGCAGATATGGTCTGAACTTCTTTACCGCTGGATACACGGCCTTCTCTTCTAGAATGCAGCTGTGCTGACGATACTCATCTTCTGAGGTCTTCTTGCTCCGATATTGTATTGGGAGTCTGCTCTCAAACGACTGCATTAAAACCGCTGCAAATCCGTCTTTTGATACATTTGTGTGAGAGTCAGTTTTGGCTATACAACTTTTAAACGGGTTCCTTTATCAGCGCATCCTTCAAACCCTAGAATGCATTTATCTGAGGTTCACCGATTCGAAAACAAACATCGATCTCAGTTCAGTACAAATTTTTTGAAAATTCCAGTCAGCCCCAAAAATGCTTGAACTGCTCTGACGTTTTTCGGCACAGAAAATTTTCCAACTGCAGTTGTTTTTTCTTGTCCAGGCCTTATGCTCCTGCCTTCAATGTTGTGGCCCTAGAATTTGTGGCGTCTCTGTAAGGGGCGTAAATATATGTAAATAACAATAGGCCTAATCATCTATAAATCATAATAATCATATATATATGTAGTTATGAAGCATTAGCACAAAGGAGTTAGTGTCAATTTGGGAGTTATTTTGTAAATTAGGATATCCAGCCCTTGAACTTTGCTAGACGCATGTTAACATGCGATATTCAGCTAGGAACTGGCTCACGGAACAAGAGCTTAAGCGAGTGACGATAGCGAGCAGGATCCGCTACTCGATCTCTTCCGCCAGCCATCGCCACCGAATACAGACGCGATCGTTCCCGCCAGTGAAAAGAAAACGAATACTTGTAAAATAAAAATGACAACCTTTGATAGAAACGATTATCCTGAGTGACGCCGCGAAAGTCCTGCCTGGAATCCCGTGCCAGTCCGCAGGAGAAAACTCCCCGGCGAAACACGGTGCAGGCCCCGCCGCCGCCGCGAAACCGCGAGTGCCGCGCAACACACACACACACACACGTACACGGCGCCACGCCGAGCCGCTCCAGGCCTGGCCAATACGCAGTTATCGTAAGTTATACATAAGTTTCTCCTTTACAACGGGCATTAGTCAAGTAGCGTCTAATCCAACTTTATCAAAAATATAGCCAATATCTAAAACAGGGAGGGTATCCTAGAGCAGACGCGGCCCCGTTTGCCTGAACCAGGGAGGGATGCTGGAACTGTCGCGGCCCCGTTTGCCGGCTACCGTACCGGAACTAGGAGGAATGCCAGGATTCCATTCGCCGCTACCTTTGTGACCCGAAACCGGATGTCGCTCGGGCCTTACCCAGTCGGACTTTCCACTATGAAATCTACATGCTTTTCCCACCGAAGCGCTCATGGGGTTGGGCCCACGGTTCATGTAAAGTTCTCATTCGCTTTTATACATGGGCTGCCAGAGTAATTCATGATGCCGACGTTGCTGCTCGTCTCACAGTGAAATTCACGCACAACGTTCATGGTATAGTTTATCATACATGCTGTGCGCTCACAGAGAAATTCATGCTGTGACGTACAAAAAAAGTTCAAATAAAAAAAAATTTTTTGTTTTATTTTTTTTTTATATTTATATTTATACCCTTGCAGGGTATTATAATTTCAGTCAGAAGTTTGCAACGCAGTGAAGGAGACCTCTCCGACCCTATAAAGTATATATATTCTTGATCAGGATCAACAGCCGAGTCGATTTAGCCATGTCCGTCTGTCCGTCTGTCCGTTTCTACGCAAACTAGTCCCTCAGTTTTAAAGCTATCCGAATAAAACTTTGTAGTTAGTCTCCTATATACTCTCACTCGTACATATGTCGGAACGAGCCGGATCGGACAACTATATCATATAGCTGCCATAGGAACAATCGGAAAATTTTTAGAAAAAAAATTTTAACTTTGCCAGTTTTCAACATATTTTCATCAAAGTTGAGATTTAGCCGTTCTTTATTATTCCTGAATTTCGGTTTTAATTTCATGAAAATCGGTCGACTATATCCTATAGCTTCCATAGGAACAATCAGGAAAGTAAAAGAAAAAACAATAACTTTGTCAGTTTTCAAGATATTTTCACCAAACTTGATATTTAGCCATCTTATATTATTTCAGAATTTTGGTTTTAATTTCGTGAGAATCTGTCGACTATATCCTATAGCTTCCATAGGAACAATCAGGAAAATAAAAAAAAAACCATAACTTAGCCGATATTTCAAACCATTTTCATCAAACTTGAGATTTGGCAACTAATAATTATTCCAGATTTTCGGTTTTAATTTTATGTTAAAGTTCTGCAAGGGTATATAAACTTCGGTGAGCCGAAGTTAGCTTCCTTTCTTGTTATTTCAATTTCAATTTAGATACATTTTTATTTTAATATTTCGGCTGGACTTGGGTTCGAACCCAGGTGCGATTCTTAGGCCAGCCGTTTACACAACGCTCCACGTAGCCAGCTGAAGCCGATATGCGCATACATTCATAATGCTATTTGATCAGCGCTCTTTGTGGTAACAAAAAATATCCCGAAAGGGATACATGAACCTCCATATAGAACTAGGGATCATACATAAAGCCATAACAGCTGCACATCATTTTCCATGGTGAGCAGCTCACGGCATGAACCAAAGTCCGACTGGGAAGCCGCTGAGTCTGGGAGGAGGGGAGGAAAGGAAAAAAGGTGGTGTTGATTAACATATATTTATTTCCCTACTTTGTTGGCTTTGTATCTTCTTTACTCTTTGAGTAACCTATTAGGCTTTTCACGATCATATGTAAATATAGATTTAAGTTGTATATACACTAGTTATAAGTAAGGAGGCATAAGCTAGATCTAAGTTAGGGGGAAGAAGCGGGAAAGACCCATGCAGGACATAGTGTAAATAGTAGCTAGTTTAGGGGTGCTCGCCGCCAGCCACAACACACAGCAACGACGGCCAACATCGGCCACAGCAACGACGACGGCCAACATCCGCAACAACAGCAGCAACAACGACGGCTGGCATCGGCCACCACAACATCAGCGACGACGAGCAAGCATTAGCCACAGCAACAACGGCCAGCATGGGCCAGCAGTGGCAGCGACAGAGGCCTGAACAACCCAGCAGCGCCTGAAGCGAGGCGATGGCAACCACCATCGACGGTGACCGCTGCTTCATCCTCCTGCAGCAGCCTTCCCCCCTCCTCTCCTCTCCAACTCCTGACGCTGGCCGGTACCCGGTATTACTGGGCCGCGCCGGCTGATGGCGCTCCTTGCCTGACACTTACCGGATACTCGCCTAACGCCAGTAGGTACCTGTTAATGTTAATAAAACAGGTACGCTGGCCAATGGCATTTCCTTCCAGAGAGGTACCCGGTAATACGGGACCGTGTCGGGCTACGGAAACTCCTCTCCGGCTCATATATGGTACCCGGTAATTCGGGGCCATATTTGTTCCGGGGCCCACCGGGTGCAATAGGCGGCCGCCCACACGTCTCGCCGAACCTGTGCCTGGTGGGTCGTACAAGGCCAAGGTGTACCCGGTACCCGGCGCACGGGGTCGGGGACCACCCTGGCGGCCGCTAGCAGGGCGGCGGAGAGGCTGGCTCCTGGTTATAGGGTCAGACGAACCGCCACCCGAACGGACCAGCGTACGTACGGCCATTGGCGGGCTTGGCGCCGATAAGCGGTAATACGGGGTCGCCACTGGCCAGCCAATGATCGAGCCAAAACTGGAGTAGATCGTCTCGATCCCGCCTTTTCCACCCCTCTCCCTGCCTAAATTTGGATATTCCGGACAACAAAAGCAGCCTGTCCCCGCAAATATAAATGTTTCAGTAAATGTACATTCGGGACACGAAGTTTCCAAAACTATCGTCGCACACGACACGAATCAAAGGCACCAACACACTCGGACCACATGGTTCCAGCATTCTCGGCGCACACCTCCGAAGTTTAACGATGACGAACGAATGCACTCCGGTACGAACGAAGACAAGAAGAGGAGGTAGGAAGATGGACGACGTCACAGCCGACGCCGCTGTCGTTAGGGAAGCAGATTATTTTTTTCTCTCTCGCACCCCGGCCTTTCTTTGCCGCGGAGGATGGCCGAGGCCGACGACCACCAAAATCGAATCAATTATCCCAGAACCCAGTATCAAGACTCACAGAATCAAGGACTTGCAAAATCATCGCCGAGTGAACAGTAAAACCAACGCCGGGAACCCAAAAGCAGGCCATTCTTGCTACGTACCAGTGACACTTAACCGTTAATCACTGAACGCGAGTGCACCCGAAGCGATCTTCGGGCAACAGTGTAAACAACAAACGGTGGAAAACATAACATGAGCTCGAGGCCATACTTCAAGGATGTTAAGGAGTTAAGGAGCAACGAGCTCGCATGTACGCTTTCGCGCGCCAACCCGAGCACACGACCGCTGTGTTGAATCGACTGGTATAGCTCCCAATTGCGGGACCGCTACCTAAAGACTGCTCGGTGGCTCGGAATAATCCTGGCTACCACCGCCCATAGCCGTGCCTCAGAATAATCCCGGCTACCACCGCCCGTAGCCGTGCCTGGACTAATCCCTATGGCAGGCCGCTAAGACTGAGCCGACGGCTTGGAATAATTCTAACAGCCGCCGCCTAGGCCCACGCCCGGAATTACTCAAGCGGCGTGGTGATCCTATTTCCGTCCTGTCCGGATCGGCGCCTGCGATAACCCAACGGCGGTCAAAGCGGAGAGGAGGGGAGTAGCGGGACACGTGGTTGAATGTTAGGATTGGGGCAATAATGTGGCGGGATCGTTGTTATTCACTTCATTGTTTTATTCGTTTTTCATTTTTATTTATTTGCCTGTTCTATATTTTCTGTTTTAAATCCCGCTATGTCCCTGCCTTGCACACACACAATTATCGTTAACTATGGTTTATGCAACACCGCGCTCACCCGATGCTGATCGTCTGCTGGCTGGAGCACTCTTCGTCCTGGTCTTTTTTGCCGATCGTTGTCCTCTTCGATGTCCAATTGTCACTCTGGTCGTGGCCGTTGCTTTGATTTTTCATTGGGGAGATTTCGGACTAGTTAACTTGCTGGTTATTTCGAGTGTTTGTCGGCCGGGCCGTGACCCAATTCTGCTATTCGTGGCGTTTTGCATTTTGCAGTTCTGCGCCGTCGCCGGCGCAGTATGCCCTCTGACGCAATCATGCAGCTGTGGCCCGCTCGCCGTCCTTCTGCTGGCCGCTCCCGCGACTGCGTGGCTCTATAGTCGGGTGTTCCGGTCCGCTGGGATCCGGCTCTGCCTCATCCCGTTGTTGCTCCTCTCTCCCGACGTTGCACAGTGGCACCTTTTTGTCATTTAGCGTTGTGAAAATCATAACTTTAGAAGCAAATAAGATAATCGAATAATTTAAACGGCATTTGACAGTGAATTGCTGTTAAATTTATATATGATATATAGTGGACAATGTACCACGCCCACCCATTCGCCCATTTATAGGGTATCAAAGTGAAAAAGTCAAATTTTTTCATAGAAAACGAAAAAAAAATTATTTTGTTTGCTTTATTTTTATTAATTTGCCCAAATAACAATATTTTGAAAAATGTAAAAAAATAAATTACAAACCTTTTTTTTTTAATTTCGATTTTTTTATGTTTTGATCATTTTTCTAACATTTTGACTAACAATAAACCTATATTGAGGGATTTTTTAATAGCTGAATCATTTCTGGACTATTAACATTTGATTCCTTATCCTTTCGCATCTTAAAACCATTCAAAACAAAAAAATCACGATTTTAACACTGCAAATGCCCTTGCGCGCTACGGGTACCCCCGAAGCGTTTTCACCCATATTTCGTGTTTTTTGACCCTGAGTTGTTTTACTAAAATCGCTGCCAAAGGTGGAGTCGCAGCTCAACGCAGACTTTCTAACCGGATTCTGGTTCAGGAAAGATACACGGAACTGATATTTATAGTGTAGTTGAGTGCTCTGTGGTGCTTCAAAAGTTCTAGACTACTTTAGGCAGAAAAAGGTGTTAAAAATGGACACCTGGCAGGAAACAATTTACCTATACAAGCCAAACCCAGACTGCCGTTTTTTTAGTTTAATTTATAGTTTATGGATGTATTTATAATTTAAAACCAAAATCAGTCCAATTGGTTGTCTAGTTTCTGTGTAATATTACCTGAAAGTCAACCAACTGCTGTCTTTGTTTTGTGTGTTGCAAAAACGGAAATATTTTTCAACTTTGAATAATCATAACTTCTACAAAAATGGTCCGAAATTTGTCGATTAAGTATAGTTAAAATTGTAACGATCCTTCGGAAAGGATAAGATAATATTAGTCGCGTCCAGCAAAGATCCTACAAGGAATTTGTAAGGATTGGTTTGGAAGTTTCGTAATTAGACCCAAACCTTAAATTTCCACGTGCAGTTCGATTTGAGGGGTTTTTGAGGAGTTCTTTGAGAGATGCCCAGGGGGGCGCCAGGGAGAGTGAAAGAGAGAGTGAAGGCGACTTAGGTGAAGACCTTGAGGTCGCGGAGGGAGAGCGTCTCCGGTGAAAACCAGGAGCAGCCGAAAGGGATCATCTCCGGTGAAAACCGTGGAGCAGCGGGACTAGGAAACGCCTCCGGTGAGAACGTTGGAGTCGTGGGGGGAAAAGACGTCTCCGGTGAGAACCGTGGAGCCGCGGGATAGGGGACCGTCTCCGGTAAAGACCTTGGATTCGGGGTAAACAAGGGTGGAGGGAGGAGAGGTGTGTTTAGGGGAACTGATGACTTATCCCGACGAAGATGAAGTAAGGGTAGCGGCCTCGATGGGCGTGGTGGCCTCAGTGGGCGTGGCGGCCCAGGTGGGCGCGCGGTCACCGGCACTGGCACCGACTTTGCCGTCGGCACTGGCGACAAGGCGGCTGCGCATAGGCGTAGGTCGCGGCCGGCGTCACACGTGGGGCGGCACACGGGCGGTTGCACCTGCGGCGTGGCGGCTGCGCACAGACTGTGGACGGCTCGGCAACGGCACACTCGCGGACGCGGACGGTCGTTTAACTTGGGGCGCGGGCACTGCTGATGGCACTGGAAGGCGGCAGTCACTCGTCGCGGGCTCTGGTGGCCACGGAAAAAATCGTGATTGTCGATGTTTTGGGCTGGGGCAGCAGCGTGGCTGCAGACAAAATTAGCGGCACTAGCGGCGCACAGTGGCGCTTTTCTGGCATTTGACCTTGCAAAAATCATAACTTTTGAACCAAATAAGATAATCGAATAATTTAAACGGCATTTGACAGTGAATTGATGTAAAATTTATATATCTAGTGGACAATGTGCCACGCCCACCCATTCGCCCATTTATAGGGCGTCAAAGTGAAAAAATCGAATTTTCTCATAGAAAACGATTTTTAAATAAAAAAATTTGTTTAATTTTTTAGCTTTATTTTTATCGATTTGCTCAAATAAAAATATTTTATATAATGTAAAAAAATATTTTACACAAAAAATTGTTTAAATTTCGATTTTTTTTTATTTGTTGATAATTTTTCTAACATTTTGACTAACAATAAACCTATATTGAGGGAATTTCTAATAGCTGAAGCATTTCTGGACTATAAACATTTGATTCCTCATCCTTTCACGTCTTAATATTATTTAAAACAAAAAATCACGATTTTAACACTGCAAATTCCCTTGCGCGCTGCCGGTACCCCTGAAGCGTTTTCACCCATATTTCGTGTTTTTTGACCCTGAGTTGTTTTACTAAAATCGCTGCCAAAGGTGGAGTCGCAGCTAGACGCAGACTATCTAAACGGATCCTGGTTCAGGAAAGATACGCGGAACAGACCTATATAGTGTAGTTGAGTGCTCTGTAGTGCCAAAAAAGTTCTAGACTACTTTAGGCAAAAAAATTGTTAAAAATGGACACCTGGCAGGTAACGATTTACCTGTAGAAGCCAAACCCAAACTGCCGGTTTTTTTGCTTTATTTTACAGTTTATGAATGTATCTATAATTTAAAACCAAAATCATTCCGATTGGTTGTCTAGTTTTTGTGTAATATTACCTGAAAGTCGACCAAATTCTCTTTTTTTTTTTTGTGTCGCAAAAACGGAAATATTTTTCGACTTTGAATGCTCATAACTTCTACAAAAATTTTTGTTTTGGCAACGGATTTGGAATCGTGGTGAAATTCTCTGTCGATTTCTTATAAATTAAATCGTGCAACGCCAAATGCGCCAATGGCGCCACTGTGCGGCGTCGCGATGACGGTGGAGGCGAGCGGCAGTGGCACTAAGGCACGAACGGGGTTGACAGCAGTGGCGCGGTGGCACTGCTGTACAAAGTGGCGGGCTTAGGACGCGGCTTACAGTTCGTCACAGCAATGAGGCAGCACGTGTGTGTCAGGTGATCTAGCTGGAGCGAAAGAGGCTTTTCCAGGCACGTGCCGCCATTTTATAGTTGCAAGTAAACAAACTCCCGAATAACTTATAGGTAGAAACAGTATATCCTAGAAAAATGTCCAACTTATATACCAGAATGGCAAACTATATACTAGAACTACAATTAGCGAGGTTGGTATTATGCGATTTTCAACGAAATGCATTATTTACATTAACTGGCAATTATTTATTATATAACAAATTTGACGGTCTCTTCCCCAGAGTCGCTATGGGTCAGCCCGTCGGGCGCTGACCGAGTTGTAGGGACGACTTCGGTGTTCAACGGCCCGTTGCTTTGTTGGCCCTTCGGCGTAGCAGCCCGGCTGACCCTGGGAGGGGCTGCTGTCGTGTCCCTCGGTGGGCATGGCGAGGCGAACCCGCTTCGCACACGTCCGGTGCTGGTGCTTCTTTCCGGCGGAACTGTTGCCAGGGCTCACAGTCGGAGTCGATCGACAATGACTCCCACACCATGGATTTCCCCGTGGGATCCTAGTGGGGTGTGGGGCGGCTTCGACTTGTGTAGTGGTGTCCGCATCGGCCGTGGTCGGCCGACGTGGCGTTGCCTGGCGAGGCGGCGTCGCAGGCCGTGGTGGCGTCGTGTTCTCCGGGGGGTCGTCTGAAACAGGGTCTACCTCTTCGATGGTTATTCAATCCCCCCGCGGCACGCAATAGTGCTCCGGCCGCGGCGGCGGGGGAAGGTGACGATAGGCTCTTGGGAGGGCTGACGAAAGGGTCGCAGGGTCACCCGGGTGTACTGGGCCTGGATAAGGTGTACTCTGTCCCCTCTCCAGTACGCATACCGTTCCTGGCTTCACTCTCGGACCCGTCCTCCACACGGAATCCGGGCTCGTTGGGCGTGGTGCTCGCCTCGGAGGCTCGATCGTTCCGTTCTTCTTTGTCCTCGGTGACAAACTCTTTGGGGCTGCGGGGTTTGTAGACCTGGCCCTCGAAGGACCCGGTCGGGCTCGCCCCGTAGCCCCAGTCGCACGACCTTGAGTCCTCCTCAGAGTCTGCGTCCGCCCATGATGCCTGCCGCGGTTTCCTCGGCGTCGGGGATGGATCCAGGCAGGAGGGAGAGCGACGCGACCCGTCGGGCTGATGTCCTAGTTCGGAGCGGTTCGGGTGAGTGTTATAACTCTCGCCCGCGGCCACCCGGCTGGTGCAGACCCGGTGGGAGTAACCCGGTGGGCCGCTTGGCGTTGTCGCACATCCTGAACGCCCAGGTAGGCGGGGCTCCTCGTCCTCGCTGGAGTCGAGGATGACGTACTCCATGTTTTCTGTTGGGAAGAGATCGCAATCTGAATTAGTATTAGGTCGGGTAGGTCGTGTAGGTAGTAGTGAGGGTAGGAGTTGGGGGTTGAAAGTTGAAAGGTGATGCTGTCGTACGAGGACCAGCGATCGCACTGCGGGCTTTCAAATGCGTCGTCGCAGATTGTAATGCCGACTCGGCTCCTGACTGGGCTTGTGTTGGTTCACCTTTACAATCTGGAAGATTTCCCTCATTCGCTCCTGTTTCTCGGTGGGAGTTTGGGCCGGGATTCCCGTTCCTGGTGTCACCTGGTCGTACCAGGCACCGGGAAGGCGTGGTTCTCGCCCCTCTACTAGGAACGCCGGACTGTACCCTGTGGTTTCCGACACGCTGGTATTGACGGCTAGTGTGAGCTTCGGCAACTGGTTGTCCCAGCTGCTCTGCTGCATTCCCACGTATTGGGAGATCATCGTTTTTACGGACCTGTTGGCCCATCGGGTTTTCCCGTGGGCAATACTCCACTCCCGTTTCCTGGAGGAACTCTCTGAAAGCCTTGCTGGTGAACTGGGTACCATTATTGCAAAACATATTCTTAGGGGCCCCGAAGCGCCCTAGGATTCGCTCACGGAACGCTCGTATCAGCGTTCGGGTAGTGGCTTTTCGCAATGGCTGGAGTTCCAGAGCCCACCTGGCAATCCGTCCGGTCGGGTTCTCGATCTGGTCCAGCCATTTCAGGGCCAGATGATCGGTGACGACGTCGAACCTGTACCCTTCGAGGTAACGACGGAGCTTCCGGATTCCCCATACTATAGCCAGGCACTCCCTCTTCATGGGGGGCTCAAGTTCCGGACAGCAGCCACCTTATCTGGGTCCGTATGGATGCCTTGATCGCTGATAACGTGACCCAGATAAGCGATCCTAATATATGGACGTTGATGCACTACGGTCAGTACACTCAAGTGGCCCTTATGAAACCAGGCACGTGCCTGTTAGGGTTAGGTATTAGTAGACGCGATGGAAAATAAAGAAAAGAATGCGAGGAAATAAACTACCGGCGAGCAGCCTGAGTGTTTACATGCATGCGATCTAAGTGGGTAAGGATTAAAGTTTTTAGTTTAGGAAGACTATCGACATGTGAGATCACCGAATACAAATCATTATAACTTGCACACAGTACTCTAAAGGGATCATGCAGTTCATAGGAGGTTCTACAATGGCGCAAAACTAAGGGAATGTACGATCTAGTATTTCTACTGGGAACATGGAAATTTAGCTGACCTAACAAGTCAGTACTAATCTTAAAGAACACGCACTTCTCCTGGTTGATGCGGAGTTTTGCCCGTCGCAGCCGTTCGAAGACCCGGCTTAAGTTGGTCATGTGCTCTTCCAGGCTGGACCCTACCATGATGATATCGAGGTAGGCGAAGGCGTAGGGATCCTAGCCCTATCACGCTGTATAGCGCGCGCTGGAAGGTGCCTGGGGCCGAATGGAGGCCAAACGGGATGACCCGCCATTGGAAAAGGCCACGCCCGGGCACGTTGAATGCCGTGCACGCTCGACTCTCCCGCTTCGTCGGTATCTGCCTATATCCATTGCGCAGATCCAGGGTGGAGATGAACTTAGCGTTCCTCAACCGCTCGAGGATGTGGTTGATGCGCGGAAGTAGATACGCGTCCGGGACGGACTTCGCGCTTAATTGCCGGTAGTCTACACACATCCGTCATTTGCCCGTCTTTTTCTGAAATAGCACCAGAGGAGCGCTATGCGGACTATGTGACGGTTCGATGCAGTTTTGCTTGAGCAGGGCGTCGACCTGCTTGTCAATGATCAGCTGCATCGCCGGTTTTTGGGGTAGTAGCGTTGCTTGATCGGCCGGTCGTCACGCATGATGGTTCGATGTTCCTCGAGGGACAACCGTATTTGGGGATCGTCCTCGCTTTCCTGGTCATGCTCCGGCAGGTTCTCCTAAGGGCTTCCAGATAGCAAGTCCTCCGGGGTCTCTCTCGGAGGGCTGTCGCCGTCGGTGGCTCGATGTCACGTTACCCTTAGGTGGGCGTCCTCATCGTGCGGAGGTCCTTCGTGTTGAAAGTCTCCGTGTCGCATCCTCTCGTGTCGAGGCTCTTCGTGTCGTAGTTCTTAATGTTGCGGTTCTTCATATTTGTTCAGGCCAGGAGCCACTATACTGCTGCCAGGCAGAGCGGGTCGAAGAGCACCGCTCTTCTTAATCTCTCGCCCGATCTCTGCTCTGTTAAGCAAGCTTCGGGACAGCGATGTGCCGATCGCCGTTGCACTCCAGCTCTCGTTTTTTCCTGAAGTTCTGTAAGCGGGAGCGCGGAGTTATTTCTGTAAGCTAGGTTTTTCTGTTACTGATATAAAGTTGAATAAAACAGACGTGCGACTCCGTACCACTATTAATCCAATTCCAAATTATTTCGTGGGCCTGTTGTGCGAGCGATATTTCTACAATACTCTTTTCCGGATTTTTGTGCAGCCGGCCACCAAACATTTTGGTCCTTCGAGCCGGATTACCTTTTGGTTGCTCTGTAACGAAAATAAGTACGAAATTCCACTCCGTTTTTTCTTTCCGTCTGCATTTATTCCGTTATTCCTCGGTACATATATTCGTACATCAACAGACAAACGGTCCTTACCACAGTTCCAACTCAGTTTTATTTCCGTCTGCGTTTATTCCGTTCTTCCTTCGTACATCAACAGACAAACGGTCTTTACCTCATTTCCTCAGTTCATATGTCCATATTCATATTCGTCTTTCGATTGTCAAAGAGTTATATTTACAATATAACATATACATATATCAATATAAATAAAATCAAATAAATAAATTCCAATAGTCTACTAAAGGCTCTCCGGCGCCAATACACACATACATACACACACATAATGACCCTTGGTTGCATACTCCTCTACAATGATTATATTTTACACAAATCAAGTCAAAGCTCCGAACATTATACATACGTACATATGTAGATCCATCGATAAAATAATTCCCAAATACAGTACACTAAAGGCTCTCCAGCGCCCATACTCATATTCACACACATAATTACCCTGTTATTATTCCTGGCTTACATTATTTATATTTTTTACTCAACAAATAAATATTTATAAAGCTACGGAAAACTACAACTATACACGTTTGGATTTCTACGTCAACACGTTCGGTCGTCTCGATTCATTCAGCTCTAAAAAAAAACGGAGTCTACATTTTTCGAAGAAAAATTCTAAAGCACAAAATTTCTCCTGAAAAAATTTTCTAACAGGAAAAATAAATAATAATAATAATTTGTTTCGTGAAGTTACATCCCTTAAGTGCAAGTGGCTTGGCTTTCTGCTATGCAGGGGACAAAAGGACCGAGGTCTCGTCGCTCCTTTCACGATAAAAAAATTAAGGAAATTCATGAAATGGGGCTCTCTAGTGATAGTTCCAGATCGTCGACTCCGGCTCCAGCTCTGAGCGGCAGTGAACGACCATCATCTCCCAGCCAGTTGAGAGAGCGCATTGATAAACTTCTGAAGGCTAATGATAAAGTAATGAGTAAGCCTATCCTGAGTAATAGTTACTCGCTCCGCAGCAAGGAGGTAATCAAACCAAGAGCGGAACAAGACATGGATCTGAGGAAATCTGAGGCACTTCCCCAATGGGCGTCGACGGTTTAAATTGATTCGGAGCAACCTTCAACCTCCCGACAAGCAAGGGAACGGCAATTTCAGCTCGTTCAGGCCAACAAGGGACCGGCGGGCAAGACAAACTTTGACGGAAAAAAAATGCTCTCCAGCAAAGCGTTGAGCAAGTTAAGCTCGGCACAAGTTCTAGAAGCCATTGAGTCCACAGCACTTCCACAATTGAGAGGAGCCGCTTCTGGGGAACTCTTTCAAAATCCCCAGCCGAGATGGCAGACCGTCAAGAAGAGGTCGTCTAGTAAGAGGCGTGCCCCTGTTGTGGACGCAATGTGTACAAAGGCCAAAACCAGCAAACCGTATAATAGGTTTGCTGCCCTTGATATGGATGTTTTGCCGCAAAATATGGATGTTGTGGAAGATGTTGAGAGGTTTGCTGTCTCCCAGGTGGCAGCTAGCCCTGCTCCTATCGCTCTGGCCAAGCCAAAGCCGATCACAGTGCCAAATGTTAACAACGTGGAGGCGATGGAGAATGAGCTCCTCCAGGTGGTCGAAGATGATGGGTTCGAGCTTCGTATTGCTCGTTCAGGTGACCTGCGTATTTATGCTAAGGATTCCTCGCCTCACCGTATCATAACGAGGTTTTTGACAGAAAAGAATATTTATTTATTTATTTATTTATTTATTTATTTATTTATTTATTTATTTATTTATAAGCAATGTACTGCTTTTTTCCCGATTTCAACTTCTATTACAATAATCTTAATATAAATTATAAAAATGAAACTATGTTGCCATACCACTAAGGAGTGTTTTTTAACGATATGCTCCTGACTCACATCGAATGGTTGACAACACAGCAAATTACAAAATATTGGAAGAGAGGAGCGATAACAGATTATTATAATTAGTAGAAGAGGAACTTTCAAATGATAAGACATGACACATATTGTTATAATTATCACAAAGAACTCGAAAAGGATCATGACGGGCATAATTGGACTTACATATAGGTAGAAACAATGGCCGAAAACGACGTATTGTTCTACAAGGAACAGTCCAGTTAAGGGAATTAAGAAGTAGGGGGGAATCGACCTCACCAACAACTAATTTATGCAAAAACATAACTCCCTGGCAGATTCTACGATGGTTCACGATGGTAAATCCAAAAGGCGCAGTCTAGAACTATACGAGGGCAGCTGTCTACCAACATCCCAATTTAAACTTCTTAACGCGAATAACAAAATTGTTTTTGCACAGACTCTATCATATTTCGATAAAACGATAATTGAGGTGACCATATACACGAGCAATACTCCAAAGAAGGACGGACAAGGGAAACATACAAAAGCTTTGTAGTATAAGGGTCATTAAACTCCTTAGACCAGCGCTTTGTAAACGCTAAGAGACTTCTGGCTTTGTTAGAAATTATGGAGATGTGATCCTTAAAGCTAATCTTATGGTCAAACAATACTCCAAGATCCTGCACTGAGAAAATGCGTTCAAGGGGATTATTATCAATAGAATATGAAAACAACAACGGACTACAACGATAAAAAGTCATATAGTTACATTTAGAAAAGTTAAGATATAATTTGTTGAACTGGCACCATATGAATAAGTTATCAAGGTCAGACTGAAGATAAGAGTTAGAACTTGGCTGTGTCATTGGCATACACAACTTTACATCATCTGCATACATTAGAACAGTTGCGGATTCTATAACATCTGGCAGATCATTAATCATTAGTCCAAATAACAACGGTCCGAGATGGCTACCCTGGGGCACTCCTGATGTAACTTTGATAATTTTGGAAATTTGATCATTAAACAAAACTTTTTGGGTCCTATTTGAAAGGTAAGAAAATATCCATGCTAATAATTTAGGAGAGAAACCTAAGAGAGACAGTTTGTGAATAAGAAGTTTATGGTTCACCGAATCAAACGCTTTCGAAAAATCAGCAAAAACTACATCAGTCTGATGTTGTTTAAGAAAGCCTCCATTAATAAGAGTCGTAAACTCAAGCAAGTTTGTAGTTGTTGAGCGACATCTAGTAAAACCATGTTGACATGGTGAGATAATTGAGCGGCAGTGATGCTGTAATTGAGAAGTAATTATTTTTTCAAAAAGCTTAGGAATACCACTGAGTTTAGCGATGCCACGATAGTTTGCAATGTCTGATTTGCTCCCTTTCTTAAATAAGGGTATTATAAAGGATTCCTTCCATATAGAAGGGAAGCAGCATTGGTCAAGTGATAGATTGAAAATTACACAGTGCAACACGATTTCTGTATCTGAAATGAGACAAACCTTTTCTTATAGATTTTTGGACGCTGAATCCGAATCTGAAATCAGAATTTATCTATCACGTAACATTTTTGCAAAAAACGCGTTTAAAGTTGCCAAAAACGCTGTTTTTGCCCTACTTTACAGTAATATAACTCGGTTTCAAGACGTGCTAGAAACTTCGTTCTTTTCGCAAAATATAGCTAAATACTTCTATAATGATGACCAAGTGGTCATTCATCAGATACATTTTTAATTGATGAATTATATGCAATTGAATAGGGCGCGCGCGCGACCCATATTGTTGCGGTAACATCCTAGACAAGGCGCGCGCGCGCACCTTATTCAATTGCATATCATTTGTCTATTAGAAATGTATCCGATGAATGACCACTTGGTCATCATTATAGAAGTATTTAGCTTAATTTTGCGAAAAGAACGAAGTTTCTAGCACGTCTTGAAACCGAGTTATATTACTGTAAAGTAGGGCAAAAACAGCGTTTTTGGCAACTTTAAACGCGTTTTTTGCAAAAATGTTACGTGATAGATAAATTCTGATTTCAGATTCGGATTCAGCGTCCAAAAATCTATAAGAAAATGTTTGTCTCATTCCAGATACAGACAAAAAGTTGAATTTTGTCGCACTGTGTTATTGCTAGGGGGCGGGCAAGGTAGCTTGCACAGTTTATAAGAACACAGCTTGGTATTCGGTCAGGTCCAGGAGAAAAAGAGAGTTTTACAAAAAGAAGATTCTGTAAAACATCCGATTCATTTATCACTGGGCTGAAATTGGAATTTAATTGAGGTAGTCGATAAGGATAGTCCGAAGTACTATTGTATATGTAGATTGAAAAAAGTCAGCGAATAAGTTGGATATACCATTGTCATCAGAAGAAACTTTATTGTCAAGAAAGAGAGAAGGAGGAAAGAAATTAGATTTACGTTTAGAGTTAACAAAAGAAAAAAATAGTTTTGGATTACTTTTAAAGTCAGTTTTACAACGAGCAAGGTAGTTATTATAGCACACAGAATTAGACTGGATAAAATCAGATTTAGCTATAGAATATTTAGCAAAGTCTGTCTGTAGACCTGTTTTTTTAAATAGTTTAAAAAGTCTAGTTTTCCTATTTTTCAGATATGACAGTTGACGCGTAAACCATGGAGAGCTATATGTAGTTCTCCCATAGGATAAAGGGACATTTGCATCGAAAAGATCATAAAGGACTTTATAAAAATGATTTACCGCTCCATCAGCACTCAAATCTGAGAGATAGGACCAGTCTATTAAAGCCAAGGATTGCATAAACACAGAATAATTCATCCTGCTGAAACAAAGTCTAGTGCGTAATTTTGTAGAGGTTTTAGGCGAGTAGAAGAAATTATTTAGAGTGAGTTGAAGGGTTGGGTGATAATTATCCTCAGGTAGGGAAAGTGGATTTGTCCGACAAACATCCGCATCGCAATGATCTGTAATAAAAACTAGATCAAGGAGGCGGCCATTTAAATTGGGAATTGAGTTTATCTGTTGAAGAGAAAGTTCAATGAGACCATCAATGAAATCATTTTGCAATCTTGGAATCATTGCCAATGAATCATCACACTGCAGCCAGGAAATATTAGGAAGGTTAAAATCACCTAGTACAATGAGGTGATCATTGGTACCGGTCAGTAAAGATATATCCCGTATTGCAGATAGGTGGAGTAGATAGATGTTAAGCTCGGAACCAGGCGGAATATAGGAACATGTTATGAAAACATTGCCCCTTGGAAACGATAGTTTGACAGAAATAAATTCGATATCCAAAGAGAAGGAAGTATCTATAAGTTCAGAAGTTAGGTTGGATTTGACTGCTACTAAAACTCCACCGCCTCTACGTTCGTGGCGATCTTTGCGATAAATGAGAAAATTGTGTGAGAAGATTTCACTATCATGTACAGATGGATTTAACCAGGTTTCTGAAAAAGCAATAACGTTAGCGTCGAAAGTTGCACTACTTTTATAGATAGTGGGGAGTTTCCTGAGCAACCCTCGTACGTTTTGATAGTGAATAAGAAAATTTAGTTTTTTGAAGTTGAAGCGGAGTTCGGCAACACAGAAGGGGACCTTGCTAGATTCTTATTTTTTCTAATTACAAACTCATGCACAACTGTATTAGGAGGCCAAAAAGTGGGACACAAAAGCTTACTAAACAGACCTTCTGGAACATTAATTTTAAATGATGCATAATCTCTATTTTGTTTAAATTTAAATTTGGTGATCTCGAAATTGGAATGGGGAAGGGAGGGGAGTCTTGTGATAATATGATGCGACACATCGTTAATAGTAGCAGAAGAATTGAGTCTAGATACAAAAATAAACTTCCTAGGCACCATTGAAGTAAGTGGTACCGGAGGGGGTTGGCCCTGAACAGGTGCTGCCATTATGGGCACCATGCCAGTAAGTGGAGCAGGAGGTGGTAACAATTCCATTGAGTCTGGTGTTGCAGATGAAATTATAAGTGATGGCAATACTTCGGCAGGTGCAGCAGGCTGCACTGTTGACGCAGGACCAGTTAACATTGGTGATAGAGTCGACTGCTCAGCAGCTACAGGCGAGTGCAAAGTAGAGGCTTGGGTTGATAGCGGCTCAGAAGCAATAACGTCATCATCGTCACACGATACATATTCGCCGGCAGGACTAGACATCGAGTTTGGGGTCGAAAGTTCTGGAACTTGTAAGAATATATTAGGCACAGTGGGATTACATTTTTTCCTTTTAGGTGAGTCACTTAACAATTTCCGGCTTTTGAAGTTAGATTCCATCGCCTGAAACTTGGTCAGCAAATCGGTGAATCCAGTACGTAGTGCCTGGAACTCTAGATCCGTTTGCCTTATAAAAGACATCATATCAGTTTTGATATGCCGGCAACTAGCGCAGGTCCAATCCAGGTCACTATCTTATGCGATCAGCAATCAGGGCAGAGCTATGGCCAAATTCAGCACATTTAGAGTGCGCTATGTTGTCGCACAGCCAGCAACCAACAGCGGATTGCCGAGACGTAATTTTGCCATTATGGGGGCAACGGGCAACACAGCATTCAGACATTATTTATTGATTTGTATATTTAGGACAAATAAAAAGAAATTGTCAAAACGTAAACAAACAATAAAAAAAAAAAAAAAAAAAAGAAGAAAGATATATAGATCAGCTGATCAGAGCTTTTATATCGATAGTGCTGCTTGTAAGTGTTTGATAACCGAAGATAGCAAGTGCACCAACAACAACACGAAATGCTGTAAACGCAAACACACAAAAGTAGCAGCAAAGAAGAAATGAAAAATTCTCTTTTGCATATGAGAATAAATTGCACAAATTAAAGTCACTGTCTTTTTTGAACAATTAGGAATTATTGAAATGATAAAGATCACCGAAAACCGAATAAGATGACACAAATTTGGTTAAATTCGATGCTATTTACACGGAGAAAACTCGGTCAAAATATGGAGCGATCAAAAAACACGTCCGACAACGTCAAGAGATGCTCAATTATTTATACTTATTTCTGTCTTAAGGAGGACAGGCCGTTCAGGATGGTTATCAAGAATTTGTCCATCACCACGCCGAGGAACTTTATTATGGATGAGTTCTCTAAGTTGGGGCAAACGATAGTTAATCTGTATAACCCCCGAAGCGTTCCCGGCGCCAAGGGAGTCAGGATGTAGTCACTGAGCAGGCCAGACAAAATGTCTGGTTCGTTGATCTCAAGCAAGCTGTAAACAACAGGGAGGCTCTGTTAATATCTAAGTTGGGTAGGCACCGAGTAACGGTGGAGCCCAAAAAGGACTCAAATAGACTTAAGCAATGTTTTAGGTGTTTTGGCTTCCATCACACAAAGAACTATTGTTTCAAGCCGCCTGTTTGCGGTAGATGTGCGAAGGATCATTGGACGGGATCGGAGAACTGCAGGGCTTTAGTTGCAGCTGACCTCTGCTGTGCCAATTGTGGTGACAATCATGCTACATATGATAAAAAATGCCGCATTTATGCACTAAAGCTTAAGGGTGTTCTCCCTAAGGTAATGCAGCAGCCTCATAATTCTACACGGTCTGCCTATAATGGGCAGTCTACGGTGCCCTCGGCTATGCTGCAGTCTGGGGTTTCTTATGCCAGTAGGACAAGAGCGCAGCAGTTCCAGCCTACTTCAAATCTGGGAAAAGAAACAATCCTCCTGGATTTGAACAGGCAGCCTATGACTTGCACGATGATTTCCCGTTGCTAGGAAGCCGTGGTAGGGCTAGCAATGCCCAGCAGCCTCCCAACGCTGTCCCTGATTGGTATATGACAAGGGTAGTGACTATGCTTCTTTCCCTAAAGAACTCTGTGGAACAGTTGGCCGCCTCCTTAACCACGATCTTGCTGGTGGTGCGAGATTTACAAGCTGGAATGAATATCGCTCATGGGAATCATTAAGGTGGGCATATGGAATGCCAGAAGTCTCTATGCCAATCGGGAGGAGCTTCTGGTATACCTCTCTGGGCACTGCATTGATATAATGCTGGTGTCTGAGACCCACCTTAAGCACGGAGAAAACATAAGCTTTCCAGGAGACAGTTTACACAGGGCGGACTTCCCGGGTGCGATTTCTAGGGGCGGAGCAGCTATTCTAGTTAAGCACGGCCTGACTTGTTACCAGCAAAGCCCGATACGATTGGGACTGCAACAGATGGCGAGGATTGTGCTCAGCACTGACATGGGTGAACTGGATGTGGCTGCGGTTTACTTGCCGCCTCGTCCTGCCTGGACATGCTAAACATTTGTGGAGACAAAGCCATTATCGGAGGTGATTTTAATGCTAAGCATCGCAGATGGGGCAGTGTCAGAGCGGATAGGAGAGGAGCTGCAATTGTGGAAGCTCTGGACAACTTGGGAGCGGATGTGTTGGCCACAGGAAGACCCACCTGTTTCCCCTTTAATGGCGGAACTCCCTCTGCTTTGAATTTCGCACTCTTAAAAGGTCTTCAAGGTCGTAGGCTGACTTTTGAAGACTCCTTTGAGCTCAGCTCGGGTCACATACCGCTTATTGTCAGTCTCCACCTCCCAGGAAGCCTTACTGTGCCTAGGAAGCTGCTCCTGCCCACTGGATGCGACATCAGGTTTTTCCAGAGGACGCTGGATGACTCCACTCACCTCAATATGGAGATATGCACTGCGGAGGATCTGGATGATGCTGCACTTCTGCTGGAGGCTAAAATCTGGGAAGCATCAGAGCAAGCGGCGCCTCCCTCAGGTATTCACCCCAGGAGAGCCTGCTCTCCATTACCACAGGAAGTTAGTGCTCTTCTGGCGATGAAACACCGACTTAGGAGGGAGTATGGCAGCACCCAGGACCCAAGGATTTTGCGTGTCTACCGCAGGCTGGGAAATCGAGTCCGGAAGTTGCTCAACCAACTGAGGAAGGAGTTGTTGGACAAGGAGCTGGAGGAGGCTACTCCAGATAAGGATTCCGACTTCGCGCTGTGAAGAATCGCGAGCAGAAATAAGAGGCAAATACCCGGTGAAGAAAGCGGATGGGACTTGGGTCAAGTCTTCGCTTGAACGTGCCGAAGCGTTTGCCGAGAGTTTGGAGGAGCGGTTCACTCCATTCGAAACTGCGTCGAGGGAAAGAGTCGAAAAGGTTCATGCAGCACTAGAGGAACCTCACCAGATGACGCCTCCAATGCATTATATCAATGCTGTGCCCAGAGAGGTACACCAGAAGCTCCTCCCGATTGGCAAGGAGACTTCTGGCATTCCATATGCCCACCTTAATGATTCCCATGAGCGATATTCCTTCCAGCTTGTAAATCTCGCACCACCAGCGAGATCGTGGTTAAGGAGGCGGCCAGTTGTTCCACGGAGTTCTTTAGGTAAAGAAGCATAGTCACTACCCTTGTCATATCCCAATCAGGGACAGCGTTGGGAGGCTGCTGGGCATTGCTAGCCCTACCACGGCTTCCTAGCAACGGGAAATCATCGTGCAAGTCATAGGCTGTCTGCTTAAATCCAGGAGGATTGTTTCTTACTCTCAGATTTGAAGTAGGCTGGAACTGCTGCGCTCTTGTCCTACTGGCATAAGAAACCCCAGACTGCAGCATAGCCGAGGGCACCGTAGACTGCCCATTATAGGCAGACCGTGTAGAATTATGAGGCTGCTGCATTACCTTAGGGAGAACACCCTTAAGCTTTAGTGCATAAATGCGGCATTTTTTATCATATGTAGCATGATTGTCACCACAATTGGCACAGCAGAGGTCAGCTGCAACTAAAGCCCTGCAGTTCTCCGATCCCGTCCAATGATCCTTCGCACATCTACCGCAAACAGGCGGCTTGAAACAATAGTTCTTTGTGTGATGGAAGCCAAAACACCTAAAACATTGCTTAAGTCTATTTGAGTCCTTTTTGGGCTCCACCGTTACTCGGTGCCATCCCAACTTAGATATCAACAGAGCCTCCCTGTTGTTTACAGCAAGCTTGAGATCAACGAACCAGACATTTTGTCTGGCCTGCTCAGTGACTACATCCTGACTCCCTTGGCGCCGGGCACGGTTCGGGGGGCTATACAGATTAACTATCGTATGCCCCAACTTAGAGAACTCATCCATAATAAAGTTCCTCGGCGTGGTGCTGGACAAATTCTTGATAACCATCCTGAACGGCCTGTCCTCCTTAAGGCAGAAATGAGTATAAATAACATTCTTTTCTGTCAAAAACCTCGTTATGATACGGTGAGTAGAGGAATCCTTAGCATAAATACGTAGGTCACCTGAACGAGCAATGCGAAGCTCGAAGCCATCATCTTCGACCACCTGGAGGAGCTCATTCTCCATCGCCTCCACGTTGTTAACATTTGGCACTGTGATCGGCTTTGGCTTGCCAGAGCGAAAGGAGCAGGGCTAGCTGCCAGCTGGGAGACAGCAGCCCTCTCCTCAACATCTTCCACAACATCCATATTTTGCGGAAGAACATCCATATCAAGGGCAGAAAACCTATTTGTATTATACGGTTTGCTGGTTTTGGCCTTTGTACATATTGCTTTCACAACAGGGGCACGCCTCTTACTACGACGACTTCTTCTGGACGGTCTGCCATCTCGGCTGGGGATTTTGAAAGAGTTCCCCAGGAGCGGCTCCTCTCCATTGTGGAAGTGCCGTGGACTCAATGGCGTCCATAATTTGTGCCGAGCTTAACTTGCTTAACGCCTTGCTGGAGGTCAGGTTTTTTCCGTCAGAGTTCGTCTTACCCGCCAGTCCCTTGTTGGCCTGAACGAGCTGAAATTGCCGTTCCCTTGCTTGTCGGGAGGTTGAAGGTTGCTCCGAATCAATTTGAACCGTCGACGCCCATTGGGGAAGTGCCGCAGATTTTGGAGCATCCATGTTTTGTACCGCGCTTGGTTTGATTACCTCCTTGCTGCGGAGCGAGTAACTATTGCTCAGAATAGACTTACTCTTAACTTTATCACCAGCATTCAGTAGTATATAAATGTGCTCTCTCAACTGCCTGGGAGATGATGGTCGTTCACTGCCGCTCAGAGCTGGAGCCGGAGTCGACGATCTGGAACTATCACTAGATAACCCCATTTCATGAATTTCCTTAATTTTTTGATCGTGAAAGGAGTGACGAGACCTCGGTTCTTTTGTCCCCTTTGGAATAGAGGAACCACCTGTGGGTGGCTCCTGCATAGCAGAAAGCCAAGCCACTGAGACTTAAGGAATGCAGCTTCACGAAACAAATTATTATTTTTTGTTTTTTTTCCGGTTTGAACATTTTTTCAGGAGAAATTTTGTGCTTTAGAATTTTAATTCGAAAAATTTAGTTTCCGTTTTTTTTTTAGAGCTGAATGAATCGAGACGACCAAACTAGTTGACGTACAAATCCAAAACTGTAATTAATTAATAAATAAGGTCTAACGTCGTAAGTGTACATATTAGTTCGGGATTTAGGGTATTTACGTAAGGAAAAGTATCTATAAGTAGCCAATAAGTTGGCACCACGGCATCCAAATAAAGTCATAGAACTACAAATCTTAGTCAAGCAATACCACTCCCAAATCATAGCCCTTCAAGAAACCCATCGCAACAATACAATTTCCCTACCAATTCCCATAAACTTCTCCCTATACTGCAGTGACAGCGCCAATACGTTCCCACTCTACATTTTTTAACATAACGGGCAAATGCTTATGCAAGTGTAATATAATCACATGCATACAAAAATACATACACATGTATTTATGTATGTAAAAACGCGCTATTATTGCATTAAAGCTTCATTATTCTTTAGTACTTCTCGAATATCTTATAAGATTCTTTTCTGATCACAATCAAGAACTGGTAAAAATATTTAGTTGGTCTAGTTGGTCAACCAAATGAGGCATGCTGCAGCAGTCGTTTGTTGCCATACAAAATTATTTCTTTAATAACTTCGACAATTTGTATGTACGACTTTTGCTTTAAAAAGATTGATGGTAAATGAATTTTGATGATTTGCGGGGGCGGAAGTGGGCGTGGTAAAAATTTGAAACAAACTTGACCTGCGTGCAAGCATAACAAATACTGTCGAAAAAAATAGAGCTCTATCTCTTATAGTCTCTGAGATCCGGTGTTTCATACGGACAGACACACAGACAGACGGACAGACGGACATGGCTAGATCGTCTCGACTGTTGACGCTGATCAAGAAAATATATACTTTATAGGGTCGGAGATGCCTCCTTCTACCTGCTTCATATATTACATACCAGCGGGTATAAAAATAGACCTCATATCCACTTACATCTCTCCCTCCAAACATTTCTCCCTTAAAAACCTAGATAATGGTCTCACACCGTCGTCTGCTTTTACTATCATACTAGGAGACTTCAACAGCTGGCACCCATATTGGGGCTCCCCTAGAGCCAATTCTAGAGGGAACACAGGTGCCAAATTCATTGACAGATCTAATTACATACTACTAAATGACAAGTCCCCTACACACTATTCTACTCACAATACATTTACCCACATCGACCTCTCTTTTGCCACAGCCAACATTTCCCCAGAGACCTCTTGGAGAGTCCTTAACGACCCATCCTTATATCAATATTTCCACCCTCCTCTTCCCCAACTCTGATTTCTAAACCTTCCTTTAATCTTTAATCTTCCTTTAATCAAAATGTCCAATTGGGACCTCTTTACGCTTTACGCACACACACAGCTTAGTAGCAATGTATACAAGGAAGCAGCTACTATTAAAAAAACTCTGATCCAATCCGCCCACACATCCATACCCCAGAACACCACCTTCTCCCTCCCTCATAATGTCCTCTGGTGAAACAAAAACCATGCCCTCCTTAAAAAAACTAAAAACTTCCAATGGAGTATTATAAAAAACACTTTTTTTTTTTTGACATTGCTTTTATTTCTAGAATCTTCTCTTTGCGAGACTAACAAGAGGTGTATCAAATCTTATAATATTAACTTAAATAACAGTCATATTGACTGATACGGAGTTAGATGGAAGGTCGTTGCGGAAGGAAGGAACGAAGGTCCTTGGCGGGAAGGTCGTTGGCGGGATCCGCTAGAAAGCCGAGTCAATCGCCGAGCCAGGAGATTTGGGTGCGAAGACAGTTTTTTTTGTAGGACTCTTTTTGCTTCTGGATTTCAGATTTCACTGTGAGGATGCCCAGATCCCGGTGGATATTTTCGTTGCGAACATAGCAAGGTGCCCCAGTAATAGTTCTCAAGATTTTGGATAGTGCGCGCTGTATGACGTATATGTTGCTGCTGCTCGCGTTAACCCACAGCTGGGAGCCATACGTCCAGATTGGCCTTAGGACTGAATTGTAGAGTAGTAACATTGTAGTCCAGGCACATTGACGATCGTGAGTTAATGATCCAGTGGAGGCTGCTGGCTTTTAGTTTTAAATGCATCTTCTTGCATTCGATGTGCTTACGCCAAGTTAGTCGCCTGTCAAGGTGGACGCCAAGGTACGTTACTTCGTTAGCTTGAGGGATCTGCATACCGTTTAGTGTAAGCGAAGGACATGTTTGTCTATTAAGAGTAAACGTTACATGTTTATACTTAAGTTCGTTGACGTTGTAAGTTGTGCGTATACATATCCGCAGTATACAAAACATATAGACACGGGCCGAGTGCGCTTCCTTGTGGAACTCCAGCTTCGATGATGTAGTCGCCCGAAGTAGCTGCGTTGCATATCACTGAGAATACTCTATTGTAGAGATATGATTCCAGTAGCTTGTGGGTATATGTTGGCAAATATGTTTTAATTTTGTGCATGAGTCCATTAAGTCAATCTCGGTCGAAAGCTTGAGATACGTTGAGTAAAATAGCGCTATAGTATTCTCGCTGTTCGAAGGCTGATCGTATTTTGGAGGTTAATCTGTTGACTTGCTCGATTGTTCCGTGGATTTTACGGAAGCCAAATTGGTGTGCCGGGATAAAATTGCAAGCTTCCAGATGTGGTATTATGCGAGTTAACAAAAATTTTTCAAACAATTCAAGCATCCCGAAGAGTTTCTTATCGGGGTGGTAGTTTCAATTGGTGCGCTAAGATTTGGGTGGGCCCTCCACTTTGTGCTTGTTGGCGAGAGATTCTGGATGTACCTCAGCTGTGCATTTTCTTCCTGTTGGTGAAGAGCCTGGTCGAGTGATCGGGTTGCTTTCTTAGGGCGATGCTGCTTTGCCAATCACGATGCGCGTGCCTCTTGTGACGGTTGGTCAGTGCTCCGGGGCTCGCGGGTGGCCAGGGTCGTCTCAGAAATTTAGAGATGCTAGAAGAGATCCCGATCCGTTCCCAGAGGTGAAGGCGTGAGGAATTACACAGTAATTACTTATATTTGTTCGTTTATTGGGCTCTAGGCCAAATTCAAAGGGGTTAACAATAAATGGGGAGAGGGTATAATAGTTGGTGTCCACGAGATTCACTGATTCAGCTCCTGCTGCTCCTGAGTTCGGGGTCGTCCGGGCTTCGTCTCGGCTCTGGTGATGAGCCGAGGATGATCGGCAGCTACGTAGTAAAGGGGGGAGAGAGAGAGATAGAGCGAGAGACCCTCGAGGTCTGCGAATTAGGATGGTTTTAGAGGCCTTGAAGGTATACTACTATAAGAACAGTTTTAGAGGCCTTTGCGGTCTACTAGTTAGGCGAACGGTTCCAGGGGCCGTCAGGGTCTGTGAACTAAGACAATAGCCTTTAAGGTCTACAATATATGAGAAAAGTGTGAGAGGCCTTTAAGGTCTACAATATATGAGAAAAGTTTGAGAGGCCTTTAAGGTCTACAATATATGAGAAAAGTGTGAGAGGCCTTTAAGGTCTACTAAAGTTAGACCTGATCAGTCGGTTCTCCGACCCAGATTTAGTAGCTAAGTTACCTTTGCCTATCTTAGGCTATTCTCCGCTTACCCGGTGATCCTCCTGGTCCTAGGTAGGTGTTGCTCGCTTTGGCTGCTCGCACTGATTGCCCTTTCAAGGGATCTGGCTCGCCTTATATAGCGGCCCTGGGCCGTCTAGTGTGGCTTCCTCATTTGAACTTATCGATCCTCTTTAGTGTGGCCAGCATCGGGTGGTCGGTGTGACCCATCTTGGGCGCGCGCGCCCGTTTGATTTAAATTTGACGAAGGGCTGTCCCGTCGGATGTATTATTATTTTATATTTATTCATAATTACTTCTTGATTCTTTTTAATAAAATAATAATTCATGCTTGATTCTTTTATATTTTACATTCATGCTTTATTTTATTTTAATTTCATTCTTCATGCTTTATTTTGTTTTAATTGTGCGCCCCCTGGGCGTCACACTCCCCCCTCCTTTTATTTGCGCTCTCAATTTTCACCGCGTTTGAGCGGGAAAACGTGACCCTCCGTGTCTTCTCCCCGTCCCGGACGAGGCATGCCTGCTGCTTCCCGAACTTCTTTACTGACAGCCGCTTCCTTATTTCTGCTATCGCTGTCGGTGATACTTTCGGCTCTTCTGGTATGCTCCATATCCAGCTTATCTCCGCGTCCGAGTTGAGTTGGAGCACATCCCGGTCCGGCGATGGTGTTGGTCGCCGTGCGGTCGTTGGTCGCCGTGAGGTCGTTGGTGGCTCCTACGATAGTGTTGGCATCCTGACTACTCCCCGTGGTGTTGGCTCTCTCTGCCGTTTGCGCTGGGCTGCCTCGGTTTGGCGTCCCCTCTCTGCCCTGTACCCACCCGAACCG
Organism: Drosophila birchii; assembly: GCA_035046345.1. Taxonomy (NCBI): domain Eukaryota; kingdom Metazoa; phylum Arthropoda; class Insecta; order Diptera; family Drosophilidae; genus Drosophila; species Drosophila birchii. The sequence continues at coordinate 756,226 of JAWNOA010000100.1, read as the reverse complement.
GCTCGCGTTTTGTCGCTGTTGGCGTACCGGTCGGGATGGGGAGGGGTGTTATCTGAGTCGCGCCGTCCTCCGCTGCCTGGCTTTGCCTGTACCTGGCCCTTCTGCTGATTGTTATCTTGGCGTCCCCTCTCCGTTCTGCACTCCCCCGAGCCGGCTCGCGTTTTGTCGCTGTTGGCGTACCGGTCGGGATGAGGAGACGCGTCATTTGCGCTGCGCCGTCCTCCGCTGCCTCGAGGGTCTCATTGGCCAATTTCCTATCACTATTTTCCTGCCCGTAGGGTTTGGTATCCCCTATATTTCGTTTCATTTTGTTTGACTTTGTGTCACGCGTTTGGATTATGACGTGTGATATGAATTTAATAACTTTCCAGGGCCCGTCGTATTTTGGCGCTAACTTCGCATTGAATTTGTCGATTGCCTTCGATAACGCGTATGTTTTGCACCATACTCAATCGCCAATGGCTGGCTTTCATTCCCGTTTGCGCAGGTTGTAATGGTGGCGTTGCCTCTCCGCCGCTTCCATCATGTTGTTCGTTGCTTCCTGTCTGATGTTTTTTTAGTCGTTCCCATCTCCCACGTACTCCTTCCGATCTAATTCCTGAGCCCATGGTCTGGTTGTCGAAAAATGCTCCGAGTAGTCTTAACTCTCTTCCGAACATAAGTTGCGCTGGGCTGTATTTTGTTGATTCTGACGTGCTACTGTTGAAGGCCAGCATTAACTCTGGTAGGTTTTCGTCCCACCTCGTCCGCTTCGTCGGATTTTCCTGTGGCGTGTATGGTGCCGTGAATTGTTGGCGTATTCCCCACTGTTCCATGGCCGTTTTGGTCTTGCGCCCGGTGAATTGTACTCCGTTATCGGATATTAGTACTTTTGGTGCACCTATTCTCGCTATTACGCGTTCCCTAAATGTTCTGAGGAACGTTTCCGCTGTAGTCTGTCTATGTGCTGCAAGCTCAACATTTGCCCTGCGGCTTTTTGCTGGGACACTTTGTATTGTTGACAGCATTCGCATCCCCTTACGAATTTCTTTACGTCCCTTGTCAGTCGGGGCCAAAAGTATCGGGCTCTTATTCTTTTTAGCGTTTTCGAGATCCCGAGGTGGCCTGCTTCTTTCGTACTGTGGTTCTCGGCCAGTACCGTGTGTGTTTCTTCCTCCCTGACGCATAATTTCCATGGAGTCCATTTTGTCCCCATTCGTTCTGTACAGTCTTCCGCCTTCCACTCTGCATTCTTCATGGTCGCTGCTCCATTTCCTGAATTTTTTGTTCAATCCAACTAGTTGCTTTTGTCGTTTTTATCTCCACTCTTAGTGTTCGTGATAGCGCGTCTGCTACGGCATTCAGCTTTCCCTTTCGGTATTGTACCTCGAATTAGAATGGTTGAAGGCCGAGTGCCAATGTAGCTACCCGCCCCGAGGGGCTCTCGATTGAGTTCAGCCACTTTAGTGCCATATGGTCTGTTACCACTATGAATCGGTAGCCTTCCAGGTACATTTTATATTTGTGGATTCCCCAATATTTCGCGAGGCACTCTTTTTCCGTGGCACTGTATTTCCTTTCCACCTCACTTAGCCTTCTACTTGCATAGGAGATCACGTGTTCTCCGTCTGGTCCATCTTGCGTTAACACCGCCCCGATCCCTAGGTCGCTTGCGTCCGTTTGTACCTTGAACTGGCGTGTGAAGTCTGGGCACGCTAGTACTGGTGCTTGCGTCAGGCTTTCCTTTAGGCTGTCGAAGGATACCTGCTGTTGTGACCCCCACTCGAACTTTTTTTATTTCCGTAGTAAATCTTGCAGTGCTCCGGCCTTTTCCGTGAAGCCGGGTATGAATCTCCTGTACCATGATGCCATTCCCAAAAAGCTGTGCACTTCCCTCGTTGTCCGGGGGGTTTGTAGTTCCTGGATTGCCGCTACCTTTTCCGGATCGGTTTTAATCCCTCTGTCGCTTACTACGTGTCCCAGATATTTTAGCTCTTTCTGGAAAAAGTGGCATTTTTCCGGGTTGATCTCCAGGTTTGCTCGCTGTAGTCTCTGAAAAACTTCCCGAAGTTTGTCCAGGTGTTCCTGTTTGTTTCTGCCGATCACCACGATGTCATCTAGATAAGCGAACGCGAATGGTTCCATTTCTGGTCTTATGATCGAGTCTAATACTCTTTGAAACGTTGCCGGTGCCGTGGTTAATCCAAATGGCATTACTTTCCACTGAAACAGTCCTCGTCCCGGGACAGTGAATGCAGTGTACTGTTTGCTGTCTGCTTCCATTGGTATCTGCCAGTACCCGGATTTTAAGTCGATCGTGCTAATAAATCTTGCTTCTCTTAGTTGGTCCAGGATTAAATTCATTTTGGGTACTGGGTACGCATCTTTCTCCGTTTTTTCGTTTAATAGCCTATAATCTATACACATCCTCCATTCATTATTCTTTTTTCTTTACTAATACCACCGGGGCACTATAGGGGCTATATAACCGTTCGATTAGTCCTAGCGCCATTAGTTCGTCTACCTGGTCGTTTATAATCCCTTGTTGTTTTGGATTTCTTAGTTAGTATCGTTGTTTTATGGGCTTGTCGTCCCTTAGATATATTCTATGCTTTGTGATGTTACTAACCCCCTGCATACTCTCAAATACTTGCTTTTGTTCTTCTAGAAATGTCTGTATTTCTTCCTCCGTTGGCTCGTCTGTCTCCGACGCTTGTTTTTCTTTTCCCTTTTCTTCTTCGTGGTTGTTGGTTGCTATGATATCCAGTTCCAATTCGTCACATCGCAGCGTACTCCCTATTCCTGCTAAGAAGTCCATTCCCAGCAGTATTTCTCCTGCCACCTGTTTCAGTATCATGAATGTTATTTTTACTTTCTTGATCCCGATGCTTATATCCGCTGTGAAGCTCCCGATGGTGTCTTGATTCGTGCCGTTCGCTAGCGTTATTGCTGACCGTGTTCCGTTCCCCCATCTTTCGAAGATTCCTGTATAGGTTTAGACTTATTTTGCTTTGTGATGCACCGGTGTCTATTACGCCTTTTGTTTCTCGGTTCCCTATTCCAACTACTGCCATAATCTGAAATCCATCGCAATACAACCGTTTTTCTGCCGCTGGCCTTGGTTGTGTCGCCTGAGCTGCCAGCTTTATCTGCTCAGGCCCGCCGCGTTTCCCGCTCCTGCTCTGCAGCATTCTGTTGTGCGCATTCCGTTCCGTCCGCATACCCAGCAGAATAGTCTCGGTGGGTTTCCGCAGGTTCGTGCTGTATGTCCTGTTCCCCCGCATCGCATACATATCTCTGGTCTCAGTTGTTGTTGTCCTGGTTGGTCTGATCGAGTTGGCCTTTCCGCCGCCTCTATCTCTTCTACTTCCTCGGCCAGTTTGAGAAACTGTGTCAACGTCTGGAATCCTGATCTGCGCGTGTATAATTTGATCTTACTCCTGCAAATTGAAAATATACGATCGAGTTTTTCTTCCTCGGATAGCTTGGTGAATCGCATTATTTTCCTCAAACCCATTGCGTATTCCCTTACTGGTTCATTTTCGCGCGGCTCATTTTTGCGCTATTTGTGTTTATACTTTTTCCTCATATCTTGGTGATAGGAAATATTCCAAGAGCTCAGTGGTTAACTTGGTTGGTGTGGTGTTCCGCCAGTCGATCGCTGCTCCCTCCAAGATAAAGGGCATTGTCTGAACCAGATAGTCTTCGTGAATCCCATATCCTGCCGCCCATTGCTCCATCTTTTCCAGGAATTCCAACGGGTTGCTTGTCCCATGGTAGCGAATCCCCCAGCCTCGAACTCTATCCACGATTTCTGTTTCGACTCTCCCTTTCATTTTGATCCCTTCTTCCGACTCCATGTTCACCTTTTTCTCCTCTGGTCCGGTTATTCTTTGTGGCTTGGGATTTTCCGTTCTGTTCCCTTCCGCTCCGGTTAACACTATTAGTGGTGAGGGACTTCTTGCTGGGCTTTTGTCCCTTTTATGCTTGTTTGAAAGTTCTATAAGCCTTTGCATAGTGTCCTCGTTATGATCCGTTCGTTTTACAAATGTTGATAGTATTCGTCTTAATTCCTCGTTTATCCCCCCTTGCTTAACGGGCGCCACTGTGACGGTTGGTCAGTGCGCCGGGGCTCGCGGGTGGCCAGGGTCGTCTCAGAAATTTATATTTTTTTTGAGTTGGGTTCGTTTGTTCGTTTATTGGGCTCTAGGCCAAATTCAAAGGGGTTAACCATAAATGGGGAGAGGGTATACTAGTTGGTGTCCACGAGATTCACTGATTCGGCTCCTGCTGCTCCTGAGTTCGGGGTCGTCCGGGCTTCGTCACGGATGTTGTGATGAGCCGACGATGGTCGGCGGCTACGTAGTAGAGGGGGAAAGAGAGAGAGCGAGAGACCCTCGAGGTCTGCCAATTAGGATGGGTTTAAGAGGCCTTGAAGGTTTACTACTATAAGAACAGTCTAGAGGCCTTTGCGGTCTACGAGTTAGGCGAACGGTTCTTGGGGCCGTCAGAGTCTATGAACTAAGAGAATAGTTTGAGAGGCCGTTGAGGTCTAGTAATTAGGAGAACAGTGTAGAGGCCTTTAAGGTCTCCCAATTATGAGAACAGTTTAAGTCTATAATATATGAGAAGAGTTTGAGAGGCCTTTAAGGTCTACAATATATGAGAAGAGTTTGAGAGGCCTTTAAGGTCTACAATATATGAGAAGGGTTTGAGAGGCCTTCAAGGTCTACAATATATGAGAAAAGGTTGAGAGGCCTTTAAGGTCAACAATATATGAGAAAAGTTTGAGAGGCCTTTAAGGTCTACAATATATGAGAAGAGTTTGAGAGGCCTTTAAGGTCTACAATATAGGAGAAAAGTTTGAGAGGCCTTTAAGGTCTACAATATATGAGAAAAGTGTTAGAGGCTCTTAAGGTCTACAATATATGAGAAAAGTTTGAGAGGCCTTTAAGGTCTACAATATATGAGAAAAGTATGAGAGGCCTTTAAGGTCTACAATATATGAGAAAAGTTTGAGAGGCCTTTAAGGTCTACAATATATGAGAAAAGTTTGAGAGGCCTTTAAGGTCTACAATATATGAGAAAAGTGTGAGAGGCCTTTAAGGTCTACTAAAGTTAGACCTGATCAGTCAGTTCTCCGACCCAGATTTAGTAGCTAAGTTACCTTTGCCTATCTTAGGCTTTTCTCCGCTTGCCCGGTGATCTTCCTGGTCCTAGGTAGGTGTTGCTCGCTTTGGCTGCTCGCACTGATTGCCCTTTCAAGGGATCTGGCTCGCCTTATATAGCGGCCCTGGGCCGTCTAGTGTGGCTTCCTCATTTGAACTTATCGATCCTCTTTAGTGTGGCCAGCCTCGGGTGGTCGGTGTGACCCCTCTTGGGCGCGCGCGCTCGTTTGATTTAAATTTGACGAAGGGCTGTCCCGTCGGATGTATTATTATTTTATATTTATTCATAATTACTTCTTGATTCTTTTTAATAAAATAATAATTCATGCTTGATTCTTTTATATTTTACATGCATGCTTTATTTTATTTTAATTTCATTGTTCATGCTTTATTTTGTTTTAATTGTGCGCCCCCTGGGCGTCACACTCTTTTCTCGCACGAGCTCTTCGATTTGCTGATTAGATTTGTAGTATTTGTTTCGGTCTTCTTCCTTCCCTTGAGGAGTAGAGATTTGTTTATTGCGTTCTCTGATTAGGACTCCAGTTCTGCCGTGGGCTTTTTCATCTGGATGAACTGTGCGGTAGATTGTATAGCCTCTTATTTAAAAGTTGTATTTGCTTGTAAGATGCGTTTCGACCAGTAGCATAACATCAATATGGTTTTCGGTCTAGCATTGTGATAATTCTAGTTTATGCCGTGAGACACCACATTGTTATTCGTAGAGTCTGCATAGATTATTTAGTCTGTTGTGCTACGAGCAGCTGTATTACCATGATCTGATTTTGAAAAAGTGTTTTCATGAATGGCATAAGCTCCATTGTACTCTGTTGGAGGGTAAGCATCATAGTTTCCGTTTCGCTATGTGGCTGTTCAGGGGCCTGTTGCGCGCTTTGTGAGTTATGCTGAATTGGATTTTCCATTCCTGATCGTAGAGCATCGTCGTAGAAGAAGCCGTGTGTGTTTAGGAGACCGAAAGAGGACCTCGCAGCTTTGTCGAAGAAGACGTCTGGCGTAGTTTTCGACTCAAGGTACGCATCTTTCTCCGTTTTTTCGTTTAATAGCCTATAATCTATACACATCCTCCATTCATTATTCTTTTTCTTTACTAATACCACCGGGGCACTTTAGGGGCTATATAACCGTTCGATTAGTCCTAGCGCCATTAGTTCGTCTACCTGGTCGTTTATAATCCCTTGTTGTTTTGGATTTCTTAGTTAGTATCGTTGTTTTATGGGCTTGTCGTCCCTTAGATATATTCTATGCTTTGTAATGTTACTAACCCCCTGCATACTCTCAAATACTTGCTTTTGTTCTTCTAGAAATGTCTGTATTTCTTCCTCCGTTGGCTCGTCTGTCTCCGACGCTTGTTTTTCTTTTCCCTTTTCTTCTTCGTGGTTGTTGGTTGCTATGATATCCAGTTCCAATTCGTCACATCGCAGCGTACTCCCTATTCCTGCTAAGAAGTCCATTCCCAGCAGTATTTCTCCTGCCACCTGTTTCAGTATCATGAATGTTATTTTTACTTTCTTGATCCCGATGCTTATATCCGCTGTGAAGCTCCCGATGGTGTCTTGATTCGTGCCGTTCGCTAGCGTTATTGCTGACCGTGTTCCGTTCCCCCATCTTTCGAAGATTCCTGTATAGGTTTAGACTTATTGTGCTTTGTGATGCACCGGTGTCTATTACGCCTTTTGTTTCTCGGTTCCCTATTCCAACTACTGCCATAATCTGAAATCCATCGCAATACAACCGTTTTTCTGCCGCTGGCCTTGGTTGTGTCGCCTGAGCTGCCAGCTTTATCTGCTCAGGCCCGCCGCGTTTCCCGCTCCTGCTCTGCAGCATTCTGTTGTGCGCATTCCGTTCCGTCCGCATACCCAGCAGAATAGTCTCGGTGGGTTTCCGCAGGTTCGTGCTGTATGTCCTGTTCCCCCGCATCGCATACATATCTCTGGTCTCAGTTGTTGTTGTCCTGGTTGGTCTGATCGAGTTGGCCTTTCCGCCGCCTCTATCTCTTCTACTTCCTCGGCCAGTTTGAGAAACTGTGTCAACGTCTGGAATCCTGATCTGCGCGTGTATAATTTGATCTTACTCCTGCAAATTGAAAATATACGATCGAGTTTTTCTTCCTCGGATAGCTTGGTGAATCGCATTATTTTCCTCAAACCCATTGCGTATTCCCTTACTGTTTATACTTTTTCCTCATATCTTGGTGGTAGGAAATATTCCAAGAGCTCAGTGGTTAACTTGGTTGGTGTGGTGTTCCACCAGTCGATCGCTGCTCCCTCCAAGATAAAGGGCATTGTCTGAACCAGATAGTCTTCGTGAATCCCATATCCTGCCGCCCATTGCTCCATCTTTTCCAGGAATTCCAACGGGTTGCTTGTCCCATGGTAGCGAATCCCCCAGCCTCGAACTCTATCCACGATTTCTGTTTCGACTCTCCCTTTCATTTTGATCCCTTCTTCCGACTCCATGTTCACCTTTTTCTCCTCTGGTCCGGTTATTCTTTGTGGCTTGGGATTTTCCGTTCTGTTCCCTTCCGCTCCGGTTAACACTATTAGTGGTGAGGGACTTCTTGCTGGGCTTTTGTCCCTTTTATGCTTGTTTGAAAGTTCTATAAGCCTTTGCATAGTGTCCTCGTTATGATCCGTTCGTTTTACAAATGTTGATAGTATTCGTCTTAATTCCTCGTTTATCCCCCCTTGCTTAACGGGCGCCACTGTGACGGTTGGTCAGTGCGCCGGGGCTCGCGGGTGGCCAGGGTCGTCTCAGAAATTTATATTTTTTTTGAGTTGGGTTCGTTTGTTCGTTTATTGGGCTCTAGGCCAAATTCAAAGGGGTTAACCATAAATGGGGAGAGGGTATACTAGTTGGTGTCCACGAGATTCACTGATTCGGCTCCTGCTGCTCCTGAGTTCGGGGTCGTCCGGGCTTCGTCACGGATGTTGTGATGAGCCGACGATGGTCGGCGGCTACGTAGTAGAGGGGGAAAGAGAGAGAGCGAGAGACCCTCGAGGTCTGCCAATTAGGATGGGTTTAAGAGGCCTTGAAGGTTTACTACTATAAGAACAGTCTAGAGGCCTTTGCGGTCTACGAGTTAGGCGAACGGTTCTTGGGGCCGTCAGAGTCTATGAACTAAGAGAATAGTTTGAGAGGCCGTTGAGGTCTAGTAATTAGGAGAACAGTGTAGAGGCCTTTAAGGTCTCCCAATTATGAGAACAGTTTAAGTCTATAATATTTGAGAAGAGTTTGAGAGGCCTTTAAGGTCTACAATATATGAGAAGAGTTTGAGAGGCCTTTAAGGTCTACAATATATGAGAAGGGTTTGAGAGGCCTTTAAGGTCTACAATATATGAGAAAAGGTTGAGAGGCCTTTAAGGTCAACAATATATGAGAAAAGTTTGAGAGGCCTTTAAGGTCTACAATATATGAGAAGAGTTTGAGAGGCCTTTAAGGTCTACAATATATGAGAAAAGTTTGAGAGGCCTTTAAGGTCTACAATATATGAGAAAAGTGTTAGAGGCTCTTAAGGTCTACAATATATGAGAAAAGTTTGAGAGGCCTTTAAGGTCTACAATATATGAGAAAAGTATGAGAGGCCTTTAAGGTCTACAATATATGAGAAAAGTTTGAGAGGCCTTTAAGGTCTACAATATATGAGAAAAGTGTTAGAGGCTCTTAAGGTCTACAATATATGAGAAAAGTTTGAGAGGCCTTTAAGGTCTACAATATATGAGAAAAGTATGAGAGGCCTTTAAGGTCTACAATATATGAGAAAAGTTTGAGAGGCCTTTAAGGTCTACAATATATGAGAAAAGTTTGAGAGGCCTTTAAGGTCTACAATATATGAGAAAAGTGTGAGAGGCCTTTAAGGTCTACTAAAGTTAGACCTGATCAGTCAGTTCTCCGACCCAGATTTAGTAGCTAAGTTACCTTTGCCTATCTTAGGCTTTTCTCCGCTTGCCCGGTGATCTTCCTGGTCCTAGGTAGGTGTTGCTCGCTTTGGCTGCTCGCACTGATTGCCCTTTCAAGGGATCTGGCTCGCCTTATATAGCGGCCCTGGGCCGTCTAGTGTGGCTTCCTCATTTGAACTTATCGATCCTCTTTAGTGTGGCCAGCCTCGGGTGGTCGGTGTGACCCCTCTTGGGCGCGCGCGCTCGTTTGATTTAAATTTGACGAAGGGCTGTCCCGTCGGATGTATTATTATTTTAAATTTATTCATAATTACTTCTTGATTCTTTTTAATAAAATAATAATTCATGCTTGATTCTTTTATATTTTACATGCATGCTTTATTTTATTTTAATTTCATTGTTCATGCTTTATTTTGTTTTAATTGTGCGCCCCCTGGGCGTCACACTCTTTTCTCGCACGAGCTCTTCGATTTGCTGATTAGATTTGTAGTATTTGTTTCGGTCTTCTTCCTTCCCTTGAGGAGTAGAGATTTGTTTATTGCGTTCTCTGATTAGGACTCCAGTTCTGCCGTGGGCTTTTTCATCTGGATGATCTGTGCGGTAGATTGTATAGCCTCTTATTTAAAAGTTGTATTTGCTTGTAAGATGCGTTTCGACCAGTAGCATAACATCAATATGGTTTTCGGTCTAGCATTGTGATAATTCTAGTTTATGCCGTGAGACACCACATTGTTATTCGTAGAGTCTGCATAGATTATTTAGTCTGTTGTGCTACGAGCAGCTGTATTACCATGATCTGATTTTGAAAAAGTGTTTTCATGAATGGCATAAGCTCCATTGTACTCTGTTGGAGGGTAAGCATCATAGTTTCCGTTTCGCTATGTGGCTGTTCAGGGGCCTGTTGCGCGCTTTGTGAGTTATGCTGAATTGGATTTTCCATTCCAGATCGTAGAGCATCGTCGTAGAAGAAACCGTGTGTGTTTAGGAGACCGAAAGAGGACCTCGCAGCTTTGTCGAAGAAGACGTCTGGCGTAGTTTTCGACTCAAGGTACAAATTCTGTGGATTTTGGTTATGCGTTGCGGTCGCTTGACGCATGCGACTCTTCAACTCCTTATACACCACACATCCTCTATAGTTTGCAGTATAGTTACCTCCGCAGCTTCCGCATTTCTTTACGGTATTGTCCTTGTTTGTAGTGGAGTGAGCGAAATTGTGGGCGTCCCCGCAGACTACACAGACAGCCCGAAGTGTGCAGTATGACCTTCTGTGTCCATACTCTTGCCAATTAGTGCATTGCACTGGACCGTTGCGTTTATGTGGCTCTTCAACAGTGATTCTCCGATGCAAAATATATTGCAGCTTGTAGATTGGGTGGACTTCTTTCTTCTTCTGCGACCTGCTTTCTGGCTCGAGCTCGACCTTGAAGAGGGGTTGTGGCTTTTTATCTTTATTTAAAATGTTAAAAACATTCTTTTTTTTTCCCTTGCCCTTAGGTTTTTATTTCAGCAGCGGTAACATCAGGTTCTATTCCCTCTATTACCACTTGAAGGCTCTTGCTCTTTTCAGCTGGTACGTGTAATAATTGTTGTCCAGCTATTTGGAGACAATTCGGAAGTGCTCTTCAGTCTTGGTTTGCACCTCTGTACATGGATGTTCCCTTTGATAAGGGGGACAACATAGAAGTTTTCACCGTTCCCGATCAACGTGGCAATTCGGTTGACCAGGGCATTCCAGCTTTTCTCCCTGATATAGATGGATAGATTGATTGATTGGCTTGGATTTTTTTGCGTGGTCAAAAGAGGCAATGGAATCCAACTTCCCCCCCGAATACCGCACCAACAAAAGCCTCCCTACCCCTCCCAATACCTATCCATTATCCCCAACAGCCTTAGAATTGGAAAAGAACATTACACTCATAGAACTTTACTCAGCTATTAACTCCAAGTCTCCTACACCATGATAAAAAATGCACCCATCTCCTTCAAACTCCGAATCCTCCACGACTACAATAACATCCTAGAATCTCACATCAACCAATCCTATAAAATCAGCCTTGTACTACCCATCTTCACCCATCCGCCCCATTTCCCTTAACCCATGCACGACCAAAGTCCTTGATAAAATATTAGCAAAATGGCTATGGTGGTTCGTTATTAGTAACAATCTTATACATAGCAACCAATTCGGCTTCAAAAGAGGCAAATCGGTTCAAGATAGTCGACTATACATATGTAGACCACCTTGTAACCCGGTCTTTGTCTCTATAGAAACATCTAACCATTCTATCCCTCGACTTCGCCAAAGCATTCGATAAAATTGGCATCCACACTCTTATTCGACAGCTGGAAGAATGGAAGCTCGGGCACCGCATACTAAAATACGTCCGCAATTTCATGTCCAACCGAAAAATTTTAATTAAAAACGGTACATCCCTCTCCAACAGCTTCCCACTAGATAATAGCATCCCACAAGGATCACCCATATCAGTTATCCTGTTCCTTATTGCCTACAACTTCCTTACCTACATAATTTGCCTCCCCCCACACATAAATTTCACGGCATACGCCGACGACTTTCACCTTATTATCGAACACAGCCGTAACAAAAACCCCCAAATTAATCTCTTAACCCTTTTCCAGCAAATTCGAGAATGGTGTTTCTACTCTGGATCATCTCTCTCATTAGATAAATGCCAATCCCTACACATATGCAGAAAAAGAATCTGTACAGCGAACAATTACAGGCACCATCAATATCTCTACCACTGAATCCACAAAAATAAGCGTTATAACTGGAACTCTCATATAAATACCCTTAAAACAGCCCTCTCCCGCCCTCTCAACATTATAAAGCACCTATCCTTAAGAAAATACAACTGCAACACAACCTCCCTCATCCATATTATTAACTCCCGTCTCATCTCCAAAATAGATTACTGAAACTGATCAACTCTTATGACTCCCCAATTGGCGAACTACTTAAACCCTCTAAAAGAAAATATAGCCTTCCTAGCACAATAGATAGAATCATTAGCTCCTGTTAAGCCCTATCCCTCCCACACTCCCCAACCAAAAACTATCCTTCCAAAAAATACAACCCAGAAATAATCCTAAAGGCCACAAACACATCCCTATCCCATTTCAACAAAAACACTACACCACCCATAACCTACCATCAACTCTTCCCTTCTATATATAAAACTCCCTGCATAACCACCAATTTTTCTACACCGACGGCTCTAAGGCCAACGACACAGTGAGCTTTAGTGTTTCAAACGACACTAACACTATTAATACTGGACTCCTACCCCAATACTCATTCGTCCATACAAGCGAAATTATAGCTTTTCTCGAAGCCGTCAAATTCTGCAGCAAAAATACAGGCAAATTCGTTATATGCATCGATTCCCTACCCTCCCTAAAATCCATAACCAACTCCGACAACCATTCCTACTACCCCACTATAATCAGAAACACAATAACCAATTAAACTAATTTGGATCCCAAGCCACATTGGCATAAAGGGCAATGAGAGAGCCGACAGGGCAGCCAGAGAAGCTTCAAAATATCCACTAATATTTACTCAAAACCTCAACTTCAAAGATATCACGCAACACCTCAAGAAACACTATACCCACAAACACAAAAGACAGCGAAACCAAACGACCGAATGGTACAATCAGATCAGATTTGTAGCCCTGAAACTCAGTACAAACTGTGTGGGAGTTAGATCTGAGTTACCACATTTTGTACTGAGTTCCAGGGCTACAAAGTAGCAAAAAAAGGGGTCAAAAAGCAGTTCAGAAAAAGCGATATAGCTCTTGAACCTGACATCCCACATCCAGGATCTATCTGAAATCTGCAAGGGGAAAGATTGGCCTTCAATTTAAGTCCAATTTTATACCAATACTTTGGTATACGAGCGGTTTCTGTGTTATTAGCGGTTGAAAAGTGCCAAAATAAGTAATTTTTGGTACTTTGAGGGCGATTTCCTCAAAATTGGGACGTGATGGAAACTTTTGGGTTTCGGTTTCAGACGCTAGCCCGGGTGCGATCACTAAGAACGGGATCCGTTATTTTCGGATTGTTAACATCGCAGTATAAAAGCCGGCACGTGCCTTCAATTGGCCTCTTTTCCACCATCGACATCATCCGACCTAGTTTCCGCCCCGCCACACAGTGTAAGATTTTGCCAATCTAGAGCGCCTTAATAAAAAAAAATATTTTTGACGTCGATGCGCTTTAAGCTGCACTTTTAAAAATGTTCAACTATGAGGAAATCACTATCCAATAAAAAATTTAAAATTTGTGCTTTGAAGATAACGATTTTTAAAGTGGAACGTTAGAAATGCATGCAAACTCGCATTGGGCAGCGAGCATCAGTTGACAAAGCTTAGTATTTTCAATTGCATTGCGTAATCAGTGGGTGCAGCCTAAAATTATTTATATCATATTAATTTATCGATTCTTTATCTATTTTCAATAACAGAAATGTGTTTCTAACTCTACTTTTTTTTTATTGGAAAAAAACCTAAAAGTAAGGGTTTTTTGTGTCTCGCAGTGTCTCCGTGGTGTGCGCCGCCGCGAACCAAAAACTAAACATGGATAAAAACTGGTGTTAAGGGATTTGCTAAACAAACCACCTCTTAACCAAGTCCGAAAGGAAACGCGCCCCAGGTTTGGTCAAACGCAAATCACGTAGTCCAATGAGGTGCAATGACTGTTCCGCGGAAATAAATGAATTCTAGAGAGTCCCGACGGATAAAACTATTATTTCTACGATTAAAGTAAGGAGAGGCATCATTTGGATCGGGTCGGGTCGGAGGACTAAGGTCATAGGGTGCCACATCCTATTATGGCAACTGCAAATTTCACCTCATTAGACTACTTCATATGCGTTTGACCAAACCTAAGGCGCGATTCCTTTTGGACTTGGTTAAGAGGTAGTTTGTTTTATATTTTTAGCTTCTTAAAGAGTTCAGCTTTCTAGATCACTCTTCTAACAATCGATTTGCTTGCCTTAACACTAGTTTTTTGTATTATTTTGGCGGTCGACTCGTGGGAGTCGGAATCCTGCCAGAGTATAGCTAAGCGATCTGCTGAACTAATAACACGGCTATTACCTTTTTGAAAGGTTTTCCATTAGATTTCTTATTTAAAAGAAATTTAGAAATGGTTTTGCGATGTTGTTACATTTTTTCGGCGATTTTGTAAAATAAAAGTTCGCAAACCGATTTCCGATTTTTCCTGCGGAGATGAGATAAATCCTCTGTCCACATTGTATATCAACTAAAAGAAAATGATTTAATTGAACAGAAAAAAAAAATTGGTTGCTGTGCTAAACAAATTAAGAAACATATTTAAAATAATATTTGGGAGGCGCTATTCTGATGACGCAGTTTTTGCAGACCAAAAAATCGGGTTTTTTAGTTTTTAATTCATTAAAACCCATACAAAGTCCAACTTTGTTAGAGAATTAACCAAGTTATTTTGGAATACAAATTTTACTGTTCTATCTTTAATGGTTTACAAAATATTTCACTTCTAAAGAGGCTACTGAGGGGGGCGCTAATCTGGTGACGCGCAGTGTATATATATAAATATAATATACTCGCTGCCGCGTCCACCCAGATAGTGTTCCTGAAGCCGATCAGCCGCTCCCCATCCGGCATCGCCGCTCACAGCTAGCCTCCGTGCCCATTCGGCGAAAGCCACCCGCGACTTAGCATTTGACCCCGCTCGGGTGTCCGCAGCGACATACATGCACCTTTCGCCCACCCCAATTAAAAAAATCATTTAATTAATCAAAATTAATTTAAATTTAATATAAGTATTTATATACCTAGTAATATATATTATATATATATATAATGTTGCAATCGTTCCTATGATATATGTATATATAGTATATGATATAGTCGTCCGATCCGTCCCGTTCCGACAGATTCATTCAGATAGCTTTAAAACTGAGGGACTAGTTTGCGTAGAAACGGACAGACGGACAGACGGACAGACGGACAGATGGACAGAAGGACAGACGGACATGGCTAGAGCGACTCGGCTGTTGATATATATACTTTATAAGGTCGGAGAGAAATTATAATACCCTGCAAGGTTATAAAAACTTTGTACAAAGATCGGGAATTGCCTGATCGTCATTGATCATCAATTTTCAAGCGAAAACGAGGAAGGATGCCTTAACGGCTTACGTTTAGTGTTAACAAAATTATAAAACTGTTTAGGATCCTGTGATAAAGTTTGAGCAAAAACTGTTTTTTTTTTAATTCAGTGTACAGCCATGGCTTACGTTTTTTTAAACGACTCATCACTTTAGTAAACCAAGGTGTTTATTTAAAATTGAGGGATAGTATAACGGAGAAAAATGAATTCATGGCATTGTAAAACATGTCCACGGCATCAGCCATGCCAGTGCACATGTATAAATCAGATCAGTTAAAATCAGAAATAAAATTATTCAGCCGGTCGAAGTCCGACTTGCGAAAGCAATAGACTCTTTTGACTGGACGATCATATATTTTCTGTATATCAGCACCAATGTCGAGTGTCACATCGAAAGAAGGATGATAGGAATCTTAACGTTGCATCAGCGGCTCGTTAAACTAACTCTCGCCGGATCAGAGAAAAAAAATAGATCAAGCAAGCGCTCTAAGTATTTTCGTACATGAACAAGTCGGCAATAAAATCATGTTGTGTTGAGGATTGAAGTGTGTTAGAGGAGTTATTTTGGGGCCAAATAGCCCCAGGGATATTAAAATCACCCAAGACTAATGGAACCTATCAAAAAGCCTATTGAACACTATCCGAATGGCGGTAAGGTGGTTCTAAAAAATAGAAAGTTCCGACAATGGACAAATTTAGGAACATGTAATAAACATAAATCTATCATTAAATGATAGCTTCAACAATCGTTAATAATTCTGACGTGAGAGTGGAGTTAACCGCTATGAGGACCCCACTCCCGCGCCTGACAGGCCGATCTAGCCGATAAATATATATGGACGTTGATGCACTACGGTCAGTACACTCAAGTGGCCCTTATGAAACCAGGCACGTGCCTGTTAGGGTTAGGTATTAGTAGACGCGATGGAAAATAAAGAAAAGAATGCGAGGAAATAAACTACCGGCGAGTAGCCTGAATGTTAAAAACATTCTTTTTTTTTCCCCCGCCCTTAGGTTTTTATTTCAGCAGCGGTAACATCAGGTTCTATTCCCTCTATTACCACTTGAAGGCTCTTGCTATTTTCAGCTGGTACGTGTAATAATTGTTGTCCAGCTATTTGGAGACAATTCGGAAGTGCTCTTCAGTCTTGGTTTGCACCTCTGTACATGGATGTTCCCTTTGATAAGGGGGACAACATAGAAGTTTTCACCGTTCCCGATCAACGTGGCAATTCGGTTGACCAGGGCATTCCAGCTTTTCTCCCTGATATAGATGGATAGATTGATTGGCTTGGATTTTTTTGCGTGGTCAAAAGAGGCAATGGAATCCAACTTCCCCCCCGAATACCGCACCAACAAAACCCTCCCTACCCCTCCCAATACCTATCCATTATCCCCAACAGCCTTAGAATTGGAAAAGAACATTACACTCATAGAACTTTACTCAGCTATTAACTCCAAGTCTCCTACACCATGATAAAAAATGCACCCATCTCCTTCAAACTCCGAATCCTCCACGACTACAATAACATCCTAGAATCTCACATCAACCAATCCTATAAAATCAGCCTTGTACTACCCATCTTCACCCATCCGCCCCATTTCCCTTAACCCATGCACGGCCAAAGTCCTTGATAAAATATTAGCAAAATGGCTATGGTGGTTCGTTATTACTAACAATCTTATACATAGCAACCAATTCGGCTTCAAAAGAGGCAAATCGGTTCAAGATAGTCGACTATACATATGTAGACCACCTTGTAACCCGGTCTTTGTCTCTATAGAAACATCTAACCATTCTATCCCTCGACTTCGCCAAAGCATTCGATAAAATTGGCATCCACACTCTTATTCGACAGCTGGAAGAATGGAAGCTCGGGCACCGCATACTAAAATACGTCCGCAATTTCATGTCCAACCGAAAAATTTTAATTAAAAACGGTACATCCCGCTCTCCAAAAGCTTCCCACTAGATAATAGCATCCCACAAGGATCACCCATATCAGTTATCCTGTTCCTTATTGCCTACAACTTCCTTACCTACATAATTTGCCTCCCCCCACACATAAATTTCACGGCATACGCCGACGACTTTCACCTTATTATCGAACACAGCCGTAACAAAAACCCCCAAATTAATCTCTTAACCCTTTTCCAGCAAATTCGAGAATGGTGTTTCTACTCTGGATCATCTCTCTCATTAGATAAATGCCAATCCCTACACATATGCAGAAAAAGAATCTGTACAGCGAACAATTACAGGCACCATCAATATCTCTACCACTGAATCCACAAAAATAAGCGTTATAACTGGAACTCTCATATAAATACCCTTAAAACAGCCCTCTCCCGCCCTCTCAACATTATAAAGCACCTATCCTTAAGAAAATACAACTGCAACACAACCTCCCTCATCCATATTATTAACTCCCGTCTCATCTCCAAAATAGATTACTGAAACTGATCAACTCTTATGACTCCCCAATTGGCGAACTACTTAAACCCTCTAAAAGAAAATATAGCCTTCCTAGCACAATAGATAGAATCATTAGCTCCTGTTAAGCCCTATCCCTCCCACACTCCCCAACCAAAAACTATCCTTCCAAAAAATACAACCCAGAAATAATCCTAAAGGCCACAAACACATCCCTATCCCATTTCAACAAAAACACTACACCACCCATAACCTACCATCAACTCTTCCCTTCTATATATAAAACTCCCTGCATAACCACCAATTTTTCTACACCGACGGCTCTAAGGCCAACGACACAGTGAGCTTTAGTGTTTCAAACGACACTAACACTATTAATACTGGACTCCTACCCCAATACTCATTCGTCCATACAAGCGAAATTATAGCTTTTCTCGAAGCCGTCAAATTCTGCAGCAAAAATACAGGCAAATTCGTTATATGCATCGATTCCCTACCCTCTCTAAAATCCATAACCAACTCCGACAACCATTCCTACTACCCCACTATAATCAGAAACACAATAACCAATTAAACTAATTTGGATCCCAAGCCACATTGGCATAAAGGGCAATGAGAGAGCCGACAGGGCAGCCAGAGAAGCTTCAAAATATCCACTAATATTTACTCAAAACCTCAACTTCAAAGATATCACGCAACACCTCAAGAAACACTATACCCACAAACACAAAAGACAGCGAAACCAAACGACCGAATGGTACAATCAGATCAGATTTGTAGCCCTGAAACTCAGTACAAACTGTGTGGGAGTTAGATCTGAGTTACCACATTTTGTACTGAGTTCCAGGGCTACAAAGTAGCAAAAAAAGGGGTCAAAAAGCAGTTCAGAAAAAGCGATATAGCTCTTGAACCTGACATCCCACATCCAGGATCTATCTGAAATCTGCAAGGGGAAAGATTGGCCTTCAATTTAAGTCAAATTTTATACCAATACTTTGGTATACGAGCGGTTTCTGTGTTATTAGCGGTTGAAAAGTGCCAAAATAAGTAATTTTTGGTACTTTGAGGGCGATTTCCTCAAAATTGGGACGTGATGGAAACTTTTGGGTTTCGGTTTCAGACGCTAGCCCGGGTGCGATCACTAAGAACGGGATCCGTTATTTTCGGATTGTTAACATCGCAGTATAAAAGCCGGCACGTGCCTTCAATTGGCCTCTTTTCCACCATCGACATCATCCGACCTAGTTTCCGCCCCGCCACACAGTGTAAGATTTTGCCAATCTAGAGCGCCTTAATAAAAAAAAATATTTTTGACGTCGATGCGCTTTAAGCTGCACTTTTAAAAATGTTCAACTATGAGGAAATCACTATCCAATAAAAAATTTAAAATTTGTGCTTTGAAGATAACGATTTTTAAAGTGGAACGTTAGAAAAGCATGCAAACTCGCATTGGGCAGCGAGCATCAGTTGACAAAGCTTAGTATTTTCAATTGCATTGCGTAATCAGTGGGTGCAGCCTAAAATTATTTATATCATATTAATTTATCGATTCTTTATCTATTTTCAATAACAGAAATGTGTTTCTAACTCTACTTTTTTTTTATTGGAAAAAAACCTAAAAGTAAGGGTTTTTTGTGTCTCGCAGTGTCTCCGTGGTGTGCGCCGCCGCGAACCAAAAACTAAACATGGATAAAAACTGGTGTTAAGGGATTTGCTAAACAAACCACCTCTTAACCAAGTCCGAAAGGAAACGCGCCCCAGGTTTGGTCAAACGCAAATCACGTAGTCCAATGAGGTGCAATGACTGTTCCGCGGAAATAAATGAATTCTAGAGAGTCCCGACGGATAAAACTATTATTTCTACGATTAAAGTAAGGAGAGGCATCATTTGGATCGGGTCGGGTCGGAGGACTAAGGTCATAGGGTGCCACATCCTATTATGGCAACTGCAAATTTCACCTCATTAGACTACTTCATATGCGTTTGACCAAACCTAAGGCGCGATTCCTTTTGGACTTGGTTAAGAGGTAGTTTGTTTTATATTTTTAGCTTCTTAAAGAGTTCAGCTTTCTAGATCACTCTTCTAACAATCGATTTGCTTGCCTTAACACTAGTTTTTTGTATTATTTTGGCGGTCGACTCGTGGGAGTCGGAATCCTGCCAGAGTATAGCTAAGCGATCTGCTGAACTAATAACACGGCTATTACCTTTTTGAAAGGTTTTCCATTGAATTTCTTATTTAAAAGAAATTTAGAAATGGTTTTGCGATGTTGTTACATTTTTTCGGCGATTTTGTAAAATAAAAGTTCGCAAACCGATTTCCGATTTTTCCTGCGGAGATGAGATAAATCCTCTGTCCACATTGTATATCAACTAAAAGAAAATGATTTAATTGAACAGAAAAAAAAAATTGGTTGCTGTGCTAAACAAATTAAGAAAGATATTTAAAATAATATTTGGGAGGCGCTATTCTGATGACGCAGTTTTTGCAGACCAAAAAATCGGGTTTTTTAGTTTTTAATTCATTAAAACCCATACAAAGTCCAACTTTGTTAGAGAATTAACCAAGTTATTTTGGAATACAAATTTTACTGTTCTATCTTTAATGGTTTACAAAATATTTCACTTCTAAAGAGGCTACTGAGGGGGGCGCTAATCTGGTGACGCGCAGTGTATATATATAAATATAATATACTCGCTGCCGCGTCCACCCAGATAGTGTTCCTGAAGCCGATCAGCCGCTCCCCATCCGGCATCGCCGCTCACAGCTAGCCTCCGTGCCCATTCGGCGAAAGCCACCCGCGACTTAGCATTTGACCCCGCTCGGGTGTCCGCAGCGACATACATGCACCTTTCGCCCACCCCAATTAAAAAAATCATTTAATTAATCAAAATTAATTTAAATTTAATATAAGTATTTATATACCTAGTAATATATATTATATATATATATATAATGTTGCAATCGTTCCTATGATATATGTATATATAGTATATGATATAGTCGTCCGATCCGTCCCGTTCCGACAGATTCATTCAGATAGCTTTAAAACTGAGGGACTAGTTTGCGTAGAAACGGACAGACGGACAGACGGACAGATGGACAGAAGGACAGACGGACATGGCTAGAGCGACTCGGCTGTTGATATATATACTTTATAAGGTCGGAGAGAAATTATAATACCCTGCAAGGTTATAAAAACTTTGTACAAAGATCGGGAATTGCCTGATCGTCATTGATCATCAATTTTCAAGCGAAAACGAGGAAGGATGCCTTAACGGCTTACGTTTAGTGTTAACAAAATTATAAAACTGTTTAGGATCCTGTGATAAAGTTTGAGCAAAAACTGTTTTTTTTTTAATTCAGTGTACAGCCATGGCTTACGTTTTTTTAAACGACTCATCACTTTAGTAAACCAAGGTGTTTATTTAAAATTGAGGGATAGTATAACGGAGAAAAATGAATTCATGGCATTGTAAAACATGTCCACGGCATCAGGCATGCCAGTGCACATGTATAAATCAGATCAGTTAAAATCAGAAATAAAATTATTCAGCCGGTCGAAGTCCGACTTGCGAAAGCAATAGACTCTTTTGACTGGACGATCATATATTTTCTGTATATCAGCACCAATGTCGAGTGTCACATCGAAAGAAGGATGATAGGAATCTTAACGTTGCATCAGCGGCTCGTTAAACTAACTCTCGCCGGATCAGAGAAAAAAAAATAGATCAAGCAAGCGCTCTAAGTATTTTCGTACATGAACAAGTCGGCAATAAAATCATGTTGTGTTGAGGATTGAAGTGTGTTAGAGGAGTTATTTTGGGGCCAAATAGCCCCAGGGATATTAAAATCACCCAAGACTAATGGAACCTATCAAAAAGCCTATTGAACACTATCCGAATGGCGGTAAGGTGGTTCTAAAAAATAGAAAGTTCCGACAATGGACAAATTTAGGAACATGTAATAAACATAAATCTATCATTAAATGATAGCTTCAACAATCGTTAATAATTCTGACGTGAGAGTGGAGTTAACCGCTATGAGGACCCCACTCCCGCGCCTGACAGGCCGATCTAGCCGATAAATATATATGGACGTTGATGCACTACGGTCAGTACACTCAAGTGGCCCTTATGAAACCAGGCACGTGCCTGTTAGGGTTAGGTATTAGTAGACGCGATGGAAAATAAAGAAAAGAATGCGAGGAAATAAACTACCGGCGATTAGCCTGAATGTTAAAAACATTCTTTTTTTTCCCCCCGCCCTTAGGTTTTTATTTCAGCAGCGGTAACATCAGGTTCTATTCCCTCTATTACCACTTGAAGGCTCTTGCTCTTTTCAGCTGGTACGTGTAATAATTGTTGTCCAACTATTTGGAGACAATTCGGAAGTGCTCTTCAGTCTTGGTTTGCACCTCTGTACATGGATGTTCCCTTTGATAAGGGGGACAACATAGAAGTTTTCACCGTTCCCGATCAACGTGGCAATTCGGTTGACCAGGGCATTCCAGCTTTTCTCCCTGATATAGATGGATAGATTGATTGGCTTGGATTTTTTTGCGTGGTCAAAAGAGGCAATGGAATCCAACTTCCCCCCCGAATACCGCACCAACAAAACCCTCCCTACCCCTCCCAATACCTATCCATTATCCCCAACAGCCTTAGAATTGGAAAAGAACATTACACTCATAGAACTTTACTCAGCTATTAACTCCAAGTCTCCTACACCATGATAAAAAATGCACCCATCTCCTTCAAACTCCGAATCCTCCACGACTACAATAACATCCTAGAATCTCACATCAACCAATCCTATAAAATCAGCCTTGTACTACCCATCTTCACCCATCCGCCCCATTTCCCTTAACCCATGCACGGCCAAAGTCCTTGATAAAATATTAGCAAAATGGCTATGGTGGTTCGTTATTACTAACAATCTTATACATAGCAACCAATTCGGCTTCAAAAGAGGCAAATCGGTTCAAGATAGTCGACTATACATATGTAGACCACCTTGTAACCCGGTCTTTGTCTCTATAGAAACATCTAACCATTCTATCCCTCGACTTCGCCAAAGCATTCGATAAAATTGGCATCCACACTCTTATTCGACAGCTGGAAGAATGGAAGCTCGGGCACCGCATACTAAAATACGTCCGCAATTTCATGTCCAACCGAAAAATTTTAATTAAAAACGGTACATCCCTCTCCAAAAGCTTCCCACTAGATAATAGCATCCCACAAGGATCACCCATATCAGTTATCCTGTTCCTTATTGCCTACAACTTCCTTACCTACATAATTTGCCTCCCCCCACACATAAATTTCACGGCATACGCCGACGACTTTCACCTTATTATCGAACACAGCCGTAACAAAAACCCCCAAATTAATCTCTTAACCCTTTTCCAGCAAATTCCAGAATGGTGTTTCTACTCTGGATCATCTCTCTCATTAGATAAATGCCAATCCCTACACATATGCAGAAAAAGAATCTGTACAGCGAACAATTACAGGCACCATCAATATCTCTACCACTGAATCCACAAAAATAAGCGTTATAACTGGAACTCTCATATAAATACCCTTAAAACAGCCCTCTCCCGCCCTCTCAACATTATAAAGCACCTATCCTTAAGAAAATACAACTGCAACACAACCTCCCTCATCCATATTATTAACTCCCGTCTCATCTCCAAAATAGATTACTGAAACTGATCAACTCTTATGACTCCCCAATTGGCGAACTACTTAAACCCTCTAAAAGAAAATATAGCCTTCCTAGCACAATAGATAGAATCATTAGCTCCTGTTAAGCCCTATCCCTCCCACACTCCCCAACCAAAAACTATCCTTCCAAAAAATACAACCCAGAAATAATCCTAAAGGCCACAAACACATCCCTATCCCATTTCAACAAAAACACTACACCACCCATAACCTACCATCAACTCTTCCCTTCTATATATAAAACTCCCTGCATAACCACCAATTTTTCTACACCGACGGCTCTAAGGCCAACGACACAGTGAACTTTAGTGTTTCAAACGACACTAACACTATTAATACTGGACTCCTACCCCAATACTCATTCGTCCATACAAGCGAAATTATAGCTTTTCTCGAAGCCGTCAAATTCTGCAGCAAAAATACAGGCAAATTCGTTATATGCATCGATTCCCTACCCTCCCTAAAATCCATAACCAACTCCGACAACCATTCCTACTACCCCACTATAATCAGAAACACAATAACCAATTAAACTAATTTGGATCCCAAGCCACATTGGCATAAAGGGCAATGAGAGAGCCGACAGGGCAGCCAGAGAAGCTTCAAAATATCCACTAATATTTACTCAAAACCTCAACTTCAAAGATATCACGCAACACCTCAAGAAACACTATACCCACAAACACAAAAGACAGCGAAACCAAACGACCGAATGGTACAATCAGATCAGATTTGTAGCCCTGAAACTCAGTACAAACTGTGTGGGAGTTAGATCTGAGTTACCACATTTTGTACTGAGTTCCAGGGCTACAAAGTAGCAAAAAAAGGAGTCAAAAAGCAGTTCAAAAAAAGCGATATAGCTCTTGAACCTGACATCCCACATCCAGGATCTATCTGAAATCTGCAAGGGGAAAGATTGGCCTTCAATTTAAGTCCAATTTTATACCAATACTTTGGTATACGAGCGGTTTCTGTGTTATTAGCGGTTGAAAAGTGCCAAAATAAGTAATTTTTGGTACTTTGAGGGCGATTTCCTCAAAATTGGGACGTGATGGAAACTTTTGGGTTTCCGGTTTCAGACGCTAGCCCGGGTGCGATCACTAAGAACGGGATCCGTTATTTTCGGATTGTTAACATCGCAGTATAAAAGCCGGCACGTGCCTTCAATTGGCCTCTTTTCCACCATCGACATCATCCGACCTAGTTTCCGCCCCGCCACACAGTGTAAGATTTTGCCAATCTAGAGCGCCTTAATAAAAAAAAATATTTTTGACGTCGATGCGCTTTAAGCTGCACTTTTAAAAATGTTCAACTATGAGGAAATCACTATCCAATAAAAAATTTAAAATTTGTGCTTTGAAGATAACGATTTTTAAAGTGGAACGTTAGAAATGCATGCAAACTCGCATTGGGCAGCGAGCATCAGTTGACAAAGCTTAGTATTTTCAATTGCATTGCGTAATCAGTGGGTGCAGCCTAAAATTATTTATATCATATTAATTTATCGATTCTTTATCTATTTTCAATAACAGAAATGTGTTTCTAACTCTACTTTTTTTTTATTGGAAAAAAACCTAAAAGTAAGGGTTTTTTGTGTCTCGCAGTGTCTCCGTGGTGTGCGCCGCCGCGAACCAAAAACTAAACATGGATAAAAACTGGTGTTAAGGGATTTGCTAAACAAACCACCTCTTAACCAAGTCCGAAAGGAAACGCGCCCCAGGTTTGGTCAAACGCAAATCACGTAGTCCAATGAGGTGCAATGACTGTTCCGCGGAAATAAATGAATTCTAGAGAGTCCCGACGGATAAAACTATTATTTCTACGATTAAAGTAAGGAGAGGCATCATTTGGATCGGGTCGGGTCGGAGGACTAAGGTCATAGGGTGCCACATCCTATTATGGCAACTGCAAATTTCACCTCATTAGACTACTTCATATGCGTTTGACCAAACCTAAGGCGCGATTCCTTTTGGACTTGGTTAAGAGGTAGTTTGTTTTATATTTTTAGCTTCTTAAAGAGTTCAGCTTTCTAGATCACTCTTCTAACAATCGATTTGCTTGCCTTAACACTATTTTTTTGTATTATTTTGGCGGTCGACTCGTGGGAGTCGGAATCCTGCCAGAGTATAGCTAAGCGATCTGCTGAACTAATAACACGGCTATTACCTTTTTGAAAGGTTTTCCATTAGATTTCTTATTTAAAAGAAATTTAGAAATGGTTTTGCGATGTTGTTACATTTTTTCGGCGATTTTGTAAAATAAAAGTTCGCAAACCGATTTCCGATTTTTCCTGCGGAGATGAGATAAATCCTTTGTCCACATTGTATATCAACTAAAAGAAAATGATTTAATTGAACAGAAAAAAAAAATTGGTTGCTGTGCTAAACAAATTAAGAAAGATATTTAAAATAATATTTGGGAGGCGCTATTCTGATGACGCAGTTTTTGCAGACCAAAAAATCGGGTTTTTTAGTTTTTAATTCATTAAAACCCATACAAAGTCCAACTTTGTTAGAGAATTAACCAAGTTATTTTGGAATACAAATTTTACTGTTCTATCTTTAATGGTTTACAAAATATTTCACTTCTAAAGAGGCTACTGAGGGGGGCGCTAATCTGGTGACGCGCAGTGTATATATATAAATATAATATACTCGCTGCCGCGTCCACCCAGATAGTGTTCCTGAAGCCGATCAGCCGCTCCCCATCCGGCATCGCCGCTCACAGCTAGCCTCCGTGCCCATTCGGCGAAAGCCACCCGCGACTTAGCATTTGACCCCGCTCGGGTGTCCGCAGCGACATACATGCACCTTTCGCCCACCCCAATTAAAAAAATCATTTAATTAATCAAAATTAATTTAAATTTAATATAAGTATTTATATACCTAGTAATATATATTATATATATAAGGTTGTCAAATATCTCCCTTCCGCCTTTTTGTCTTTTGAATTTTGCGGCTATGTACAAAGCGCTACAGAGCTCGTATCTGGCAATACTATACATCATTTGAAAGGTCTTGACATAATCTACAAAACGACGCATGATTATCCCTTAACCCATGCACGGCCAAAGTCCTTGATAAAATATTAGCAAAATGGCTATGGTGGTTCGTTATTACTAACAATCTTATACATAGCAACCAATTCGGCTTCAAAAGAGGCAAATCGGTTCAAGATAGTCGACTATACATATGTAGACCACCTTGTAACCCGGTCTTTGTCTCTATAGAAACATCTAACCATTCTATCCCTCGACTTCGCCAAAGCATTCGATAAAATTGGCATCCACACTCTTATTCGACAGCTGGAAGAATGGAAGCTCGGGCACCGCATACTAAAATACGTCCGCAATTTCATGTCCAACCGAAAAATTTTAATTAAAAACGGTACATCCCTCTCCAACAGCTTCCCACTAGATAATAGCATCCCACAAGGATCACCCATATCAGTTATCCTGTTCCTTATTGCCTACAACTTCCTTACCTACATAATTTGCCTCCCCCCACACATAAATTTCACGGCATACGCCGACGACTTTCACCTTATTATCGAACACAGCCGTAACAAAAACCCCCAAATTAATCTCTTAACCCTTTTCCAGCAAATTCCAGAATGGTGTTTCTACTCTGGATCATCTCTCTCATTAGATAAATGCCAATCCCTACACATATGCAGAAAAAGAATCTGTACAGCGAACAATTACAGGCACCATCAATATCTCTACCACTGAATCCACAAAAATAAGCGTTATAACTGGAACTCATATAAATACCCTTAAAACAGCCCTCTCCCGCCCTCTCAACATTATAAAGCACCTATCCTTAAGAAAATACAACTGCAACACAACCTCCCTCATCCATATTATTAACTCCCGTCTCATCTCCAAAATAGATTACTGAAACTGATCAACTCTTATGACTCCCCAATTGGCGAACTACTTAAACCCTCTAAAAGAAAATATAGCCTTCCTAGCACAATAGATAGAATCATTAGCTCCTGTTAAGCCCTATCCCTCCCACACTCCCCAACCAAAAACTATCCTTCCAAAAAATACAACCCAGAAATAATCCTAAAGGCCACAAACACATCCCTATCCCATTTCAACAAAAACACTACACCACCCATAACCTACCATCAACTCTTCCCTTCTATATATAAAACTCCCTGCATAACCACCAATTTTTCTACACCGACGGCTCTAAGGCCAACGACACAGTGAGCTTTAGTGTTTCAAACGACACTAACACTATTAATACTGGACTCCTACCCCAATACTCATTCGTCCATACAAGCGAAATTATAGCTTTTCTCGAAGCCGTCAAATTCTGCAGCAAAAATACAGGCAAATTCGTTATATGCATCGATTCCCTACCCTCCCTAAAATCCATAACCAACTCCGACAACCATTCCTACTACCCCACTATAATCAGAAACACAATAACCAATTAAACTAATTTGGATCCCAAGCCACATTGGCATAAAGGGCAATGAGAGAGCCGACAGGGCAGCCAGAGAAGCTTCAAAATATCCACTAATATTTACTCAAAACCTCAACTTCAAAGATATCACGCAACACCTCAAGAAACACTATACCCACAAACACAAAAGACAGCGAAACCAAACGACCGAATGGTACAATCAGATCAGATTTGTAGCCCTGAAACTCAGTACAAACTGTGTGGGAGTTAGATCTGAGTTACCACATTTTGTACTGAGTTCCAGGGCTACAAAGTAGCAAAAAAAGGGGTCAAAAAGCAGTTCAGAAAAAGCGATATAGCTCTTGAACCTGACATCCCACATCCAGGATCTATCTGAAATCTGCAAGGGGAAAGATTGGCCTTCAATTTAAGTCAAATTTTATACCAATACTTTGGTATACGAGCGGTTTCTGTGTTATTAGCGGTTGAAAAGTGCCAAAATAAGTAATTTTTGGTACTTTGAGGGCGATTTCCTCAAAATTGGGACGTGATGGAAACTTTTGGGTTTCCGGTTTCAGACGCTAGCCCGGGTGCGATCACTAAGAACGGGATCCGTTATTTTCGGATTGTTAACATCGCAGTATAAAAGCCGGCACGTGCCTTCAATTGGCCTCTTTTCCACCATCGACATCATCCGACCTAGTTTCCGCCCCGCCACACAGTGTAAGATTTTGCCAATCTAGAGCGCCTTAATAAAAAAAAATATTTTTGACGTCGATGCGCTTTAAGCTGCACTTTTAAAAATGTTCAACTATGAGGAAATCACTATCCAATAAAAAATTTAAAATTTGTGCTTTGAAGATAACGATTTTTAAAGTGGAACGTTAGAAATGCATGCAAACTCGCATTGGGCAGCGAGCATCAGTTGACAAAGCTTAGTATTTTCAATTGCATTGCGTAATCAGTGGGTGCAGCCTAAAATTATTTATATCATATTAATTTATCGATTCTTTATCTATTTTCAATAACAGAAATGTGTTTCTAACTCTACTTTTTTTTTATTGGAAAAAAACCTAAAAGTAAGGGTTTTTTGTGTCTCGCAGTGTCTCCGTGGTGTGCGCCGCCGCGAACCAAAAACTAAACATGGATAAAAACTGGTGTTAAGGGATTTGCTAAACAAACCACCTCTTAACCAAGTCCGAAAGGAAACGCGCCCCAGGTTTGGTCAAACGCAAATCACGTAGTCCAATGAGGTGCAATGACTGTTCCGCGGAAATAAAATCAAACCCCCCAGGTTTGGTCAAACGCAAATCACGTAGTCCAATGAGGTGCAATGACTGTTCCGCGGAAATAAATGAATTCTAGAGAGTCCCGACGGATAAAACTATTATTTCTACGATTAAAGTAAGGAGAGGCATCATTTGGATCGGGTC
Organism: Drosophila birchii; assembly: GCA_035046345.1. Lineage (NCBI taxonomy): Eukaryota > Metazoa > Arthropoda > Insecta > Diptera > Drosophilidae > Drosophila > Drosophila birchii. The sequence continues at coordinate 726,967 of JAWNOA010000100.1, read as the reverse complement.
GGGTCGGAGGACTAAGGTCATAGGGTGCCACATCCTATTATGGCAACTGCAAATTTCACCTCATTAGACTACTTCATATGCGTTTGACCAAACCTAAGGCGCGATTCCTTTTGGACTTGGTTAAGAGGTAGTTTGTTTTATATTTTTAGCTTCTTAAAGAGTTCAGCTTTCTAGATCACTCTTCTAACAATCGATTTGCTTGCCTTAACACTAGTTTTTTGTATTATTTTGGCGGTCGACTCGTGGGAGTCGGAATCCTGCCAGAGTATAGCTAAGCGATCTGCTGAACTAATAACACGGCTATTACCTTTTTGAAAGGTTTTCCATTAGATTTCTTATTTAAAAGAAATTTAGAAATGGTTTTGCGATGTTGTTACACTTTTTCGGCGATTTTGTAAAATAAAAGTTCGCAAACCGATTTCCGATTTTTCCTGCGGAGATGAGATAAATCCTTTGTCCACATTGTATATCAACTAAAAGAAAATGATTTAATTGAACAGAAAAAAAAAATTGGTTGCTGTGCTAAACAAATTAAGAAAGATATTTAAAATAATATTTGGGAGGCGCTATTCTGATGACGCAGTTTTTGCAGACCAAAAAATCGGGTTTTTTAGTTTTTAATTCATTAAAACCCATACAAAGTCCAACTTTGTTAGAGAATTAACCAAGTTATTTTGGAATACAAATTTTACTGTTCTATCTTTAATGGTTTACAAAATATTTCACTTCTAAAGAGGCTACTGAGGGGGGCGCTAATCTGGTGACGCGCAGTGTATATATATAAATATAATATACTCGCTGCCGCGTCCACCCAGATAGTGTTCCTGAAGCCGATCAGCCGCTCCCCATCCGGCATCGCCGCTCACAGCTAGCCTCCGTGCCCATTCGGCGAAAGCCACCCGCGACTTAGCATTTGACCCCGCTCGGGTGTCCGCAGCGACATACATGCACCTTTCGCCCACCCCAATTAAAAAAATCATTTAATTAATCAAAATTAATTTAAATTTAATATAAGTATTTATATACCTAGTAATATATATTATATATATAAGGTTGTCAAATATCTCCCTTCCGCCTTTTTGTCTTTTGAATTTTGCGGCTATGTACAAAGCGCTACAGAGCTCGTATCTGGCAATACTATACATCATTTGAAAGGTCTTGACATAATCTACAAAACGACGCTATGCATGATTATCCCTTAACCCATGCACGGCCAAAGTCCTTGATAAAATATTAGCAAAATGGCTATGGTGGTTCGTTATTACTAACAATCTTATACATAGCAACCAATTCGGCTTCAAAAGAGGCAAATCGGTTCAAGATAGTCGACTATACATATGTAGACCACCTTGTAACCCGGTCTTTGTCTCTATAGAAACATCTAACCATTCTATCCCTCGACTTCGCCAAAGCATTCGATAAAATTGGCATCCACACTCTTATTCGACAGCTGGAAGAATGGAAGCTCGGGCACCGCATACTAAAATACGTCCGCAATTTCATGTCCAACCGAAAAATTTTAATTAAAAACGGTACATCCCTCTCCAACAGCTTCCCACTAGATAATAGCATCCCACAAGGATCACCCATATCAGTTATCCTGTTCCTTATTGCCTACAACTTCCTTACCTACATAATTTGCCTCCCCCCACACATAAATTTCACGGCATACGCCGACGACTTTCACCTTATTATCGAACACAGCCGTAACAAAAACCCCCAAATTAATCTCTTAACCCTTTTCCAGCAAATTCCAGAATGGTGTTTCTACTCTGGATCATCTCTCTCATTAGATAAATGCCAATCCCTACACATATGCAGAAAAAGAATCTGTACAGCGAACAATTACAGGCACCATCAATATCTCTACCACTGAATCCACAAAAATAAGCGTTATAACTGGAACTCTCATATAAATACCCTTAAAACAGCCCTCTCCCGCCCTCTCAACATTATAAAGCACCTATCCTTAAGAAAATACAACTGCAACACAACCTCCCTCATCCATATTATTAACTCCCGTCTCATCTCCAAAATAGATTACTGAAACTGATCAACTCTTATGACTCCCCAATTGGCGAACTACTTAAACCCTCTAAAAGAAAATATAGCCTTCCTAGCACAATAGATAGAATCATTAGCTCCTGTTAAGCCCTATCCCTCCCACACTCCCCAACCAAAAACTATCCTTCCAAAAAATACAACCCAGAAATAATCCTAAAGGCCACAAACACATCCCTATCCCATTTCAACAAAAACACTACACCACCCATAACCTACCATCAACTCTTCCCTTCTATATATAAAACTCCCTGCATAACCACCAATTTTTCTACACCGACGGCTCTAAGGCCAACGACACAGTGAGCTTTAGTGTTTCAAACGACACTAACACTATTAATACTGGACTCCTACCCCAATACTCATTCGTCCATACAAGCGAAATTATAGCTTTTCTCGAAGCCGTCAAATTCTGCAGCAAAAATACAGGCAAATTCGTTATATGCATCGATTCCCTACCCTCCCTAAAATCCATAACCAACTCCGACAACCATTCCTACTACCCCACTATAATCAGAAACACAATAACCAATTAAACTAATTTGGATCCCAAGCCACATTGGCATAAAGGGCAATGAGAGAGCCGACAGGGCAGCCAGAGAAGCTTCAAAATATCCACTAATATTTACTCAAAACCTCAACTTCAAAGATATCACGCAACACCTCAAGAAACACTATACCCACAAACACAAAAGACAGCGAAACCAAACGACCGAATGGTACAATCAGATCAGATTTGTAGCCCTGAAACTCAGTACAAACTGTGTGGGAGTTAGATCTGAGTTACCACATTTTGTACTGAGTTCCAGCGCTACAAAGTAGCAAAAAAAGGGGTCAAAAAGCAGTTCAGAAAAAGCGATATAGCTCTTGAACCTGACATCCCACATCCAGGATCTATCTGAAATCTGCAAGGGGAAAGATTGGCCTTCAATTTAAGTCCAATTTTATACCAATACTTTGGTATACGAGCGGTTTCTGTGTTATTAGCGGTTGAAAAGTGCCAAAATAAGTAATTTTTGGTACTTTGAGGGCGATTTCCTCAAAATTGGGACGTGATGGAAACTTTTGGGTTTCCGGTTTCAGACGCTAGCCCGGGTGCGATCACTAAGAACGGGATCCGTTATTTTCGGATTGTTAACATCGCAGTATAAAAGCCGGCACGTGCCTTCAATTGGCCTCTTTTCCACCATCGACATCATCCGACCTAGTTTCCGCCCCGCCACACAGTGTAAGATTTTGCCAATCTAGAGCGCCTTAATAAAAAAAAATATTTTTGACGTCGATGCGCTTTAAGCTGCACTTTTAAAAATGTTCAACTATGAGGAAATCACTATCCAATAAAAAATTTAAAATTTGTGCTTTGAAGATAACGATTTTTAAAGTGGAACGTTAGAAATGCATGCAAACTCGCATTGGGCAGCGAACATCAGTTGACAAAGCTTAGTATTTTCAATTGCATTGCGTAATCAGTGGGTGCAGCCTAAAATTATTTATATCATATTAATTTATCGATTCTTTATCTATTTTCAATAACAGAAATGTGTTTCTAACTCTACTTTTTTTTTATTGGAAAAAAACATAAAAGTAAGGGTTTTTTGTGTCTCGCAGTGTCTCCGTGGTGTGCGCCGCCGCGAACCAAAAACTAAACATGGATAAAAACTGGTGTTAAGGGATTTGCTAAACAAACCACCTCTTAACCAAGTCCGAAAGGAAACGCGCCCCAGGTTTGGTCAAACGCAAATCACGTAGTCCAATGAGGTGCAATGACTGTTCCGCGGAAATAAATGAATTCTAGAGAGTCCCGACGGATAAAACTATTATTTCTACGATTAAAGTAAGGAGAGGCATCATTTGGATCGGGTCGGGTCGGAGGACTAAGGTCATAGGGTGCCACATCCTATTATGGCAACTGCAAATTTCACCTCATTAGACTACTTCATATGCGTTTGACCAAACCTAAGGCGCGATTCCTTTTGGACTTGGTTAAGAGGTAGTTTGTTTTATATTTTTAGCTTCTTAAAGAGTTCAGCTTTCTAGATCACTCTTCTAACAATCGATTTGCTTGCCTTAACACTAGTTTTTTGTATTATTTTGGCGGTCGACTCGTGGGAGTCGGAATCCTGTCAGAGTATAGCTAAGCGATCTGCTGAACTAATAACACGGCTATTACCTTTTTGAAAGGTTTTCCATTAGATTTCTTATTTAAAAGAAATTTAGAAATGGTTTTGCGATGTTGTTACATTTTTTCGGCGATTTTGTAAAATAAAAGTTCGCAAACCGATTTCCGATTTTTCCTGCGGAGATGAGATAAATCCTCTGTCCACATTGTATATCAACTAAAAGAAAATGATTTAATTGAACAGAAAAAAAAAATTGGTTGCTGTGCTAAACAAATTAAGAAAGATATTTAAAATAATATTTGGGAGGCGCTATTCTGATGACGCAGTTTTTGCAGACCAAAAAATCGGGTTTTTTACTTTTTAATTCATTAAAACCCATACAAAGTCCAACTTTGTTAGAGAATTAACCAAGTTATTTTGGAATACAAATTTTACTGTTCTATCTTTAATGGTTTACAAAATATTTCACTTCTAAAGAGGCTACTGAGGGGGGCGCTAATCTGGTGACGCGCAGTGTATATATATAAATATAATATACTCGCTGCCGCGTCCACCCAGATAGTGTTCCTGAAGCCGATCAACCGCTCCCCATCCGGCATCGCCGCTCACAGCTAGCCTCCGTGCCCATTCGGCGAAAGCCACCCGCGACTTAGCATTTGACCCCGCTCGGGTGTCCGCAGCGACATACATGCACCTTTCGCCCACCCCAATTAAAAAAATCATTTAATTAATCAAAATTAATTTAAATTTAATATAAGTATTTATATACCTATTAATATCTATATATATAAAAATGCTCTGTTCGTATCTACATCATTAATAGACTTGAAAAGTTCTGAACCGTTTAAGCCCAAATTTTGACACAACATGCGTTGAGGTTCCAGCTCGGTTATTGTCTACTTTTGATGTTGATAGCTTATCTGCGTTGGCGAATATATCAGTTTTTTTTCGCGTTTCCCCGTGCCCCTACTGCTGCGCCCTCTACAGGCAGGCCATGAGAAATAATTCCCAACTTATTGAAAGAAGAAATTGGAGATTAAAATTTTATTTTTTTGTTCAGTTTCAGTAAGATACGAAGTCTTGCCACCCAAGAAGTCGAGTTTGGGTCGTCGTACTCGCAATACAGAAGCAAAAAGACGTAAGATTTCGAATATGACTGACGAAGAGCGGGCCTCCATCCGAGAGACTGAGCGGCTGAGAGCAATGCAGATGCACAACGCGGAATCAGCAGAAAGACGAGCAGCTAGGCTTGAGCAAACACGATTGAGAGCTAGGCAGTCGCGTTCTGCAGCAATCGATTTGATTCGCTCTCAAAATAATGAACGCGACAGGGCAAGGGTAGCTGAAGCGCGTTTACAGCTTGCAGCAGATTTTGATCTGCAATACAATCGTCTTGCATTCCGATATAATCCAATTGTTGATTATAGCTCGAATCGCAATGTCGTTATTGGCCGGATGCATCAGGTCTGCACACACTGTCAGGCTCTCAAATTCAAAAACGAACCAAGAGGATTCTGTTGCGCTTCCGGGAAAGTGAAATTGCCTCAACTTGAAGCACCACCAGAGCCTCTGCACTCTCTATTCGCTGGATCTACTGCTGAATCGAAGCATTTCCTGTCGAACATTAGGAAATACAACTCTTGCTTCCAAATGACGTCATTTGGTGCGGAAATTATAACTACGCAATTCATGCCAACTGTTAAAATCAAAGGACAAATCTATCACAAAGCCGGTTCCCTGCTTCCGCTCCCAGGCAGCGAACACAAATTTCTTCAAATGTACTTCATTGGTAATGATGGAGCTGAAGTCGATGCACGTTATGGAATCAATACCTCGCTGAAGAGACCCATTATTTCGCAGCTACAGAAGCTTTTTCATGAACGAAACAATTTGGTGCGTTTGTTCAAAACAGCAATCGATATGATGCCTTCGGATACCCATAAAATTGTCATTTATGCAGACAAAACGCCTGGTGGAGAACATATCAGGAGATACAATGCTCCAACTATAGACGAAGTGGCAATTGTCATAGTCGGGGATCAGTTCCAACCTCGAGATATTGTTCTCCATCGACGAAACGATCGATTGGTAAACGTCGCAGAAAATCACCGTTGTTACGATGCTTTGCAGTATCCACTCATCTTCTGGGATGGTGCCGATGGATATCATTTCAATGTGAGGATGGTAGATCCAGTCAATGGTGTAGAAACGAATAAAAAATGCAGCGCGATGAACTTTTACTCATACCGATTAATGGTTCGGAGGACCGATGACAATCATATATTGAAATGTCGTCAGTTGTTTCATCAGTACATTGTCGATATGTATGCAAAAATTGAAACAGAACGTTTGCTGTTCCTCCGATTGAATCAGACGAAACTTCGGTCCGAGGAATATATCCATTTGCGGGATGCCGTGATGAATGACCGTAATACAACCAACGTTGGAAAGCTCACGATTTTGCCATCCTCATACATAGGTAGTCCACGCCACATGCAGGAATATGCTCAAGATGCCATGGCATATGTTCGTTGCTACGGCCGTCCAGACTTATTTATCACCTTCACATGCAATCCAGCTTGGGACGAGATAGTGCAGCTGTTACTTCCTGGACAATCGTCTAGGGATAGGCATGACATCACAGCCCGTGTTTTCAGACAAAAGCTCAAGTCACTGATGGATTTCATTGTGAAACATGGAGTTTTTGGATCTGTGCGGTGCTGGATGTATTCAGTAGAATGGCAGAAGAGAGGATTGCCGCATGCGCACATACTGATCTGGCTGTATGATAAAATCACTCAAGACGAAATCGACGATGTGATATGCGCTGAGATTCCACGGGCCGAGGTTGATACGGATTTGCATGATGACAACTGTCATCAAGAACATGATCCATGGCCAATGTGGTACCCTCAACCAAAGTTCACCATGCATGGTAGACGGGAAGTGTTCCAAGCGATATCCTCGAGCATTTGCAGCCAACACCGTAACAGGGGACGATGGATATCCTCTGTATAGAAGACGGTCAACTGAAGATGGCGGGACTTCGGCAACTTTAAACATGAGAATTGGTGATATTGAGGTAGACAATCGTTGGGTGGTTCCATACTCACCCCATATGCCACAACGAAGCGTGGCAGGGTACAGCTAGTATATTATATATATATATAATGTTGCAATCGTTCCTATGATATATGTATATATAGTATATGATATAGTCGTCCGATCCGTCCCGTTCCGACAGATTCATTCAGATAGCTTTAAAACTGAGGGACTAGTTTGCGTAGAAACGGACAGACGGACAGACGGACAGATGGACAGAAGGACAGACGGACATGGCTAGAGCGACTCGGCTGTTGATATATATACTTTATAAGGTCGGAGAGAAATTATAATACCCTGCAAGGTTATAAAAACTTTGTACAAAGATCGGCAATTGCCTGATCGTCATTGATCATCAATTTTCAAGCGAAAACGAGGAAGGATGCCTTAACGGCTTACGTTTAGTGTTAACAAAATTATAAAACTGTTTAGGATCCTGTGATAAAGTTTGAGCAAAAACTGCTTTTTTTTTAATTCAGTGTACAGCCATGGCTTACGTTTTTTTAAACGACTCATCACTTTAGTAAACCAAGGTGTTTATTTAAAATTGAGGGATAGTATAACGGAGAAAAATGAATTCATGGCATTGTAAAACATGTCCACGGCATCAGCCATGCCAGTGCACATGTATAAATCAGATCAGTTAAAATCAGAAATAAAATTATTCAGCCGGTCGAAGTCCGACTTGCGAAAGCAATAGACTCTTTTGACTGGACGATCATATATTTTCTGTATATCAGCACCAATGTCGAGTGTCACATCGAAAGAAGGATGATAGGAATCTTAACGTTGCATCAGCGGCTCGTTAAACTAACTCTCGCCGGATCAGAGAAAAAAAATAGATCAAGCAAGCGCTCTAAGTATTTTCGTACATGAACAAGTCGGCAATAAAATCATGTTGTGTTGAGGATTGAAGTGTGTTAGAGGAGTTATTTTGGGGCCAAATAGCCCCAGGGATATTAAAATCACCCAAGACTAATGGAACCTATCAAAAAGCCTATTGAACACTATCCGAATGGCGATAAGGTGGTTCTAAAAAATAGAAAGTTCCGACAATGGACAAATTTAGGAACATGTAATAAACATAAATCTATCATTAAATGATAGCTTCAACAATCGTTAATAATTCTGACGTGAGAGTGGAGTTAACCGCTATGAGGACCCCACTCCCGCGCCTGACAGGCCGATCTAGCCGATAAATATATATGGACGTTGATGCACTACGGTCAGTACACTCAAGTGGCCCTTATGAAACCAGGCACGTGCCTGTTAGGGTTAGGTATTAGTAGACGCGATGGAAAATAAAGAAAAGAATGCGAGGAAATAAACTACCGGCGAGTAGCCTGAGTGTTTGCATGCATGCGATCTAAGTGGGTAAGGATTAAAGTTTTTAGTTTAGGAAGACTATCAACATGTGAGATCACCGAATACAAATCATTATAACTTGCACACAGTACTCTAAAGAGATCATGCAGTTCATATGAGGTTCTACAATGGCGCAAAACTAAGGGTATGTACGATCTAGTATTTCTACTGGGAACATGAAAATTGAGCTGACCTAACAAGTCAGTACTTTCCACATCGCCGTGAATAAGGTTATAAATAAAGGTAATACCAAGCATAGTTCTACGATTAGCCAAGTAGGGTAAGTTAATTAGGAGAAGTCTACTATAAAAGGAGGGTAATCTCTGTTCAGCATCCCAGTTTAAGCCGCGTAAAGCGAAAAGCAAAAAGTTCTTTTGAACCGATACGATGCGTTTACTGTGGACCCCATACTGGGGGCTCCAAACGCAAGATCCATATTCTAAGATAGGACGAACTAGTGAAATATATAAAGTTTTTGTTACATAGGGGTCATCAAATTCTTTCGACCACCATTTAATAAATCCCAGCATACCTCTGGCTTTATTCACCATGCACGAAATATGATCGATAAAGTCAAGTTTGGGATCCAGGCGGACACCCAAGTCATCAACTGAGTTAATTCTTTCTAAAGAGCAGCAGTTAAGCGTGTAAGTTGCAAGCTTGGGAACGACACGAGAAATTGTCATTAGCTTACATTTAGAGCCATTTAAGTTTAGTAGGTTTATGCAGCACCAGGTTTGGAAGCTATCAAGATCTGTTTGTAAATCAGACTGGTAAGCAACGTCCTTGTATTGCACGCAAAGCTTGACATCATCACCGTATATTAGTACTCTAGAATTTGTCAAAACTTCGGGCAGATCATTAATAAATTATGTAAACAACAAAAGGACCCAGGTGACTCCCTTGCGGGACACCTGAGGTGACTTGGAGAATATTAGATAAAATAGAGCTCTAACTTTGCCTCGTATAAAGGCAATTAAATCTTCAGATGTTTGACCAGGGGTGAGCCGCAAAACCAATATCTGTTTCGTAGGTGCAAAACAGACTGAGTGCCAGCCGTGCCATTATCGTCCGGTAGTTCCTGGGGGGATAAATTGACAGGGCTTTGTGGGGCCAAAATTTGTGATTGCATAGGAGAAGAAAAGGAAATTAACGGGGAAACGATCAGTTCTACAGCACCATCCGATACAGAATCCTTTCTATCACTTGATCTCAGAATTCTGGGATTTAATTCTGAGGTCGAGGGCTGTGCCAGGAGGCTGTTGTTGCGCGAGTGTTGCGACGTGACATTGAAAGGGAAATTATGTCTTTGATGCGGCAAAGCAAGGGCAGTGGGAGAGCCCGCAACAGGTTGTAGGGATCCGTCAACATGCTTCACTTGCTTCAGTTGCAGTTTTTTTTTTGCGCCCTGCAGACTCTTTTAATAACGTAAGGCTATTGAATTGTTTATCAAACGCTTAGAAGATTTATGAGTTTTGTGAAAACTCGATAAGAACTCCTTAAAACTGCCCTTGCTTTCCGCATCAAAGACATAATTTCCCTTTCAATGTCACGTCGCAACACTAGCGCAACAACGGCTAAACCGAAGAGGCACAAAGAGAAATGCAACAATGCCAGAAAAACAAAAACTGGCAGCACAATTAAATTATGAAAATGAAAGGGATTAAATTCATAAATAAATATAGATGCATGCATAAGCGAACTGAACGGAAACTATCAAAAACACAATGTAGATTTTTTAAGTAAACCCTAATAGTTTTACGCAAAGTTATTACACAAAATGAGAGCGCAAGAAATGAGCGTGACTTGAAAGGAGCAAAGCGATATGAACGTAATACGCTGGGTGTAAAGAAACTCATGGAGAAACTTCTACTCCAGTATAGGGACAGTCCCAGAACCGGTCCCAGAACCCAGTACCTATCGAAAAAACTTACCATACAGAGTAAACTCAAAGGCCCAAACAGCACTAATGCAAGCACACTTCCCAGGGTGCACAGCGACAGCTTGCTCCGGCTACTCCGCGGCCGCCTCCAGGCGCAAAAATATTATTATTATTTATTTTTCTTTTTTGTTTATTTGGTTGTATGCAAGTTTGCTGCTCAACTTATTTGACTACATGTCTATTTTTATTTAACAATTTTAAAATTAGTTTATACGCCGAGTTGGCAGCTCCAGGATTATGACCCTCTTCAGGCGTCTCCTGGTCCTAGTCCTGCCCATCCTCCTGGCCAGCGGGTTTGGGTGACTCCAGAGTCTGGTTCTGTGTCTGGCAGCTGTTCATATAATCTATTGCAGGGACATTTAATTCTCTTCGTATGTCAGCATTCCTTAGATACTACTGCGCTCCAGTGATTCGCCTAAGGAATTTACCCTGGAAGACTTGGATCTTTTTTAAGTGCGTCCTGGCCGCAGTGCCATAGATTGCCACTCCATAGTGCCAAATCGGGGCTAGCAGGGACTGGTAGAGGCGAGTCTTGCACCTAAGACTCAGCTTCGACTTCGGGCAAGTTAGCCAGTTTAGACGCCTGGCAGTGTTTTTCAACTTGGCCCTTGGCTTTTTGATGTGCGACGCGAACGTCAGCCTCTTGTCCAGGACCAGTCCCAGGTATGTGTGCTCCTGGTGTTGCGGCAACAGCTGACCATGAAGAAAGACCCCCGGACATGTGTCTCTCCTCAAGGCGAATGTGACTACCGCACACTTGTCTGTGTTGATGGCCACATTCCATCTACAGGCCCAGTTCTCAAACCTCTTCAGAAGTATCTAAAGCTTGTCCGTGGAACGGTAGACGCAGCTGGACCTTGCGAGGATTGCAGTGTCGTCTGCACATGTCGCTACACACACGCTTCTTGAGCTCAGATGAAGTGGGGTATCGTGCGCAAACAAGTTATATAGTGTAGGGCCCAGTACACTACCTTGTGGAACTCCGGCAGCTATCCTCCTGGTAGTTAAGGCTACTCCATCCTGCACCACTTGAAAGGTTCGATCGCTGAGGTAGCTCCTGACTGACTCGAACAGTTGAGGAGGCAGAAGTTCCTTGACCTTTGATAGGTGCCAGACCCTATCAAAGGCCTGCTGGATATCCAGGAAGGCAGCCACCGTATATTGCCTTCTTTGGAATCCATCCACGACGAAGTCCACTACACGGTGAAGTTGCTTGGGGGTGCCATGTCCTTTGAGAAAGCCGAATTGGTGCCTGGGGATCCCTTGTGTGACTTCTGTTATCCTTTCCAGAATGCACCGTTCATAGACCTTAGCAGAGGTCGGCAGGAGGCTAATCGGCCTATAATTGCCCACATCCTTCGAGTCCTTGCCCTTTTTGTGCATGCTTCCAGCTTTTCGGGAAATGTCCCAGCCTGAGTGCAGCGTTGAACAGCAGGACCAAGAAAAGGAGAGCCTTCTCCGGAAGGAGTTTTGCTACTCGGCTGGAAATGTCATCCGCTCCAGGCGACTTCCGGTGCTTCAGTTTCCTTATTTTGGCCTGGACTTCAGGCAGCCGGATTGGGGGCATCATCTGGTGAGGTTCCTCTAGTGCTGCATGAACCTTTTCGACTCTCTCCCCCGACGCAGTTTCGAATGGACTGAACCGCTCCTCCAAACTCTCGGCAAACGCCTCGGCACGTTCAAGCGGAGACTTGGCCCAAGTCCCATCCGCTTTCTTCACCGGGTATATGGGGGAGGCCTGCGGCGTCGCTTGCTCTGATGCTTCTCAGATTTTAGCCTCCAGCAGAAGTGCAGCATCGTCCAGATCCTCCGCCGTGCATATCTCCATATTGAGGTGAATGGAGCCATCCAGCGTCCTCCGGAAAGACCTGATGTCGGATCCTGTGGGCAGGAGCAGCTTCCTAGGCACAGTGAAGCTTCCTGGGAGGTGGAGACTGACAATAAGCGGTATGTGATCCGAGCTGAGTTCAAAAAAGTTCAATAGTCAGCCAATAGTAGACCTTGAAGACCTTTCAAGAGTGTGAAATCCAAAGCAGAAAGAGTTCCGCCATTACAGGTGAAACAGGTGGGACTTCCTGTGGACAACACATCCGCTCCCAAGTTGTCCAGAGCTTCCACAATTGCAGCTCCTCTCCTATCCGCTTTGACACTGCCCCATCTGCGATGCATAGCATTAAAATCACCTCCGATAATGGCTTCGTCTCCACAAATGTTTAGCATGGCCTCAAAGCCATCACATGTCCAGGCAGGACTAGGCGGCAAGTAAACCGCAGCCACATCCAGTTCACCCATGTCAGTGCTGAGCACAATCCTCGCCATCTGTTGCAGTCCCAATCTTATCGGGCTTTGCTGGTAACAAATCAGGCCGTGCTTAACTAGAATAGCTGCTCGCACCCGGGAAGTCCGCCCTGTGTAAACTGTATCCTGGAAAGCTTATTTACTCTCCGTGCTTAAGGTGGGTCTCAGACACCAGCATTATATCAATGCTGTGCCCAGAAGCTCCTCCCGATTGGCAAGGAGACTTCTGGCATTCCATATGCTCACCTTAATGATTCCCATGAGTGATATTCATTCTAGCTTGTAAATCTCGCACCACCAGCGAGATCGTGGTTAAGGAGGCGGCCAACTGTTCCACAGAGTTCTTTAGGGAAAGAAGCATAGTCACTACCCTTGTCATATACCAATCAGGGACAGCGTTGGGAGGCTGCTGGGCATTACTAGCCCTACCACGGCTTCCTAGCAACGGGAAATCATCGTGCAAGTCATAGGCTGCCTGCTTAAATCCAGGAGGATTGTTTCTTACTCCCAGATTTGAAGTAGGCTGGAACTGCTGCGCTCTTTTCCTACAGGCATAAGAAACCCCAGACTGCAGCATAGCCGAGGGCACCGTAGACTGCCCATTATAGGCATACCTTGTAGAATTATCAGGCTGCTGCATGGTCCTCCGCACATATACCGCGAACAGGCGGCTTGAAACAATAGTTCTTTGTGTGATGGAAGCCAAAACACCTAAAACATTGCTTAAGTCTATTTGAGTCCTTTTTGGGCTCCACCGTTACTCGGTGCCTACCCAGCATGCTTGAGATCAACGAACCAGACATTTTGTCTGGCCTGCTCAGTGACTACATCCTGACTCCCTTGGCGCCGGGCACGGTTCGGGGGTTATACAGATTAACTATCGTGTACCCCAACTTAGAGAACTCATAAAGTTCCTCGTCGTGGTGCTGGACAAATTCTTGATAACCGTCCTGAACGGTCTGTCCTCCTTAAGACAGAAATGAGTATAAATAACATTCTTTTCTGTCAAAAACCTCGTTATGATACGGTGAGTAGAGGAATCCTTAGCGTATTTATGCTAAGGTCACCTGAACGAGCAATGCGAAGCTCGAAGCCATCATCTTCGACCTGGAGGAGCTCATTCTCCATCGCCTCCACGTTGTTAACATTTGGCACTGTGATCGGCTTTGGCTTGGCCAGAGCGATAGGAGCAGGGCTAGCTGCCACCTGGGAGACAGCAAACCTCTCAACATCTTCCACAACATCCATATTTTGCGGCAAAACATCCATATCAAGGGCAGCAAACCTATTATACGGTTTGCTGTTTTTGGCCTTTGTACACATTGCGTCCACAACAGGGGCACGCCTCTTACTAGACGACCTCTTCTGGACGGTCTGCCATCTCGGCTGGGGATTTTGAAAGTTCCCCAGGAGCGGCTCCTCTCCATTGTGGAAGTGCTGTAGACTCAATGGCGTCTATAATTTGTGCCGATTTAACTTGCTCAACGCTTTGCTGGAGAGCAGGTTTTTTCCGTAAGAGTTCGTCTTACCCGCCAGTCGTTCACTGCCGCTCGGAGCTGGAGCCCCATTTCATGAATTTTCTTAATTTTTTGATCGTGAAAGGAGCGACGACACCTCGGTCCTTCTGTCCCCTTTTGAATAGAGGCTCCTGCATAGCAAGCCAAGCCAAGCCACTGAGACTTAAGGAATGCAGCTTCACGAAACAAATTATTATTATTATTTATTTTTCCTGTTTGAAAATTTTTCAGGAGAAATTTTGTGATTTAGAATTTTTCTTCGAAAAAATTTAGATTCCGTTTTTTTTTAGAGCTGAATGAATCGAGACGACCGAACTGGTTGACGTACAAATCCAAACTGCAAAAATATTAATGAATGTTATCATCTAGAAATATTCAAATTAAATGGATTAAATTAAGAATATTAACACAACTTTTCAAATTACATTCCCTTCTCTCTTTAAGTTTTGTTTAGGGAAATGTGGGCTTCCCGATAAATTGGTGGTGCCAGACTTTCGATTGATGGGCCATATCGTTTAGTTAGTTAAATGGAAATAAATGAAAAATGAGATTTCTATTGAACGAAGTTACGGAACTGTTTTTTTTTTTTGGGTGAGCTCGAACCGATGCCCATAGTCCATACAATAAATACCGATAAATATCGGACATCTCAAGCTGCAACTCTACACACCACTAGGAACAGGAAAAGGTAAACAACAATTACAAAACAACCCGGACGACACTTCTTACTCAATTGGTGGCTGCGATGGAATCGCCACGACGCACCCGCCCATCTTGCGGTGCCTGCGGTTCATCTAGGGGCACCACCCATCTCCGGCGGACCGGAGCTTACTCCAGCCAGTCTTTCGAGCAGCTCATCTCCCCCAGATAATACTCTTACTAAGCGTTCATTTCGTCTTTTTCTTTTTAATATTTATGATTTACAGATTTCTTAATATTAACATCGAGTCGTGCATCGGTTAAGCCGACTTATCCTGGCGAAACGTATACTCATCCACGTCGGCCCTGGTTGGTAAGAATTCGTTACGTAAAACCCTAGCAGCAGTCCCACCTTCGAAAACTATATTAGTTTCGAGGCTTGCCCCTGATCTCGCATCGGAAGATGTTCTTGCCTATATCCAAGGCAAAACCCAAGCTGGCAATATTAAGGTGGAAAAATTCAAATTTTCGTATGCCAGAAACATTTCGTCATTTAAAATAAATGTCTCATTCCAACTCTTTGACACTATTTGCTCGGGTGACTTCTGGCCTGAGTACGTTGTAGTCAAGGAGTACGAGGCACGAAAGAAGAGAAATCGGCCTGCGGGAGGTCAACTGCCCAGGCCGTCACAACCCTCAGTGTCCACTGCAGTACCTTCTGTCCCAAAAAACTATCCTCTTCCCTACTACTTTCCTATCAGAATACTTGGGGCTTACGCAGTAAGCTCTCTAGATTATATTCGAAAAGCCTTTCTTTCGCATCCCAGGTGATTGTATTTACAAAAACCTGGTTGAAGCCGGAGATCCGCTGCTCCGAAATTCTTCCATGTAAGTACACTATTTATAGATTTGACCGTTTTCTCCAGCGTGGTGGCGGAGTTTTAATTGCCGTTGACTCCTGCCTCATCTCGGAACGTGTTGTATCTAATGACTTTTTGGACATCGAATTTATCTGCGTTAAACTATCATTCTCAGGTAGTTGCATTTATGTAACCTGCTCTTACATCCCTCCATCTTCGGAAGAGCCAATTTATTGGAAGCACCTTTCGACAATTCGGGCAGTTTCCAATAGTCTTTCTGATAGGGACCAATTAGTGGCTTTGGGTGACTTCAACATACCCGGAGCTCACTGGTCTTTCGATGGTGTGTCTAACGTCCTTCACACGGTGGCACAGCATGACCTCATAAATGGCTTGCTTGATTTATCATTATCGCAAGTTAACCATATCTTTAATTCTTTAAACCTCTTACTGGATCTATGCTTTGTCTCCGATCCTGCAGGCGTAAACCTAATTAGAGTTCCTCCAATGACGTAAGATCCTTATCATCCAACTTTCGATGTGACTATTGACACTGGGACAGTTTTAGCTATTACACCTGATAGCAGTTTAAACAGAGTCCGCTGTTTCCGAACGGCTGACTATCAGAGGCTAAGCACTTTAATAGCAGAATTTGATTGGTCTAATCTTTACACGAGCTCTGACATGGCATCCGCCGTTGATATCTTTTACAATGCCATGAACTCAATCTTCTCCTTATGTGTTCCTAAATGCTACCCGTAGGTCTCTAATAAACCACTTTGGTTTAACA
Source organism: Drosophila birchii (assembly GCA_035046345.1). Classification (NCBI taxonomy): domain Eukaryota; kingdom Metazoa; phylum Arthropoda; class Insecta; order Diptera; family Drosophilidae; genus Drosophila; species Drosophila birchii. The sequence goes on along the minus strand of JAWNOA010000100.1, from coordinate 710,273 downwards.
AGGAGCTGACGCGTTTAAAAAACGTAAAATCTAGGCTTTATAATAAATATAAACTTACTGCTTCAAGAACGGCTTTCTCATCTTATCTTAGTGCTCAATCTAACTTTAAAATTATTTGACTCGTTGTAAGGTCCAGTTCACGCAGGACCCTAAACTGTTTCATAACTTTGTTAACTCTAAACGTAAGCCCACATTATACCCCCCCTCGCTGTCATTTAGGAATACTACAGTAATTCAGATCAAGCAATTGCTAATCTCTTTGCTGAGTTTTTTAAAACAACATATTCGCCCTCAACATCTTCAGACCATACATTTTCTCCAGCTATGCACAGTTCGTCCTTAATCTTCAGTCCTATTTTAAACGAAAGCTCACTTATTCTTGATCTTCAACGTGTTAAGCCAGTTTATTCGCCAGGTCCCGATGGTATACCGGACTCTGTGCTTAGGTATTGCTCCGAGGCGCTGTGTAACTTAAATTGTTAAGGTAAACAATTAGAATCCTCAGAATTTCCCCTTATTTGGAGGGAATTTGTTGTTATTCCTCTCCACAAAAAAGGTAGCAAATCGGATGATAGTAACTATATGGGTATCTCTAAGTTATCGGCTATCCCCAAACTTTTCGAGAATGTAATCACTCCTCACTTTTTAATATATGGACGTTGATGCACTACGGTCAGTACACTCAAGTGGCCCTTATGAAACCAGGCACGTGCCTGTAAGGGTTAGGTATTAGTAGACGCGATGGAAAATAAAGAAAAGAATGCGAGGAAATAAACTACCGGCGAGCAGCCTGAGTGTTTGCATGCATGCGATCTAAGTGGGTAAGGTATGTACGATCTAGTATTTCTACTGGGAACATGGAAATTTAGCTGACCTAACAAGTCAGTACTTTCCACATCGCCGTGAATAAGGTTATAAATAAAGGTAATACCAAGCATAGTTCTACGATTAGCCAAGTAGGGTAAGTTAATTAGGAGAAGTCTACTATAAAAGGAGGGTAATCTCTGTTCAGCATCCCAGTTTAAGTCGCGTAAAGCGAAAAGCAAAAAGATCTTTTGAACCGATTCGATGCGTTTACTGTGGACCCCATACTGGGGGCTCCAAACGCAAGATCCATATTCTAAGATAGGACGAACTAGTGAAATATATAAAGTTTTTGTTACATAGGGGTCATCAAATTCTTTCGACCACCGTTTAATAAATCCCAGCATACCTCTGGCTTTATTCACCATTTATGATCGATAAAGTCAAGTTTGGGATCCAGGCGGACACCCAAGTCATCAACTGAGTTAATTCTTTCCAAAGAGCAGCAGTTAAGCGTGTAAATTGCAAGCTTGGAAACGACACGAGAGAATGTCATTAGCTTACATTTAGAGCCATTTAAGTTTAGTAGGTTTATGCAGAACCAGGTTTGGAAGCTATCAAGAACAGTTTTGTAAATCAGACTGGTAAGCAACGTCCTTGTATTACACGCAAAGCTTGACATCATCACCGTACATTAGTACTCTAGAATTAGGGCAGATCATGAATAAATTATGTAAACAACAAAGGACCCAGGTGACTCCCTTGCGGGACACCTGAGGTGACTTGGAGAACATTAGATAAATTATTTTTAAAGAGGACTTTTTGCGTCCTGCCAGTCAGATAACTAGAGATCCACCTAAGAAGATCAATTGGAAAACCCATTAAGTCGAGTTTCCTGAGGAGAAGGGAATGATTAACGGAATCAAATGCTTTACTGAAGTCAGTATAAATTACATCCGTTTGAAGGTTATTCTGGAAACCCCTTATAATGATGGAAGTGAGCTCCAGAAGGTTTGTGGTTGTTGATCTTCGCTTAATGAATCCATGCTGACATGGAGAAATTACTGATCTACAAAGGTGCTGCAAATGTGGAGTAATAATGTTCTCAAAAAGTTTAGGGATGGCCGAAAGCTTAGAGATTCCTCTACAGTTATTGGCCTCCGATTTGTTACCTTTTTTGTGGAAAGGAATAATGAATGATTCCTTCGAAATAAGGGGAAAGTGCGAGGTTTCTAAGGATAAGGTAAACAAACAGGGCATCGGCACAATACCTAAGCACACAGCCCGGTATTCCGCTTTACACGATGAAGATCTAAAAGGAGGGAGCTTTCGTTTAAACATGGACTCAAAATTGAGTTCGATCTGGGCAAGCTATAAGAATACGTCTGATTTAGGTCAGTGGAAGTGGAGTATGTTGTTTAAAAAAAATTGGGCAAAAAGATCGGCAATTGCCTGATCGCCCTTCACAGTCGCGTTTGCAAAAGAAAGTGATGAAGGATGTGTTACCGCCTTACGTTTAGATTTAACAAAATTATAAAACTGTTTAGGATCCTGAGAAAATTGGACCCCGCAACGAGTCAAATAGTTTTTATAACACTGTGCGTTCAGTACGGTGAAGTTTGACCGAGCCGATAAATAATTAGGGAGGTCAGAACGAGAACCGGTTTTTTAAAATTTCGTGTACCGCCTTGACTTTACATTTTTCAAGCGACTCAATTCTTTAGTAAACCAAGGTGGTTTATTTGAAATAGAGGGATAGTATAAGGGAACACATTCCGAGAAGAATGAATTCATCGCATTGTAAAAATGTCCACGGCGTCAGCCATGTCAGTGCATTTGTACAAATCAGACCAGTTAAAGTCCGAAATAAAATTATTCAGCCGGTCGAAATCAGACTTGCGAAAGCAGTAAACTCTTTTGGCTAGTTTATCAGATTTCTTCAGTATATCAGCACCAATGTCGAGTGTCACATCGAAAGTAGGATGTTAGGGATCTTCAGGTTGCGTCAGCGGCGCCACCCTCAGTAAACTGACACTCGCCGAATCAGAGACAAAACAAAGATCAAGCAAGCGCTCTAAGGAATTTCATATATGGTTCACTTAAGACAGCGAAATGTTGAACAAACCAGCAATAAAATCATGTTGTGTTGAGGATTGAAGTGTGTTAGAGGAGCTATTTAGGGACCAAATAGCCCCAGGGATATTAAAATCACCCAAGACTATTAAATGATCTCTATCAGAAAGCATATTGGAAACCATCCGAATGGCGGAAAGGTGGTTCCAAAAAATAGGTAGTTCCGACAATGGAAGAATGTAGGAACATGTAATAAAAACAAAGCGACCATAAAATGATAGCTTCACACAAAGGAATTCAACTTCGTTGTTTTCCTCGAAAGTTACTAATTCTGACGTGAGAGTGGAGTTGACCGCTATGAGGACCCCACCCCGCGCCTGACAGGCCGATCTTGCCGATAAATCGTGAACGCAGCTGTGAAAACTTCGGAGCTAAGAATCTCCGGCTTTAACCAGGTTTCTGTGAACACAATAACATGGGATGAGAATGCAAAACTATCAGAATACAACTTAGGCAGCTTACTACGCAAGCCTCTTGCATTCTGATAGGAGATTAACAGAGAAGTATTTAGTTTTTTTGAACAGAGGCAGAGGATGTAGAGGGCACAGTGGTCAGATCGGGTTTAGGAAGACCGTTTCTTTTTCTTAGCTTCATATTCTTTGACGACAACATACTCAGGCCAGAATTTGGTTGAGCATATCGTGCCAAAGAATTCATTTGGGACATTTATTTTGAAAGATGAAATATCCCTAGCGTAAGAAAATTTAAATTTTTCCACCTTTAATTTTAAATTTTCAGCTCTAACTTTGCCTCGTATAAAGGCAATTACATCTTCAGATGTTTGACCAGGGGAGAGCCGCGAAACAAATATTTGTTTCGTAGGTGGGATAGCGATGAGGGCTTGAGGGGAGACAGACGGAGTGCCTGAAGTGCCCATATTGGCCGGTAGTTCCTGCGGGGATAAATTTAAATTTACGGGGCTATGGGGGGTCAAAATTTGAAATAGGCGGTGGAACGTTTAGTCCCACAGCAACTTTAGATACCCCCTCCTATCTAACACTTGACCTCAGAATTCTGGGATTTGATTCTGAGGTCGTAGGCAGTGTCAACGGCGGCTGCTGTTGAGAGCCCGCCGCAGGTTGTAGGGTTCCGTCGCCCTGCTGCACTCCAGTTGCAGTTTTTTTGCGCCTTGGAGTCTCATTTAATAGCGTAAGGCTATTAAATTGTTTATCAAGCGCTAAGAAGATGTTATGAGTTTTGTTGAAACTCGATAACAACTCCTGAAAACTGCCCTTGGTTTGCCGCATGAAAGACATCATTTCCCTTTCAACGTCACGACAGGCATCGCAACAGTAGCGCAAGCCGATGTTTTTTCTTACATCATCAACAGTCCGGCCGTTAACCCCAATGCACTTTGCATGCAGAATGTTGTCGCACAGCCAGCAGCCGATGGTAAGATCACTTGACAAACTGCCTCTTTGCAGGTTTTTGAAAGCAGACGATATCGGAAGACATTATTTTGGACTTACCACTGTACTTGAAGCAATAGATGAGGGGGCGAAAGATATGAAAAGAAAAGTGCAGCCGCACCGAGAGAGTTGAAGCGCTAGAGATCAGGGGAGTGTGAGAGTAAGCGAGCTTAGAGAAACGTTTAGCTGTCGCGACAGAGCAACAAAGGCTAAACGAGAGAGGTGAAAGAGGAAATACAAAAAAACACAAGAAGAACAAACACTGGCAGCACACTTAAATTGTGAAATAAAGGTATTAAATAAGTTAATAAAGTTAATAAAGTTGCATGCACATGCAAAGTGAACGGGAGCTATGAACACAAAATAGAAGTTTTAAACAAACCCCGGCGGTTTTTACGTAAATAATTTTACAAAAACGAGAGCGCAAGAAAAAAACACGACCGTTCACTTGGAAGCGAGAAAGATATATGAGGGATTGCAACATCTATGCAGATCCGTCATCTTTCCATGCCAGCATGGTTTTATGAGGCGAAGATCAACCACGACCAATCTTCTGGAGCTTACCTCTTTCGTTATTAGGGGCTTCCAACAAAACTTTCAAACGGATGTTATTTACACGGATTTTAGTAAAGCTTTCGATTCGGTTAATCATTCTCTTCTGGTTAGAAAACTTGATTCAATGGAGTTTCCTAGTGATCTTCTTACGTGGATTTCGAGTTATCTAAGTGATAGGACCCAAAAGGTTCTGTTCAGAAACGTTCTATCCAATAGCCTCTGGGTCACATCTGGCGTCCCACAGGGTAGCCACCTTGGACCGCTGCTATTCACATTGTTTATCAATGATTTACCGCAGGTTCTAACCAAATCCAGAGTACTCATGTACGCTGATGACGTTAAACTTTGCTTGCAGTATAGGGACAGTTCTTTCCAATCAGACCTACAATCGGATCTTGATAACTTCCAAGCATGGTGTCACGCTAACGATTTACATCTCAACAGCTTTAAATGCAAACTTATGACATTTTCACGTGTCACTCCCCTGCTTGCAACCTATATGCTTAACGATTGCTCTTTGGAAAGAATTACTATTGTTGATGATCTGGGTGTCCGCCTGGATCCTAAACTTCGTACTCTGAGCATATATTTTTGTATGGTTAACAAAGCCAGAGGCATGCTGGGATTCATTTAAAGGTGGGCGAAGGAATTCGATTCTCCTTATGTAACGAAGACTCTCTTTACTTCTTTAGTTCGCCCTATATTGGAGTATGGTTCGTGCGTCTGGAGTCCTCAATTTGGAGTCCACAGTAGCCGCATTGAATCTGTCCAAAAGAACTTTTTGCTTTTTGCCCTTCGTGGCTTACCCTGGGATGCAAACCTCAGATTACCGTCTTACGCTAGTAGACTTCTCCTACTTAATCTACCTTCTTTAGTTAACCGTAGGACGATGCTTGGCGTCGTCTTTTTACATAAACTCATTCACGGTGATGTGGAGAGCCCCTACCTTCTAGGCCAGCTTAATTTTCATGTTCCCCGTCTTTCTTCTAGAACTTTTATACCACTAGTAGTTAACCACTATAGGCGTAAGTTTGAAGTACATGAGCCCTGTAGGGTTTTATGTACTGATTACAATCGCTTTTTTAGTAGTATTGAAGGCATTGAAAGCCTTCAAAAACTAAAAACTGTTTTTTTTTTTGTTTATATTGTTGTATGCAAGTTTGCTGCTAAACTTATTTGGCGACATATCTATTATTAAAGAACTGTATTGCTTGTAGTACTAGCCCGTAGTGTATCCTAATTTTTCCTCGTTCTATTTTATTTTTTCTTCTCTCGCGTCTATCTAGCGTTTCGTGCCGTACGTCATACCGTTGCGCCCCTCGGTCGGTTGGGCGGGAGGTGGGCGGCGGAACCGCGCTAAAAAAATAGAAAAAAAAGGGATGCTTTCACGCCAAGGCTGTCTCAAATAAGAGCAGCGGAGGAGAAGCGACGTTCCGATTCTTTATTTGCAGCACAAATCCCGGACACAAGGCTACGACGACGCGGAGAACAAAACACAACTTCCGAATACAGGTGAATACATAAGAGACAAAATAAATTATACAAAACTAATATCTATATATATTGAAGGCGGAGATGCGAGAGTTATGCGGTCTAAATCAGCGGTCCGCGACGGCGGCAAATATATATGTATATATGGGAATCTATCACCTCTTTAGCTGGTCTGGCTTTGTGGAGGCCAGCCGGCTGTACGATTTGCGGCTTGGCCTTAGCCCGGCGAAGAACAAACATCCTAGGCTGGCGTCGAAAATTGAAGAGGCTCCGGCTAATTACTCGTCAGCGGATCCAACGCATCCGCATGCACGCGAACACCCACAACTTGCCAGCGCGTACACAGAGGAGTCACCGCGGGGTACGAGAACAAGAAAAAAAACTGCCGTGGTCAGTGATTCTTTCACTGCCACGCTGAAAAAGAAATTCGTCGTATTATAATTTTCCCACTTTCACTTTATTTCCTTTCTCACATTTCCTTTATTTCCGTTTAATTTTTATAACTTAACTCTGCGCACGCTATCCGTTTTTCTACCGCCCAAACTGACCGCCTACGCCTCCCTTTATGGCCTCGGACCGTTGCCAGAGCTCCGGCTTAGAAACCGTTGATTTTCTGGTGGAACGGCCGAGGCCAAAGAGCCCTTCGCGCCCGACCTACCTCACTCCTCCTTTTGGCCCTACCAAACCAAACCTAATTGATCTATCGATTGTCCCTTCAGCCCATTCCGACTGGAAACGCAACAACGACTCAACTGATTTGAATGAAACATCTACCAAATGGCTTAGAATGGCGATGCCGTGTATTTGGAGTGCGTAGTTTATTTAATTCAATAAGAATTTAATTTTTAGCGGGAATTATCAATACGGCATTGGAGGCGCCTCAATTGATTTTAGACCAGCGTGTCTCACTCAGTTGGGACAAAGACATTGGAATAAAAAGATGATGAATGTCCATACATTTGTTTTTCCATATGAAGCTGCTTCTTTGATGGCAACAACAATCGGTCTCTATTCGCTGTCATAAAGTTGAGAGCATAAAAATCTAATGCGCTTGCTTACGATGCATAAGAATACGTGTGCTCACAAACATTCACAAGCTGTCGTTGTATGCGTACAAGAGAGCTGCTGGCTCTAGAGTTTTCTCTCTGGCTTTTGAACAAAATTTGGAAAAGAGAAACACTTGAATCTGAAATACAAGAATAATTTTCCCCATCGAATGATGGTGCCTCTAAAATTTAAATGCATACATTGCTAAATAATGTTCCGTTATGTGATTTAGCAACCGGTTCTCTTCAGGTTTACATCTCGTTCCATTTTATAGTTGGCGCGTATGTGTACAGCCCACTTAAACCACCCACTGTATTTGAATTTTTAAAATAACTTTTGGGGTAAATCTTATGAAATTTTCACCAAATATTCCTTAATATTCTCCTAGTAAGCCACTATATCGTGCGTATTGGAATACTTCCTAAAACTGGAGTTGTAAGACTTTCCATTTGGGCTGACCTCTTTTGTATGGGGCAGAACCCGAGGTTGGTTCACTGTTATGCGATTTTCTCAAAAACTGGCGTATTGAGTAATATAAAACTTTGTAGACTAAAACTACAATAAATATCCTTTATCAGGAATTTCGAAACACTTCCCGTGAGCCGAGATATTACAAAAACCGTGAAAACTCGATTTTTCAAAGACTTTTTTTAACAGATCCAAAGGTCCAATACAGCCAAACCCAGGAAAAAACAATAGTAAATTCGTTTTTTTAGCATTCATTAGTTTTATTTTGTTTGAATTTGTGCCTTATATACAAAATAAATAAAATATAAAAAAATTCTCCGTGTTCCATTTTCTCAGCGTTCCATTTCGACGCTAAAGCATAGTACCCAGACAATAAAAAAACGTCTTTAAGCTGTGAGAGAGAGCGAGAGTCAAATAGTTGTGAACGGTTTTTCATGAGACCGTTTTAAATGTCGGTATCCAGAAATTAAAACAATATACTAGAAAAGTGTCTTTAGTATTTCCGTAGGCGGGTGCAAAAAGAATGGCAAATTAAGAAAATAAAAACACTATTCTTAGCCGATTCCCCCTTCTCTATGCTTTCTACAGATCCGTAAATCCGTAAAATTTTCAAAAAAACATCACAGGAGTTTGGTGCAGATTAACGAACTATAAAACAAACAACAGATAATGATAAGAATGTATCTTATTGATATAAAAATATGTAAACAATACGAACAAAACAATGCTTACATTGAAAAAATATCGTTTTTTAATTAACCTTGCACGTATGGGATCACCAAATAGTTGGGTCGCTTCATATTTGGTTGGGAATCTTCTTATTGCCATAGTAATAGTATAGTAGTTTTTATTTTTCTATTCATTTTCTTCGACTTTTTTAAAATATTGTAAACAAGATGTATGACCGCATTATTTGCGGCTGTTTAAGCCCGTTGCTCCGAATCACTTCGATAGCAGCATACCGAGTCATTGACAGTGGCCAAAGGCAGATAGCATTTTCTTTGCCTACTTCGTTTTGAACTTTGCTGCACGAAACCTTTTACATTCAGTTTTGTTTTTCAAACTTGACGAGAATTCGCCGGCGAAAGAATTTTATAAATGTAAATCTGCATTTTTGTTCATCGTTGTGACCAGACACACGTGTGCCGACTTGCAAGTCGGAGGTTTAGGTAAAACTGCTGTAATCATTAGGCTAACCTGTTCATTCTATATACTTAAAAAAGGCCATACTGATTGTAGTCTATTTAATACATTTTGCTGATGAAAGACTTCACTTACAGAGAAAAAAAGAGAAAATTCCGAAACTGCTTTCTAAATCTTATTTGGTAACAAATTTATTTGTTATAGATAAATCCTTGCCATCATATATAATGCCTTCATAGAAAAACTTTCGATTGGAGCGACATTGAGGACCGCATTTTGCCAATCCGCAACAACGGCATGGATACCAGCAACCATCACATTCTTCATTCATACAGTCGCCTTAAATGGAAAAATAATAGATAATAGTTTTAAATAATAATGATACTCTTACAGATGTCCATTCCGTTAGAGCGAATATTCCCATATTCATCGTATGCGCTATTTTTGCCGTAAAATGTTCCTTTCTTCTTTGTTTTACGCGAATTCTTATCTAAATCTATTATACCATCAATTGAATCGTTTTTTTTTTTTTGTCTTTGTCGCAAGTTTCGTCGAATAGAATAGTCGGGATCTATATCTGAGCTCATAATATTCTGTACAAATCAAATAAAAAATTTATGTTTTCTAATTTACATTTTGCATATTTAAACTATTTACAATTAGAGACGCGGCAATTCGGAATTGGTATAAGATCCTAGTACCTTTTAAAAAAATTAACAATTTAGTGCTAGTCCAAACACTGACGACGATATCGGTGCATCGATTATTCTCTATTACTGTTTTTAAACTATTTTCACTGCCACAACATTTGAAAATTATGAACATCTCATGTGGAAAATGAATTGAAAAGTATTTTTTGTAAAGCATATATATTACTTAAAATAAACGCAAGATTTTGAACGTAGCTAAACTTCATATAAATTAATAAAGCAAACGAACGGGCAAATGGAATAATTTTTTGACTCTTCGTTCGGTAAGCGTTGCCAAATTAAGGCAAAAATATGCTATTCTCTTAAAAGAAAGCGAATTAAACAAATACAAATATAGCGCGGGTGAAACTCGAATTTGCATCTTCCGACAGAGACCCATCCACCATCAACTGTTATTACTGTCACTTTTCTCTGAACTTGTATGCATTCAGACAAAAACAAAAAATCTGTCTGAAGCTGAAGTATTTTTGGATCAAAAGCTAAATACCTCCATCCGTTGAACAGATAGTCCTTAAGGTTTTGCCGTATCAAATTTCTAATTTTGTTTTCCATATGTTGTGCATTAAAATTTGACGGACTTATTGTACCGATAGTTAAGTAATAGTTTTTCTGTGCGTTCGCGCCAAAAGGGCGCTTATTTTCGTGAGGCAGTGTAAGTACACCTATAGCCTCAAAGTGTCCCGTACACTGTCTTTCTCCCTCTTCCTCCGGGCTTCCAAGACAGAGCTTCCAATCTGCTCTCCCAGCTAGGTTTAAATGTAATGAAGTTAGTTTGAATTTACCTACATATCAATAAAGACCACCGACGCTCGTCACGTAACACCCCGCAAAGTACTTCCGTGTTTTAATTTCGAGTGATTTTCAGCCACCCCCCTCCAGAACATTGGTCCTACAGAGCCTAACTCCTTCTCCATAAGCTCCGGTGGCTTTAAAATCGCTCAGATAAGTTTTATTTATATTATTGCTGCCGGTCATACAAATAGGTTATTGGGAAGCTCTTCTCTGCATGATTGTCTAAGTCCAAGTCGGATTGATCCCACACTCCGGCAACTTTCAAATCCACATCGAACTCATTTCCGACTTCCTAAATTTTATGTCTAAATAAATGCCAAAGGCCACAGTTGAACATTCAACTCCGAATAGTTCGTGCTCCCTTTCGTTAACTGCGCTTCGCTTGCATTTATTTACATTTACATGTGCCCAATACAGTCCAATCCAGATATCTGTACATTTCCCGCAAAACATATTTGTTTAGGTGAGGGGCCCTCTGTGCCGCCTTGGCTCACCAAAACTTAAGAGCGCACCCGCGCTCGCCCCTTTTGGGCTCAGGCCCTTGGGTCTCCCGTCGCTGCTCCCACTCTCGCGCTTTGCTTTCTGCCACTCAGGCCCGCTCCCGTACTGTTAAGCTGAGCTTATCGGTCGGGAGCGCGGCCCTTATGTTAAGCTAAGTCAGTTCAATGTATGAAGTCGAATAAAACGACCAGCGATTGTGCCCTTGAATTCCATGACGCCCCCGACTCCGTTCTTTTTCATCGTCTATGCTTGCGAAGTGGGATCTTCTGGGTGCCACCAACATTTTATCACCTCCAACGTCGGGCTATCTTTGGCGGCAGAAGCGCCCCCCCACACATTTTGGTCCATCAGAGCCGGATTTTTGTGTGGATTCTCTACCAGCAGTTCCCGGAATTGGTCCGCCAAAAGATAAGTACGTTATTTCTCCGTCTTCGTCTCCGTTTTGTGTGCGCCATATTCCTCACCGTTTTGGGTCTCCCATTATCCATTTCCTTGCCAACGGTCGAGGCATATGTGCATCCATACATACATACATGACAATTGTGCACATATATTTTTTTTGGTGCAAATAATTCGCAAAAATTCGCAAGTGAACAGTGAGATTGTGCGGTGAATAAAAGAAGGCATAATTAATATTGGCCAGCCGGTGTGCGTTAGTTCCGACAATTTCCAAATTCGACGAACAGTCCACCGCTGTCGCAATATTTTTATTTTCCAATCAGTGTTATTTTTGCACCGCATAACCCCTCTGTTCCTCCAGTTACATATATACTGTCCACTTATGACCGCTCCGCTGTGAATGCATGCCCATACATACATACATATATTCCAATATATTTTCAGCCTCCGATTTCAGAAACAAACATATACATATCTCCGTATTAAATCAATTTTTTTTTTTTTTGTTTGTTTATTTGGTTGTATGCAAGTTTGCTGTTAAACTTATTTGGCTACCCACCTATTATTATTGAACAATTTTATGTAGCGAATATGTAACAACGTTAATTAAAAATTAGCTTATACGCCGGGTTGGCAGCTCCCGGATTATGACCCTCTTCAGGCGTCTCCTGGTCCTAGTCCAGCTCATCCTCCTGGCCAGCGGGTTTGGGTGACTCCAGAGTCTGGTTCTGTGTCTGGCAGCTGTTCATATAATCTCCTATTGCAGGGAGTTTTAATTCTCTTCGTATGTCGGCATTCCTTAGATACCACTGCGCTCCAGTGATTCGCCTAAGGAATTTACCCTGGAAGACTTGGATCTTTTTTAAGTGCGTCCTGGCCGCAGTGCCATAGATTGCCACTCCATAGTGCCAAATCGGGGCTAGCAGGGACTGGTAGAGGCGAGTCTTGCATCTAAGACTCAGCTTCGACTTCGGGCAAGTTAGCCAGTTTAGACGCCTGGCAGTGTTTTCCAACTTGGCCCTTGGCTTTTTGATGTGCGACGCGAACGTCAGCCTCTTGTCCAGGACCAGTATGTGGTATGTATGTGGTATGTGTGCTCCTCGCGTTGCGGCAACAGCTGACCATGAAGAAAGACCCGTGACACGTGTCTCTCCTTAAGGCGAATGTGACCACCGCACACTTGTCTGTGTTGATAGCCACATTCCATCTACAGGCCCAGTTCTCCAACCTCTTCAGAAGTATCTGAAGTTTGTCCGTGGCACTGTAGACGCAGCTGGACCTTGCAAGGATTGCAGTGTCGTCAGCATATGTCGCTACACACACGCTTTTTGAGCTCAGATGAAGTGGGGCATCGTGCGCAAACAAGTTATATAGTGTAGGGCCCAGTACACTATCTTGTGGAACTCCGGCAGCTATCCTCCTGGTAGTTGAGGCTACTCCATTCTGCACCACTTGGAAGGTTCGATCGCTGAGGTAGCTTCTGACTAACTCGAACAGTTGAGGAGGCAGAAGTTCCTTGACCTTTGATAGGAGCCCTTGGTGCCAGACCCTATCAAAGGCCTGCTGGATGTCCAGAAAGGCAGCCACCGTATATTGCCTTCTTTGAAATCCATCCACGACGAAGTCCACTACAAGGTGAAGTTGCTCGGGGGTGCCATGTCCTTTGAGAAAGCCGAATTGGTGCCTGGAGATCGCTTGTGTGACTTCTGGTATCCTTTGCAATCTTTCCAGAATGCACCGTTCATAGACCTTAGCAAAGGTCGGCAGGAGGCTAATCGGCCTATAATTGCCCACATCCTTCCAGTCCTTGCCCTTTTTGTGTATCATTACAACATTTGCATGCTTCCAGCTTTTCGGGAAATGTCCCAGCCTGAGTGCAGCGTTGAACAGCAGGACCAAGAAAAGGAGAGCCTTCTCCGGAAGGAGTTCATCGCCACAACAGATCGGATCAGTCAATTTGAGGCCAACATAAATAATTCGAGCGCCCCAGAAACGGAATGCTCCCAGTACATGTTGGAAGTCCATCGGGACCACCAGGGCCCCCTGTGGGAGAAGGTAGAAAAGACCTACGAGAGCTGCTCCGAATTGCTAGCCATATCCGACGATAATACAGCCTCCTCGACAGTGCTGGAATCAAAGTACAGCTACTGTTACTCCGTCTATTCGAGGTGTACTGCCAAGCTTCGGCAAAAAATTGCCTCTCAATCTACTCAGACTTCCGCCAATGTTATCACGCCCCTGTCGACAGGCTGCCGGTTACCGCCAGTGGATACCGAGGTCTTTGCGGGTGATTATCTTCGGTTCACGGCTACTTCCATCCAGAACTCGCGGCTCACCCCGGTAGAAAAGTTGTTCCACTTGCTATTCAAAACGAGGGGTGACGCACACGCCATTGTTTCCAAGGCTCCGCTTACCCATGAGGGGTTTGTCGCGGCGTGGCAAAGCCTCACTGACCGCTTTGAGAACCGGAGGCTCTTGGTCAACAACCAGTTGAAGATCCTTTTCAACATCCAGGCTGTTCCTCAAGAGTCCGGAGTCGCGCTGAAGGAGCTGCAAGCCACCGTCCACAGTTGTCTGACAGCTCTAGAGATGTCCTTTATCAATGTTGAGGCTTGGGACTGTCTCCTGGTGTTTATGATTTCCTCAAAGCTCCCCAAAGTCACACTTTCTATGTGGGAGCAATCCGTACACAATAAAGCCGAAATTCCAACATGGAAAGAGTTAGATAACTTCCTGACAGAGCGTCATCGCACTCTGGAGGCCATCGGCGACGTCAAGACTAATGGCTCCGGGCAAGTTCCGCTACGGTCGGTACCTGCCGTCGCTCCAGCTCGGAGGCTCAATTCGTACGAGACTTGAGTGGTTCGGAGCCAGAAGGGTTGCCATTTGGGGTGCAGCTTGCAGGCACGAGCGCTGATAGATTCAGGGTCCGAAGCGACTTTCATAACGGAACGACTGTTCAACCTGGTCAAGTTTCCCTTCAAGACGATTCAAGCCCAAGTTTCCGGTCTTAATCAGACCATTTCCGCACAGTCTACTAAATTGTGCAATTTCTCCATCCGATCACCGTCTGGACCCGGGCTACAATTAGTGACTGCGGCTTACGTTCTTCCGCGGTTGGCAGGAAATCTGCCCTCATATCCGATTCCGCGGAATCTTCTCAAGGGGTTGCCCGACATTCCGACATAAATACGTTGTGACGCTCCCCTTACGCGACCCCGAGCAGAAGGGTTCCGAGCTAGCGTCTTTGCGGTCCTTTGCTCTTGCTCAGTTCCTGCGTAATGAGGGATCCGCCCCTTAAGGCTCGCTATGACTCGGTAATCCAGGAGTACATCGACTTAGGCCACATGACCGAGGTCTATCCCGCAAGCAGTTCCGCTACCTACTACCTTCCACATCATGCCGTTGTCAAGCCCGAAAGCACGACTACCAAAGTGCGGGTAGTCTTCAACGCTTCTAGTCCGTCCGCGAACGGGATCAGTCTAAACGACATTCTTTTCGCGGGCCCGGTCGTGCAATCCGACCTAACGATTCAGATCCTAAAGTGGCGATACTTTAGGTTCGTCTTTAACACCGACATCGAGAATATGTATCGGCAATTTTGGATAAACCCCAAGCATACTTCGTTCCAACGTATTCTGTTTCGCAATCCCGATGGGGATATCCACGACTACGAATTAAAAACGGTCACCTTCGGAGTCAATTCTGCTCCGTTCTTAGCGATCCGCGTCCTGCAACAGCTCGCAGACGACGAAGAGTCGAGGTATCCGCAAGCAAGCCGAATTATCCGTACATAAACGTAGATGACGTTCTCGCGGGGGCCGACTCCAAAGCCGATGCCCAAGTTGCGATTCGGGAGTTGAAGGGGGCTCTAGAGTCAGCAGGGTTCCCACTTAGGAAGTGGACGTCTAATAGCAAGGCGATTCCAACCGACATTCCGAGCGCCCACCTCCTTCGTGGCTGATTTTCTCGAAATCCAAGTCCTGTCCCAAATTGCCAAATTGTTCGATCCGGCCGGCTGGCTCGCTCCTTTCATCGTCCTTGCGAAGATGTTCATGCAGGACATCTGGCTCTTGGATCTAGGGTGGGACCACGCCCTCCCTCAAGATTTCTGTCAGCGATGGGTTGACTTTCTGAAGAACTACTCCGTGCTCGATCAGATCCGTATTCCTCGTTGGGTCGCGTTCCGACCGCACCTGAAGGTAGAGCACCACGGGTTTTGCGACGCTTCACAGAGACATACGGCGCCGCCATTTACGTCCGTGTCGAGGTTGGGTCGACGGTAATAGTAAACCGGTTAGCAACCGCAAAGACGCGAGTGGCCCCGGTCAAAACGGTGTCGCTCCCGCGCCTAGAGTTGTGCGGGGCCTTGCTGTTGTCTGAAATGGCCACCGCCGTTCTTCCCTATACTATAGTGTTGGACGGACTCGACTATTGTCCTCGCTTGGCTGCAGAAGCCAGCAAGTCAGTGGACAACCTTCGTGGCCAACCGGGTGACCAAGATCATCCAGTTCACCGACGTGCAGAAGTGGGCACATGTCCGCTCCGAGCAGAACCCTGCGGATCTTGCTAGCTGGGGGTGGCTCATTAAGACCTGGCAGATAGCCAGCTGTGGTGGCACGGTCCTGCTTGGTTGCAAAGACCTCGCAGCGATTGGCCCACTCAGGGCAATGACGCCCTCGTGACTGAACTCGAGAAGCTAGCAGTCAAGGTCCATGTTGCGAAGGCGCCTACCGAAGATATTCTTGAGCGTTTCTCCACACTTGACAAGGCGTTGCGAGTCCTTGTTTATGTTTATCGCTTTATCCAGCGCGCGCGGAAGTTTCAATCTCCGTTCGAAGAGCACCTGACAGCTAATGAGATTACGTCGGCCGAACGCATCCTAGTTTCCGTCACTCAGCGCTGACACTTCGTCTCTGAGATGGGCTGCTTAAGCCAAAAGCGGCAAGTTCCGGCATCCAGTCCGATTCAAAATATGAGCCTGCGGCCGGGTTACGGCCTCTGAACTTCTCCAATATGACGAACAGCATCCTATAATCCTTGCGTACGACTGCCATCTGTCTCGACTCCTCGTCCAGTTTACGCATCGCATCACGCTGTACGGTGGCAATCAGCTGATGATCCGCCTAGTCCGGGCGAATTTCTGGGTTCCAAGGGTGAGGAACTTGGTGAAGTCCGTCATCTATTCATGCTAGGTATGCGTCATCGGACCTTACGACCGAGAAGTTTCTGGCGGCTTTCGCTCGGTTCGTGACAAGGAGAGGGTGCCTCTGTCAAGTGCAGTCGGACAACGGGAAGACCTTTGTGGGGGCAGCTGCCCTGCTATCCCGTGATTTTCTCCAAAGCCTAAAAGGGGAGGTGACGGGTGCCTATAACAACAGCAGCTACTCTGGCATTTCTTTCCTCCGGGAGCCCCTCAAATGGGGGGCCTGTGGGAGGCAGGCGTCAAGAGCTTCAAGACCTTGTTTTACAAGTCCACACACTTTTGAGGAGCTTTCTACTCTCCTGGCAAAGATCGAGGCGGCCGCTCGCGCCAATGTCCGAAGACCCCGCTGATCTGTTGGCGCTTACACCCGGGCACTTTCTTGTGGGAGGCCCATTTCTTGCCACGGTTGAACCCGAGATGAAGGGGAATACCACGTCCATGATTTACCGCTGGCAACACCTAAAGGCTCTTCAGCACAAATTTCGGCTGCGATGGAAGGAAGAGTACCTTAAGGAGCTCCATAAGTGGAATAAGTGCCGAGCCCCTACAAGAGATCACCGCGTTGGGGATATGGTGGTCATCAAGGAGGACAACCTTCCGTCCAATGAATGGCGATTAGGCAGGGTTGACGCGGTGTTTCCGGGATCCGATGGCCATGTCCGCGTGGTCGACATCCGCACCGCGCAAAGCCTCATCAAGAGGCGTGCTGCTTCCTATGGAAGCGTCCACCTGGCCATAATAACAATGCGTCCACTGTGCCGTATCGTAGCTCTAACCGTAGTTCCTAGTCGTAGTTCACACCATTATTAATAACGTTGTTTTATTTCTCCGTCATATTTCCGCCAGTCGTATTCAGCGCGATGACGCCACGTCCACGCAACGCCCAATCCCTGGAGAGCAGATGTACTCGAGGTACACAGTCCTGCCGATGCCGAGTCTGCAATTGGATCCATTAAAGAAGTGCCGCCGCTTTCTGCGTTTAAGCGCCGAGAAGCGGCTCCGGGCGGTCCTCGTCAACCGATATTGCTCCAGTTGCTTGGCCCACGAGCACTCTGACGGAGCGTGTCGGCGAGGGGACTGCTGTAAGACGTGTGGTCAGGATCATCACTCACTGCTGCACATCGTGGAGGAGCCGCGGGCTCGGCGCCAGCCGCGTCAGGAGGAGCACCGGTCACGGCCTTCGTCCGCCACTTTCCGGCTCTCACGAGCCGCTCCACGGCCGACGGCATTCCGGCGCTCATCGGCAACTTCTCGGCATTCTTCCGCCACTGCCCGGCAGTCTTCAGACGCTCCACGGCCTTCGTCCGCCACTCATCGGGTGCCGTCCACTGTTCGTCCGCCCGCGCCAGCTGCGCCTAGGCAACCTTCCACCTCTCATCAAGGGCCCCCGCAGGATGCGGCCGCTGCGCCAACCCTGTCGTCGCTGCTGCAGCGGAATAGTGTCAATGTTTTGCCGATTGCGCTTGTGCGGATTGACACCGGGACCCGGATCTTCGACACGGGGGCCCTCATTGACCCGTGCACGCCCTCGAGCTGCATTAATGCTTCTCTAGCGGCGTGTTTCCGGCTGTCCACTACTGGCGTGGGGGACGAACAAGTTTGTTCGGCCACCGTGGGGTCTAAACCCAACGAGAGCGTTCGGCTGGATGTCATGTTCAAAATCGAGCCTCACGTCCGCGTTCGTACGCCGTCCCGAGAGCTGAGCGATGCGGTGCGTGCCCACTCCCGAGGCATCACTCTGGCTGACGAGCGGTTCTATTTGCCAGCCACGATTTCCGTCGTCCTGAGCGCGGACATGTATCCGCGCATCATTCAGCCGGGCTTCCTGAAGATTTAGGACGGGCTACCGGTGGCCCAAAGCACCGTTTTTGGATGGGTCGTGTCCGGAGCCTGCCACCAGCCATAACGACGTGGGTCCTATTGCAACCCGAGTGATTGCAAGGCGGGCGGGATGTTTAGGTGAGGGGCCCTCTGTGCCGCCTTGGCTCACCAAAACTTAAGAGCGCACCCGCGCTCGCCCCTTTTGTGCTCAGGCCCTTGGGTCGGCCGTCGCTGCTCCCGCCCTCGCGCTTTGCTTTCCACCACTCGGGCCCGCTCCCGTACTGTTAAGCTGAGATTATCGGTCGGGAGCGCGGCCCTTATGTTAAGCTAAGTCAGTTCAATGTATGAAGTCGAATAAAACGACCAGCGATTGTACCCTTGAATTCCACGACGCCCCCGACTCCGTTCTTTTTCATCGTCTACGCTTGCGAAGTGGGATCTTCTGGGTGCCACCAACATTTTATCACCTCCAACGTCGGGCTATCTTTGGCGGCAGAAGCGCCCCCCACACAATATTTAACAAATTTATGTAAATATATACACACATATGTACAGACTCATATTTAACATAATTTCCCTAAATTTATACAAACACAAATATACCGCCACGGGTTCCTAAATAAAATAAAACAAATAAAATTTCCGAATTAATCTCGAAACAATTTCTGTGAGTTCCGAAATTCAAAGTGAGTGTTTAAATAAAGGCAAATGCCACAGTGAAATTTCATTAAGTAGTTCTTACTTCCTTTTTGATCTCTGTTTTCCAGCGCAATCGATACAGTTCACTCCACTGATCTACTGCCGCTTTCGAAACTTAAAAATACATACCCTTATATTTACTACAAATATTCAAATATAAATAATTGGCACAACAAACATACATCCAAGAAATATTAACTATAAATTAAGAAACTACGAATTATTAATTATTACAGTCAAAAGCTCCTATATAAAGAAATACATTTCCACATAAATAAAACACGACAAATATAATTACATAAATACCATACATACAAACATAATTACATACTTATTAACTTTTCTTTGCTCTATTCTGAGCTGAGTTACATCCATATATACATAGTCACAAGCATAATCGTCGGCAAGTCGACGCTCCGATCTTTGGCAAATTTTCCGCCTCTTATTATCTCCGCTATTCTGCATTGACTTCGAAAGCAGTACCGCGACAACTACAGCAGCGGTCAACGAAATAAGTCCGGACACATAAAATAATTGTTGAATTATTTTTTATAAAATTCCAACTAACTATTTCAGTTAGAAACTTGCATGCGCTTCCATTTCCGCATAAGTGTGACCGTATATGTTTTCCTACTGAGAGTAAATGTTGAGCTATTTCCAACGTATGCATCCAATAAAATTGACAAATTAAAATTCAGAAAAATATATTCAGATAATTTCATCTGTTTCCCATTGGTTCCTAAATTCTAAATCCAGTTTCGACATTTATAAATAATCAGATACTATCTATATATATAAACAATTCAGATTTACGAACACATATCAAAATATATATACATACATATATATTCAGTATGGCCCCATCCCATTTAGACAAATTTAGTTTGACTTCTGACCTTCTGAGTCGCTTCGAATCCAAAGTTTGCAATCCAGCGGAGCCCATCCAATCTCAGTATACGTGCAAAATTCATCTCGATCAAGTCCGAGCCCTATGGGCTCAGATCGAGAAAGAGTACGAAGCTTGTTCTGCTCGAATTTCAATTGTTTTCAAGTGCGCGTCTACTCTAAGGGCAAGATACGGGATGCCAATTCTACGTATGAAAGATGTGCCGCCCAGCTTATGGAACAGATCGACACCATCTCTAGTAAACCCGGTCCGCCCCAAAATTCCTCTCCGTCTGACTGTCGGCTTCCTCCGTGCGATAAGGAAGTTTTCTCAGGCGATTATCTTCGCTTGCAGACTGTTCGCGCCACAAGGGCGCTTAGTTCTAAGCGGCAGTGTAAGAGCGATCGCTGCACTGGCGCTTGCACTCCCGCTTACACTCCCGCTCTCCGTCGGCTCTCCCGCTCAGGCAGAACCCACCACTCCGCGGTCCCTGGCTCTTTTTCTTTTTAGTCTTAAGTTAGTAATAAAATTGAAGTGTGTCAGTAAAGAAATAACTGAAGACGATTCGCCGCCCTCTCATTATTTCGGGACTTGGGATTTCGACAGCCAGAATTTTCCACCATTCCATCGACGACCAACTCCGCCACGACAGCCGGCCTTAAATTTGGAAGGAAGTCCGCCCATTCCATTTCAGAGACTTTCCGAGACCTTTTCACAGCGGTATACATTGACAATCCTGTGCTGACCCCTGTAGAAAAGTTGTTCTACCTAAATGCCAAGACAAGTGGTGAAGATCATCATAGTTTCCAATTCACCACTCACCAACGATGGTTTCAGCTCAGCCTGCCAAAGGCTAACTGAGCGTTTCGAAAATAAACGATCGCTGGTGTATCCTCAATTGCCTTACGGCCCTCAAACTGTCCGGCCTTTCTACTGAGAATTGGGATTGTCTCCTAGTTTATTTGTGCTCTACAAAACTCTCAAAGCTGACACTCGCATTATGGGAGCAATCCATCCCAGATAAAACTGAATCTCCAACGTGGCAATACTGGATTCCTTTCTAGCGGAGCGCTATAGAAGTCTAGAATCTATAGATTCTATTCAACTTCCTACGTTCAGCTTCCGTCCATCCAAAACGACACCTTCCAACGTGTCGCCTCGAGTACTAAAATCATTTAGTACCAAGATTGTTCCAATAAGTTCCAAAAGAGAACCATCCACTGCGGATATGCCCACGCTTCCTACAGATGACGATTAACGATTGTACATCTTATCTCCAAAGAAAACAGTTGTGCTTAAATTGCTTTGCAAGTGGTCATCAACTCCACGATTGCACAAGCGCCCACAACTGTTTTACGTGACACGGTCGGCATCACACTTTGCTGCATCCAAGCCATTCCGTTCGTGTTCCGATTCATTTCAAAGCTTCAAGGCCAGAATCCGCGCCGATCCAAAGGATTTCCTCGTTCTCCACGCGAGTTACGACTCACCCCGAGTCCTTCAATTACTGGGTTCCATACGAGGACATTAAAAGCAGACATTCCCGAGGTTCACGTTGTCATATTGCTCTTTTGAGTTGATATCTCCAGTAATAGCGGTAGTGTAGAGCGTTCAGTCAGGTAGGACACAGAGGGCATATGTCAACCACATGAAAGCATACGTGCGACGCCCCACGTCGCATACACATTAACACTATATTTAACATCACTCTACATTCCTCAATATTAGAGAGTATAATGCCATTATGAGAATAAAAATAGCTGTAAGCTAATCTAATAAGATAGAAATAGGGAGGAATCCAATAAACAAGGCGCGAATACCTAAGGAGAAAACACGCCATCTCCAAAACACGGGCACATCGGGGCCAAGCTCCGCGACCCCAATACGATTACTATCCGCGGTCTGGCAACCCCAATACGATTACTATCCGTGATTCGGTAATACCAATACGATTATTATCGAATAAGCTCAGCCATCAGGTAACACCAGTACCTATAGGAAACCAAATAGTATCGAAAATCGATAAGGGAACCAACAGCTGAGCATGGCCTATATAAGGCGACGCACAGCTCATAGCCGGCACATTCGCAGAGAGCAGCGCAACTGGTGAGTCCTAAGTATTTAGTAGAACTAGGAGTGCTAGATGATCTTGATGAGGCTGGGATCGTCGGGTAAGGCTCCTGAAACCGAACTCGCAAGTAGCGCAGAGTAGCATTCTCGTGGGGGTGTCGTCGGTGGCCGTGGAATGGGTTGGTAATTGTGCTGCTTGAGAGGTCCCCAAAAAGATGTCTAAAGGGAAGAAGATCAGAGGCGGTGAGCGCTCAGTTTATGGAACCTCTTGCACTTTCGAAGAGGATGGATGCCCCGGCAGTATTGGCAGCGGTAGGATTGAATACCTCGAGTACGTCTGCTATCGAAATTTTGGGCGGTACAAGGACACGGTTCTATTATGTTATGTTCTGCGAGGAAGAGAGAAGAAAAAACAAAATTAGCATAGAATAGAACCTCGCAGACGGAACTATATTAATTGCTGGGAACAGCTGGTTCCTGGCTCTCCACAGGGAGAAGGATAACCTTATGCACGGGCCGTTTTATTGTGCCGCGCGCCGTACGGACTTCAACCACTCGAACTCGGCCATCGGCTCCGGGGAAAACAGAAACAATTCTGCCGAGCCGCCATTCGTGGAGTTCTTTGAGATACTCCTCTCTCCACCGCGCACTAAACTGCTGGTGTTGGGCCTTTAAATGTTGCCATCAATTGATTATCGACTTGGCTTCGCCTTTTATCTTAGGCTCAGCCGTGGAAAGCAAAGGCCCGCCAATCAGGAAATGGCCAGGCGTGAGGGCTAGCAGATCGGATGGATCTTCGGACATCGGGGAGAGGGGTCTGGAGTTGAGGCAAGCTTCAATGAAGGGCAAGAAGCTTCGCAAGTTCTTCAAATGTATACTTTCGAGTAGCCGTAGCTTTATAGAAAAGAGATTTGAAACTTTTCACCCCTGCTTCCCACAGACTCCCCATATGAGGAGCCCCGGGCGGGATGAAACGCCATTCAAGTCCCTGATGGGTGTATACATCTGTCACAGATTCTTTAATGGATTGCAGGAAGTCCCGAGAAAGGAGATGCTGCCCCCACAAATGTCTTGCCATTATCCGAATGGATCCGCTGAGGACAACCGCGCCTAGCTATGAAACGGGCAAAGGTTGTTGGGAACTTTTCCACGGTTAGATCGGATGTCGGCTCTAAGTGGATAGCCTTCGTGGAAAAAAACACATACGTATCCTTTGGTAATGAGACACGCTCTCCCAGTATAATTTTTAATCTCGAACGGGACGGCATAATCGATGCCCGTATATGTAAAAGCCCTCGAGAAGGAGACTCTGTCCTTTAGAAGTTCGTCCCTCAGCTGTGTTTGCAGTCTCTTCTTGTAAGTCGTGCAGATCATGCACGTATTACCACAGCCTTGACCAGATTCTTGATTTTTGGAATCCAATACTTCGATCGGATCAGGCGTAGGATCAACTGACTACCACCGTAAAGAGTAATCTTGTGGGTGAATTGGATGAGAAGGCGAGACAGTCTACAGCTGTAAGGCATTCATTATAATGGAGGGCTCTTGAAGCTGTGAAGCGACCACACGCCCTTAGGAGGCCGAGTTGGTCCGTGAACGGAAATAAATTTAAAATTGGACTTGCTCCAGGAAGGGGCTTCTTCGGCAGGAAGGGGTCGGTGACGGTCTGCCGCCCAATTTGCCAGATAGCTCAGGGACGGCCAGAGTCCGCCTCGAGTCCAAGTGGTAGCTGTAAGAGATATTCCCCCGAGTCCCAGTAAGAACAGGTGAAGAGAATTCGGTGACTTAAGTAGATTTCTGTTTATTCAATGCTTCAAGTACAGAGTTTATTATCGGGATCTCGGGTGCGCTGCAGCCTGGTCTCGGTCGTCTGGGCTTCTCGCGTCAGGGTCGTCTTCGTCCCGGTGATCGCGGCTCGCCCTGGACTCGGAAGTCTTCAGAGAGAGAAGCGGGCGGACTCGTAAGTCTTCAAAGAGAGAATGCGTGGCGGACTCGTAAGTCTTCGGTTTGCGAGAGAGAGAGGGGGCGGACTCGTAAGTCTTCAGAGAGAATTCGCGGTGGACTCGAAAGTCTTCGGTTTGCGGGGAGCGTGGGCGGACTCGTAAGTCTTCAGAGAGAGAGAGAGAGAGACGGACTCGTAAGTCTTCAAAGAGAGAGGGCGTGCGGACTCGTAAGTCTTCAAAGAGAGCGGGCGGGCGGACTCGTAAGTCTTCAAAGAGAGCGGGCGGCCGGACTCGTAAGTCTTCAAAGATAGCGAGGGCGGGCGGACTCGTAAGTCTTCAGGAGGAAAAGAATCCGGCGGGCCGAATTCGTTGTCGCGACTCTCAAGTCTTTCGACAATGTATGGGCAACCGGAATCCTCGGATTCTAGTCGCCTACCAAAAGTGACTTCGCTGCTGACTACAAGGAGTGTGCTGCAAGAGGCTTACCGCTCCCGATCGCTGTCGGCCGCTAAGTGAGTTCCTTAGGCCAGCCGCGCTCCTTATATAGCGGGCCGCGGCTTCCAGTGTGCCCGCCGCGATCGGCTGCTTCCTCTTCTTTTCTCTTGTGCCCGTAGCCGCTAGTATCGGCGCGCGCGCGCATTTAGTTCGAATTCAAATTATTTTGTGCGCGGCACGCGTCACAAGCTGTTGGCCGTATGCTCGACGCTGCGCAATGAAAATCTGCGCTCGTTCTGCGAGGAGATAGAGCCCTTGCGGCAGCGACTAAGGAACCGTCGAACAAACACCAGGACTCGCAGTGCTTTGTCCAGCTTAGAGAATCGTGATAGAAATTCGTCAGAGGGGCTGAAACGCACTTTCACCGCGCGCTGCTCGAGCTCTGTGTTTGGATGCACATCGCTTTGTGCTGGCCATAGCTCTTGAGGCCCTTGCAGCCACTCTGGCCCATGCCACCAAAATTGACTATCCGCTAACTCGAGTAGGGACACGCCTCGACTGGCGAAATCGGCGGAATTTCGGTAGAAGCGAACGTGTGCCCAGCAGTCGACTGGTACTGCCTGCGTGATCTTGGCCACTCTGTTGGCTACAAACGTCATCCAGTTGCACGCAGGCTTCCTTAACCAGGCCAAAAAGATTGTCGAATCGATCCAGTAGCGTATGTCGGAGTTCGGTGTAGGCATATAAGGAAGAATAGCTGTCACCATTTCGGCTAACAGCACGGCCTCACATTCTAGGCGCGGAAGTGACACGGACTTTACTGGAGCGATTCGTGTCTTGGATGTGAGGAGGTTCAAAAAGATCTCCTGACCAACCTTGACGCACACGTAGATCGCCGTTCCAAAAGCCTTTTGGGACGCAATGCAGAAACCGTGATACGCGACTTTGATGTTAGGCTGAAAACGAACGCGTCGGAACGCGGATCTGGTTGAGGTCGGAATACTCATGGAGAAACGCCTGCCACCTCTGACTCATTTCGCTGGGAAGCTTATCATCCCAGCGTAAATCTTGTATTTTTTTTTATTTTTTTTTTTATTTGTTTGTTTATTTGGTTGTATGCAAGTTTGCTGCTAAACTTATTTGGCTACATATCTATTATTATTTAACAATTTTATGTAGCGAATATGTAAAAATATTAATTAAAAATTATCTTAAACGCCGGGTTGGCAGCTCCCGGATTATGACCCTCTTCAGGCGTCTCCTGGTCCTAGTCCAGCTCATCCTCCTGGCCAGCGGGTTTGGGTGACTCCAAAGTCTGGTTCTGTGTCTGGCAGCTAAGGTGTTCACGGCGTCTCCGATTGCAGGGACTTGCAATTCCCTGCGTATGTCGGCATTTCTTATGTACCACTCCGCTCCAGTGATTCGTCTAAGAAATTTCGCCTGAAACGCTTGAATTCCATTCAATTGCGTCCTGGCCGCACTGCCGTATATTGCCATTCCATATTGCCAAATCGGGGCTAGCAGGGACTGGTAAAGGCGAGTCTTGCACCTAATACTCAGCTTCGACTTCGGGCAAGTTAGCCAGCTTAGACGCCTGACAGTGTTTTCCAACTTGGCCCTTGTCTTTTTGATGTGCGACGCGAACGTCAGCCTCTTGTCCAGGACCAGTCCCAGGTATGTGTGCTCCTCGCGTTGCGGCAACAGCTGACCATGAAGAAAGACCCCTGGACATGTGTCTCTTCTCAAGGCGAATGTGACCACCGCACACTTGTCTGTGTTGATGGCCACATTCCATCTACAGGCCCAGTTCTCAAACCTCTTCAGGAATATCTGAAGTTTGTCCGTGACACTGTAGACGCAGCTGGACCTTGCAAGGATTGCAGTGTCGTCTGCATATGTCGCTACACACACGCTTCTTGAGCTCAGATGAAGTGGGGCATCGTGCGCAAACAAGTTATATAGTGTAGGGCCCAGTACACTACCTTGTGGAACTCCGGCAGCTATCCTCCTGGTAGTTGAGGCTACTCCATCCTGCACCACTTGGAAGGATCGATCGCTAAGGTAGCTTCTGACTAACTCGAACAGTTGAGGAGGCAGCAGTTCCTTGACCTTTGATAGGAGCCCTTGGTGCCAGACCCTATCAAAGGCCTGCTGGATGTCCAGAAAGGCAGCCACCGTATATTGCCTTCTTTGAAATCCATCCACGACGAAGTCCACTACACGGTGAAGTTGCTCGGGGGTGCCATGTCCTTTGAGAAAGCCGAATTGGTGCCTGGAGATCGCTTGTGTGACTTCTGGTATCCTTTGCAATCTTTCCAGAATGCACCGTTCATAGACCTTAGCAAAGGTCGGCAGGAGGCTAATCGGCCTATAATTGCCCACATCCTTCCAGTCCTTGCCCTTTTTGTGTATCATTACAACATTTGCATGCTTCCAGCTTTTCGGGAAATGTCCCAGCCTGAGTGCAGCGTTGAACAGCAGGACCAAGAAAAGGAGAGCCTTCTCCGGAAGGAGTTTTGCTACTCGGCTGGAAATGCCATCCGCTCCTGGCGACTTCCGGTGCTTCAGCTTCTTTATCTTGGCCTGGACTTCAGACAGCCGGATTGGGGGCATTGGAGGCGTCATCTGGTGAGGTTCCTCTAGTGCTGCATGAACCTTTTCAACTCTCTCCCTCGACGCAGTTTCGAATGGAGTGAACCGCTCCTCCAAACTCTCGGCAAACGCCTCGGCACGCTCAAGCGGAGACTTGGCCCAAGTCCCATCCGCTTTCTTCACCGGGTATTTGGGGGAGGCTTGCCTCTTACTTCTGCCCGCGATTCTCCACAGCGCGAAGTCGGAATCCTTATCTGGAGTAGCCTCCAATGCCCATATATATTCCCATATATTTTCTGTCTCCGATTTCAGAAATAAATAAAACTAATAATAAACCCACGAATATAAAAGTTCCCTTAAGATCCGTGTTCAAAACAAAAAATTTAAATTAGCCGCCGCAGCGCCGTGGGTTTTTTGATGTGTCAGAGGGTTTTTAATTCCATCCGTCCGGCTAAGTAAATTTAAAACAATTTAGTGGAGCAAATACCACAAAGTATTTAATTATTAATTTGTCGATCGGAAAGCAGACGAAGTTTTTATTCCACTTTTCCGGCCACATAATAATTAAATTAGAAAATTAATAATTATTTAATTATTAGTTCTCC
Organism: Drosophila birchii; assembly: GCA_035046345.1. Lineage (NCBI taxonomy): Eukaryota > Metazoa > Arthropoda > Insecta > Diptera > Drosophilidae > Drosophila > Drosophila birchii. Next base: position 682,564 of record JAWNOA010000100.1, on the reverse strand, counting down.
GTCCGAACAAGAAGCCAAGGTTTCAATTCCACCTTTACGGCTCCAGAATAATTAAATCCGACAACAATTAGTCAAAAAAGAAGGTTAATTTTTATAAGGTATTTATTTATTTATATTTTTTTGTGACAAATTCAAGCCAAGGTCAATTCCACCTTTCCGGCTCCGCAACATTTAATTTATATAAAAACAAAAATTCAGCTATTCGAAGGTCAATGATACAATATATACGTAAGTGTCATATATTTCTATACATATATAATTTTACACATATTGATTGTCATTCAATTTTTTCTGAACGAGAACGGACTTTCCGCCGTGTTGCCAACTAGTTCCTTGTGAGCGCATTTCATCTGCAATCTCGCCGTTCTCAGCACATTAGTGTGACCGGCCACCGCTTCGTACGAGGCACTAATTGCGCAACTCAGTCGACCCGCGCTGACCGGCGAACTCTATTCTGAGAATACCTACGGGAGACGACAAGAACCCGCGTCCTATCCCATCCATTCGTCTGGACAGATTTAAATCCGCATCTCCGCGGACGCCGCTTTTAAAGCCAAAGGTAACAAGCGACAAGTCCGTCGTTACGATCCCCGGTCCTTTACAAAGGCAGACCCGCTCTGTAGCTAAAATGGCTCAAAGTGCGGTCGAAGTGGCGCTGAAAAAGTTCATCGCCACAACAGAACGGATCAGTCAATTTGAGGCCAACATAAATAATTCGGGCGCCCCAGAAACGGAATGCTCCCAGTACATGTTGGAAGTCCATCGGGACCAAATTCGGGCCCTGTGGGAGAAGGTAGAAAAGACCTACGAGAGCTGCTCCGAATTGCTAGCCATATCCGACGATAATACAGCCACCTCGACAGTGCTGGAATCAAAGTACAGCTACTGTTACTCCGTCTATTCGAGGTGTACTGCCAAGCTTCGGCAAAAAATTGCCTCTCAATCTACTCAGACTTCCGCCAATGTTATCACGCCCCTGTCGACAGGCTGCCGGTTACCGCCAGTGGATACCGAGGTCTTTGCGGGTGATTATCTTCGGTTCACGGCTACTTCCATCCAGAACTCGCGGCTCACCCCGGTAGAAAAGTTGTTCCACTTGCTATTCAAAACGAGGGGTGACGCACACGCCATTGTTTCCAAGGCTCCGCTTACCCATGAGGGGTTTGTCGCGGCGTGGCAAAGCCTCACTGACCGCTTTGAGAACCGGAGGCTCTTGGTCAACAACCAGTTGAAGATCCTTTTCAACATCCAGGCTGTTCCTCAAGGCTGAAGGAGCTGCAAGCCACCGTCCACAGTTGTCTGACAGCTCAAGAGATGTCCTTTATCAATGTTGAGGCTTGGGACTGTCTCCTGGTGTTTATGATTTCCTCAAAGCTCCCCAAAGTCACACTTTCTTTCCGCACAGTCTACTAAATTGTGCAATTTCTCCATCCGATCACCGTCTGGACCCGGGCTACAATTAGTGACTGCGGCTTACGTTCTTCCGCGGTTGGCAGGAAATCTGCCCTCATATCCGATTCCGCGGAATCTTCTCAAGGGGTTGCCCGACATTCCGACATAAATACGTTGTGACGCTCCCCTTACGCGACCCCGAGCAGAAGGGTTCCGAGCTAGCGTCTTTGCGGTCCTTTGCTCTTGCTCAGTTCCTGCGTAATGAGGGATCCGCCCCTTAAGGCTCGCTATGACTCGGTAATCCAGGAGTACATCGACTTAGGCCACATGACCGAGGTCTATCCCGCAAGCAGTTCCGCTACCTACTACCTTCCACATCATGCCGTTGTCAAGCCCGAAAGCACGACTACCAAAGTGCGGGTAGTCTTCAACGCTTCTAGTCCGTCCGCGAACGGGATCAGTCTAAACGACATTCTTTTCGCGGGCCCGGTCGTGCAATCCGACCTAACGATTCAGATCCTAAAGTGGCGATACTTTAGGTTCGTCTTTAACACCGACATCGAGAATATGTATCGGCAATTTTGGATAGACCCCAAGCATACTTCGTTCCAACGTATTCTGTTTCGCAATCCCGATGGGGATATCCACGACTACGAATTAAAAACGGTCACCTTCGGAGTCAATTCTGCTCCGTTCTTAGCGATCCGCGTCCTGCAACAGCTCGCAGACGACGAAGAGTCGAGGTATCCGCAAGCAAGCCGAATTATCCGTACATAAACGTAGATGACGTTCTCGCGGGGGCCGACTCCAAAGCCGATGCCCAAGTTGCGATTAGGGAGTTGAAGGGGGCTCTAGAGTCAGCAGGGTTCCCACTTAGGAAGTGGACGTCTAATAGCAAGGCGATTCCAACCGACATTCCGAGCGCCCACCTCCTTCGTGCTGATTTTCTCGAAATCCAAGTCCTGTCCCAAATTGCCAAATTGTTCGATCCGGCCGGCTGGCTCGCTCCTTTCATCGTCCTTGCGAAGATGTTCATGCAGGACATCTGGCTTTTGGATCTAGGGTGGGACGACGCCCTCACTCAAGTTTTCTGTCAGCGATGGGTTCCTGAAGAACTACTGAGTGCTAGACCAGATTCGTATTCCGCGATGGTTCGCTTTCCGATCGAGGCGTGCCTAATTTCGCGGCCGCTCACGCCAATGTCCGAAAACCCCGCAGATCTGTTGGCGCCCACACCCAGGCACTTTCTTGTGGGAGGCCCACTTCTTGCCACGGTTGAACCCGAGATGAAGGGGAATACCACGTCCATGATTAACCGCTGGCAACACCTAAAGGCTCTTCAGCAGCAATTTCGGCTGCGATGGAAGGAAGAGTACCTTAAGGAGCTCCATAAGCGGAATAAGTGGCGAGCCCCTACAAGAGAACTCCGCGTTGGGGATATGGTGGTCATCAAGGAGGACAACCTTCCGTCCAATGAGTGGCGATTAGGAAGGGTTGACGCGGTGTTTCCAGGATCCGATGGCCATGGCCGTGGTCGACATCCGCACCGCGCGAGGCCTCATCAAGCGACCCGTGGCTATGGTCGCGCTGCTTCCGATGGAAGCTTCCAGTGCCCACAGTAACAATGCATTTTTTCGCTCTAATGTTCCTGTCCACTGTGCGTCTCGAAGCTCTGACCGGAGTTCCTAGTCGTAGTTCACACCATTATTAATAACGTTGTTGTTGTTTCTCCGTCATATTTCCGCCAGTCGTATTCAGCACGATGACGCCAAGTCCACGCAACGCCCAATCACTGGAGAGCAGATGTACTCAAGGTACACAGTCCTAACGATGCAGAGTCTGCAATGTGATCCATCAAATGAAGAAGTGTCGCCGCTTTCTGCGTCTAAGTGCCGAGAAGCGGCTCCGGCAGTTCTCGTTAACCGATTATGCTGCTTGGCCCACGAGCACTCCGACGGATCGTGTCGGCGAGGGGACTACCGCAAGACGTGTGGTCAGGATCACCACTCACTGCTGCACATCGTGGAAGAGCCGCGAGCTCGGCGCCAGCACCGGTCACGGAGTGCAAGAGACAGCACGCGGAGCGCGTCAGCTTTCTCGGCCATCGTCCGCCACTTTCCGGCACTCACGAGCCGCTCCACGGCCGGTGACATCCCGGTGCTCATAAGCAACTTCTCGGCATTCTTCTGCCAATGCCCGGCAGTCTTCAGACACTCCACGGCCTTCGTCCGCCACTCATCGGTTGCCGTCCACCGTTCGTCCGCCCACGGCAGCTGCGCCTAGGCAATCTTCCGCCTCTAGTCAAGGTTCCCCGCAGGACGCGCCCATTGCGCCAACCCTGTCGTCACTGCTGCAGCGAAATAGCGTCAACGTTTTGCCGACTGCGCTAGTGCGTATTGACACGGGGGCCCTCATTGACCCGTGTACGCCCTCGAGCTGCATTCATGCTTCTCTAGCGGCGTGTTTTCGTCTGCCCACTACCAGCATGGGGGACGAACAAGTTGTTCGGCCACCGTGGGTTCCAAAACCGACGAGAGCGTGCGGCTGGATGTAATTTTCAAAATCGAGCCTCACGTCCGCGTTCTTACGCCGTCCCGAGAGCTGAGCGATGCGGTGCGTGCCCACTTCCGAGGCATCACCCTGGCTGACGAGCGGTTTTATTTGCCAGCCAGGATTTCCGTTGTCCTGGGCGCGGACATGTATCCGCGCATCATTCAGCCGGGATTCCTGAAAATTCTGGACGGACTACCGGTGGCCCAAAGCACCGTTTTTGGATGGGTCGTGTCCGGAGCCTGCCACTAGCCATAACGACGTGGGACCTATTGCAACCCGAATGATTGCAATGGTGCGGGATGTTTAGGTGAGGGGACCACTTGGCTCACCAAACTTTAAGAGCGCTCCCCCCTTTTGTGCTCAAGTCCTCGGGTCTGCCGCCGCTGCTCTCGCTCTCGCAAAGTATTGAGCCAAATGGGGGCCTGAACACAATAGTTTTTGGAGAGCCCAAAAATTTTGCATCTTTGATATGTTAATAGGTCTTTTCTACGGGAGGTACGTTCAACAGTGACTGTATCTGCCAAGTTTAATTATTTTTCGGGGTCCTGCAATGTTCGTGCATTGTTTAAGGTTGATATAGAATAGATTTCGCCTAGTTTTGTATCTTCATTGTCCTCCTCATCGACCTGAATATTCTTCCAGTCTGTCTTATTGGGGCAGTATGTATTTAGCACCTCAAAGCCGAGGTTACTAAATGATTGTTCTATCTGTGATCTAGGAACATTTGCGTGAATGCCTTTGAGCGCCACTCTGTAGGGTTTATCTTCCTTAAGTTGATGATGCCAAAATTGACAGTTCAGAGAAGTAAGTTTTTTAACAGCCGTTCGGAATGCGTCAGAGTTGTTTGTGTAGATTCTGGAAACGCCAAACCTAGAGGTACGTATGTTATAATTAGAGGAACCAATGCACAGATCAAGGGCCTGTTCTAAGGAAAGCAGATCGCTTACACTCGGTACGCATATAGCTGGGGGCTTGTTTGATTTTGCGGGTTGTCCAACTACATGGGGTGCAGCAGGGTCGCGATGATAGCAGACTTCAATACCATTAAAGAAAGAATAGATCGCGTACTGCAGCAAACAACTAAGGCTGAGGCAGGATCCCCAACTTTAGAAAAGGCATTAGATCAGATAGAAAATTACTTATGGGAAACACTTATAGCAATTGAGGAGAAAAAGGTAGATAGTTTCTACATTCGTATTAAAAAGATAAATTTTTATTGGGAGAAACTCGTAAATTTAAAACAAGTATCCCAGATTGACGTCACAAATAGGAATTATGATGTTAGATTCGAAGAAATCGAATTCGATATCTCATCACTCATAAGCGACTAAAATCAAAAACACTGTGCCTATTAAGGAAGAGGTGGCAAATCAAAAATTGATAATTTTCCCAAACTATCTAAAATACAGGTTCCTACATTCTTTGGAGATTCCAAGGATTGGGACCTATTTTATGAGTTGTTTATTGATTCATTCAATTAAGGGAGGCTTTAAGTTCAACCCTAAAATGTAATTACCTGAAGATTTCAGTTGAGGAGGAAGCCAGGAATGTGGTTTCTCACCTGTTACTGGTGTCTGGGGATAATTATGAAGCGGCTTTGGAATTATAACCAAGAAGGAATGAAAATAAAAAGAAAATATTTTCTGAACAGCTTAATCGCCTCCTTAAGCTTGATAATGTGAATGTCACCTCACGAAGCAATTAAGAATATTAATTGACTCTATAAATGTGTTACGACCTGCTGTTTTGATGGGGCAAGGCCGGCTAGCCAGTCATCTCAGCGGGATTTTTCCCCGTTTGCCCACAGGTCGCACCACAAACCCAGCTGATCTGGAATCCACTGACAACAACAACAAAAGATAAACTAACTCAACAAAATATAACAAAATCAACTGCACAAATTAACGATCACGCCCCTTGACGCACCCTCCCTTCCTGGAATCCGCATCAGGTCATCGGATTCCCCTTAGCAGACGGTTGTTCCGGCTTTTCCTGGTCACCGCCTCATCCGGTCATCATTCTTCCCCCCCCCCCCCCCCCCCCCCCCCCCCCACGTAAAACAATTAGCCACTCATCGTTAGAAACATTTAATCCTTCAACATATTTGACTTATTTTTAATTATATACAATTTTGTCTCTTTGACAATCTATTTACAGCATTTGGGAGGCAAATCTACATCCCAAATCTATGCGGATCAACGACGAAAGGAATCAAAATGAGTTCTGCGAGGGCACGACGAAATGTACGGGTATATATATGAATATAAATATAAATGTATGTGTATATATAAATATAATGATTATTAACCCTCCATCCTTTTCAGCTTTTTATCCTAACTGGAGCTCCAACACAGATAAGGGGCTGAGACGGTTCGTTTGTTTGGACAGGACAACAATAAACACCCCTACATAGATCGGCCTGGGCAGATTACTACTTTAAGGATTAAATTTCAATTAGGACATAAGTCTGCTTTGCTTCATGTCTTTATATCATTATTTACTAAATTGTTGTATGTCTGCTAATATATTAATGAATAATTGTTTTAAATTGTATTTAATTCCGTGCCTAAATTTGTTTTCATTGGGATTGCGTGCTTGTGTTTCTGTCCGATATTCGCTGTTTAATATATGTGCATTTTTGCCGGCTACACAGCGCCGAGGCAATAAATAAATAAATAAATAAATACAGATATTTATGCACTGACGAATCTAACGGACATTCTAATTATTTGCACTGGCACATATGAAAAAAATAACAATTAAATAAATAAATAATCAATTATACCGACACGCAACGAATAAGTAAATAAATTAAATAAATAAATAATTTTTGATAAATAAATAAATAAATATAAAGAATAATTAAATAAATAAATTAAATAAATAAGTTGAATAAATTAAATTAACTAAAGCTTGATGGCCAAATCTTCGGACAGTCGATCCCTCCTTGTGGTGAACGGATTTTGGAGGTTGGAACCTCGTACTCTCGCTGACGATCTGGCTCGGTTTTTCTGGAATGGCCGTCACTTTGCCCTATTTATGGGCTCGGTTCCCGTCGATTTCCTTTCCCTTTATCTACTCTCCACTCTTTTGAGGTCGAGAAACGCTTTCAAGGCCAGAGCCGCGCTTCTGCCTTGGTATGAGTGGAGGCACTCGCTCCGGGCTACCCTCTCATGATCCTTACCTACCATCCACTTTCCCCTTTTCTGGGTGTGGACGGTAGGTGGCGACTTGCGTTCCACTCTTCCCCTTCCTCTCGGCCCTGCCAACCTTCTTCCAGTGTGCATCCCAGGCGATACTTGTTTCGCCTGCGGTTATCGATTACCGCCAGAATGCAACACCACGCGAAAATTGGCCAATCGTAGATGAGGCAAATATTTGCGAGCATTCCTACGACACGTAAACAAACAAAAAAAAAAAAACAGCAACAAACATGGACAACTACTCCACTGCGATGTGTCCCATCGGCGGATGGCCCTTGCCCCATTAAACCTGCGCAGCCCCCAACGTAGGCCACACCCACGGTTCGTTTTCCGCCTGCCGCCTGCCTATTCTCAGTGTGTTTGTCTTCTACCTTACAGCCGCAAGTCTTTCGCATGGTAGATGCCAATCGGTTTCCCCGACAGGTCCTCCAGCTCGAACATTTTGTTCCCTACTGGCTTCACGACTCGGCATCTGGCAAACTTCCGCGCGAACTTGGCGTTGTAGTTCCTGCCAAAGTCGCTCAGCGTGAAATTTCGCCGGAACACTTCTTGTCCAGGTTTCGAGAGAAACTCACGGGCGCGCTTGTTATACTGGCGGCTGCTGCGTTCGTACGCCTGATGCAGGTGCTCCTTGATGCGCTCGCGGATGATATCCCGTTTGTCCTGGGTATTCAGCGTCGCTACCTCATGATCCGTCATCGACTGCAGCTTTCTGGTCAACTTATAGCAGCTGCCGTGGAGCTACATCTGCTGGCCAAACACTGCAAAAAACGGCGTCACGCCCGTTGCCTCATGGATCGAGTTCCGGATCGCGACTTCGATCTCCGGCAGATATGCATCCCAATCTCGGTGATCCTGCTCCAAATATGTCCGGATCGCGGCCAGGACTGTTCGGTTCACCCTCTCGGTAGCGTTGCTTTGCGGCGAGTACACTACTGTCCGCATGTGATGCACGCCGTACGCTTCCATCACGTCCTGAAACGCCTTCGAGACGAACTGCTTGCCATTGTCGGAGTTTATTACCTCTGGTACTCCGAACTTGTAAAACACTTCGTGTACCAGAAACTAGACGACATTTGTGGCAGTGGCTTCTCTCATCGACTTTAGGAATGTGAACTTCGAGAAGTGTAGAGCTTCTGGAACGGCCTCTCCGTCACCACTTCCTGCCCTATCCCGACCTGTATCCGGTAATTCGGCGCCTTCGCTTCCTTGCATTGGATGCAGCGTCCCACGAAGTCCCGAACCTGCGTCGTCATCCCCGGCCAGTAGTACTGCCGTTGGAGGCGTTGCAGCGTCTTCTTCATCCCTCCGTGTCCTGACGTCGGATCCTCATGGGCCGTCGCGATCATCCCGGCTGTCAACGAGGCTGAAGATGAAGATGAAGATGAGATCGCCTTCCACACGCATATCCGGTAGGCGAGCCTGGTAGTCCCTAATCTCATCTCGGATTTCCTTGTATTCCACAGATTGGAACTCCGTCGTAGCGAATCCGAGGGCGTCGTCGACATCCAGCTCCAGCTCCAGCTCCTCCACGCATCTGGACAACGTATCGGCCACCACGTTGTCGGCTCCTTTCCGGTGTGCGATCTGAAAGTCGAAACTTTGCAGTCGGAGCGACCATCGCGCCAGGCGTCCGCTGATGTCCTTCATGGTCATCAACCACTTGAGGCTGGCGTGGTCGGTGATCACCGTAAACGGCATCAGCTCCACGTACGGACGGAACTTCTCTACTGCAAGTACTGCTGCCAAGCACTCCTTTTCTGTCACTGAATAATTTAGCTGATGTTTATTCAGCTTTGCAGAAAAGAAGGCAATCGGACGCTCGTTCTTGTCCTCATCGTACTGGAAAAGGACCGCACCGACCCCATGGTGTGAAGCGTCGCACTGGACCACGAACGGTCGCTTAAAATCGACATGAACCAGAACCGGGGCCGAGGTAAGTGCCACCTTCAACGCCTGTATAGCGCTCTTGGCCTCCTCGTCTAGCATTAAGCTCGTGTGCTTTCCTTTTTTCAGCGCGTTGGTGAGAGGAGTCGCCATCATCGCGAAGTCCTTTATGAACCGGCGATACCACCCCGCGGTTCCCAAGAAACTACGCAGTACCTTTACGGATTTCGGCTCGGGAATCCTCTGAATCGCGACGATCCTCTCCGGATCCATTCGCGGCGCCCCGCCGCCGATAATGAACCCCAGGTACCTCAGGCTCCTGTAGCAAAATTTCGACTTCTTTAACCCAATTGTCAAATTCGCCTTCCGCAGACAAATTCGAGCCCATCGAGCCACGGATTGTTCGGATCCCACATTTCCGAAACGCTCGCCTTCGGCTTCGTTGCTGGCTGCTTCCCGAGGATGTCTGGTGCCAACGCAAACCGCCTCCAGAAATCGATGCCGAGATACATGGCCTGCTCCAAATTCGGACACACGTAAAAGGTGCGCACCTTCTCCGCTCCCTTAAACTGCACCGGCACATGCACTCGTCCGATGATACCCCTGTCTTCTCCCGCAGCCGTCTTCACCACGGACAGGTACTTCTCCATCCTCACGCCGATCTTCTCCAGCAGCTCTCGGCTCCCTTTTCCCAGGACGTTGACGGATGCGCCGGTGTTCAGTTAACCGGAAACTTGCTTTCCGCGGATGCCCACCTTGGCGAACACCCTGGGGTCGTCGCTCATCCCTCGGCGCACGGCTTCCACCACAGCTCGTCGGGTTTGGTGCCTCTGCCGGAACCGTGATCTGGCCTTCAAGAGCCTCCGACTGACGCCCCGCATCCCATCCAGTTGGTGATGCCCAAAAATCCTGTTCCGAGCCTCCAGGTACTTTTGCATCCGCTCCTCTGCCGGTAGGTATCTTATAAGGTATGGTTTTTCCTTATATCTATCTACGCCATCTGCAATCTGCTCCTTTATAGGTAACAATGTCGCTGACGCCGCAGCCATCTTCAGGTGCGGCTGGGCCTGTAAGTCGAGCGCGGGTCGCCCACCTTTCCGGCGCTCGTCCTCCCGTTTCCCGTACAATTCGGGCCACCTCCGGTTTCACGCAGCGGAAACAGAAAATTTTCCGCTCCGGCGACGGGCAGTCGCGGAACCCGTGTTTTGCTCGGCCACCATTCCAGCAGACCAACCTGGGCCGCGAAACCTCTTCGACGACCGGCTCCTCCGATTCCGCTTCCACCTCGGGTGCACCGACAGCCACCTCTTCCACCTGTCGTCCGCTGGGCTGGAACTTGGGCGGTCCACGGTACGCGGGTCGGATGTCCCGTCTCAAAAAGGCATCTTCCACCTCCAGGCACTCCTCGCGTAGCTGATCCACATTGTATACTCGTAGGGCGTACACAAAGCGGGCGATCTCGGCGGTAAGACCCTTCTTAAAAATCTTCACCATTTCCGCTTCCGTTATTGGCCTTAGCAGACGGTTTTCCAGACGGCTCATGGCCCGGAAATAATCGTCCACGGACTCACCCGGCTGCTGCCGCCGGTCCTGGAGCGCTCGCATCCGCTCGAATTCGCCTCCCCGGCCGCGAAATCTGGCCACCAGACTCTCCTTCAGGTCCTCCCACGTCTGCGGCGGACTCTCCCGGACGAACTGCCAGTACCATTCGGCCGCCTGGCCTCGCATGAGCTGGTAGAAACTGCCCAGCACCTGGTCCCAGGAACACCTAGACTGCCGCTGTAGGTATTCCACCAGGAAGACGAAATCCTCCACGGCGAGCTTGCTCGGGTCGCCGTCAAAGAAAATCTCCCACTTATCTATCCGGACCCCTCTCACGGCCTCTTCTCTCCTTTCAGGCCCCCGGAGACCTTCGCCGACGTTTGCCCGCGGATGCCCTCCTGGGTACCCTCTGGCGTCGGATCCTCGATCCGAGTTGATGCTGCGTGCCCTCGGAGGTTTCGGTGGCGACCTCCTCGGCTCGTCCACTTCCGGCTTGGCCTTCGGATACGCTCCCGTCGTGCTCGCCGCCTCTGGGCGTCCGCTAGCTCTGTGGCCACAGTCGACTCCGACGTCGCCCTGCCTTGGCGTCTGCTGCAACTCCCGAACCGCGGCTGCTGTCTCCTTCAACGGCTGGACTACCTCGTTGATCATGGCCATCATTTCCATGAATCCTCGGCGAATCTCCTCCTGGAGTGTCCGGCTGATATTGTCCGACGCCGCTGCCCGATGCGTCTCGTACGCCTGGGCCACCGCCGCGTTCACCGAGGAGGCGATTTCGCTCGGGATTACTCGACGTGGGGGAGACACGTCCCAGCTGTCTTCTGCTGTACCGCCTACGGCTCCTCCTGCCGCTCCATCTTGCGGACCTTCTGACCGTGGAGTCCTCGTGGTCATCCTACCAGCTTTGGACCGCAAATTGTAACTTCTGCTCATATAATTCCTACCTAATTGCTACCTAATTGCTACCTATATTCCTAACAATTAACACGCTTTACTTTATCTTTCTAGACAACAAATACCAAAAACTCAACCTGCACAACAAAATCCGGGGGGGGGGAAAGGAACTGATGCCTGACCGGAGCCGTCAACCGTTTGCTTTTTCTGCGTCTGCAGCACTACTTCCCGATCGTCATTGCACTCTTGCGAGCTCCGTCGGCTCCACTATCTTCTTCTAGGAAGATAGGGTAGCGAGGGCGCTCACATACTCGCGGCGTCCTGTCCGATTACGCTGCGAATGTGCCTGCGAGTTCTTTTGCTGTTCCGGGTGCATCGCATGGTGAACCCTGTGTTCCCATGGGCCACCCGTAGACCAGCACTTTCCTCGCACACATCCGCACCGCAAACGACAGGAGCCTGACTCTACCTTCTTCTTCACCCACTACGGATCCTCCTTTTGCCACCAGGCACCTCTCGGGAGCCTCCTAGCCGACTTTCCTGTCGCTAGTGCCATCCCTTCTCTCCTGGAGGATATCCGCTCCTAGGTGAATATTGGGAAGACAAAAATTTAACTACACGAACATTTACTTTGTGGTCTTATTTCCCTCCAGCACCCTAGGTTTTCCCGCGACGAGCAATTATGTCTGACATTTTATTGCCGACATAAGCCTTCGCAACACCTTCCAACCTGGAATGCCGGCCCACTCGGATTCCCGCCCTCAACTGGGAATTATTTATTTTCTTCGTCTCCTGCGTATGGGTGCGGATAACCCTTTTCAAAGGCCTCCGCCACCCCACTCCTAGTTGACATTGGGCGCCATTATGTTACGACCTGCTGTTTTGATGGGGCAAGGCCGGCTAGCCAGTCATCTCAGCGGGATTTTTCCCCGTTTGCCCACAGGTCGCACCACAAACCCAGCTGATCTGGAATCCGCTGACAACAACAACAAAAGATAAACTAACTCAACAAAATATAACAAAATCAACTGCACAAATTAACGATCACGCCCCTTGACGCACCCTCCCTTCCTGGAATCCGCATCAGGTCATCGGATTCCCCTTAGCAGACGGTTGTTCCGGCTTTTCCTGGTCACCGCCTCATCCGGTCATCATTCTTCCCCCCCCCCCCCCCCCCCCCCCACGTAAAACAATTAGCCACTCATCGTTAGAAACATTTAATCCTTCAACATATTTGACTTATTTTTAATTATATACAATTTTTTCTCTTTGACAATCTATTTACAGCATTTGGGAAGCAAATCTACATCCCAAATCTATGCGGATCAACGACGAAAGGAATCAAAATGAGTTCTGCGAGGGCACGACGAAATGTACGGGTATATATATGAATATAAATATAAATGTATGTGTATATATAAATTAATGATTATTAACCCTCCATCCTTTTCAGCTTTTTATCCTAACTGGAGCTCCAACACAGATAAGGGGCTGAGACGGTTCGTTTGTTTGGACAGGACAACAATAAACACCCCTACATAGATCGGCCTGGGCATATTACTACTTTAAGGATTAAATTTCAATTAGGATATAAGTCTGCTTTGCTTCATGTCTTTATATCATTATTTACTAAATTGCTGTATGTCTGCTAATATATTAATGAATAATTGTTTTAAATTGTATTTAATTCCGTGCCTAAATTTGTTTTCATTGGGATTGCGTGCTGTTTAATATATGTGCATTTTTTCCGACAATAAATAAATAAATACAGATATTTATGCACTGACGAATCTAACGGACATTCTAATTATTTGCACTGGCACATAAGAAAAACATAACAATTAAATAAATAAATAATCAATTATACCGACACGCAACGAATAAATAAATAAATTAAATAAATAAATAATTTTTGATAAATAAATAAATAAATATTTTGAATAATTAAATAAATAAATTAAATAAATAAGTTGAATAAATTAAATTAACTAAAGCTTGATGGCCAAATCTTCGGACAGTCGATCCCTCCTTGTGGTGAACGGATTTTGGAGGTTGGAACCTCGTACTCTCGCTGACAGAAAAGTTTATCCCGGGCCCGAAATTGCTGTCCCGGGATGTGAATGTTCGCCCTGTGAAACCCACATGATTCCCTATTATTATTTTCCTAGGTCCCACTCGGAACGGACCCACGTTTTTATTGTTCCCTTTCCGGCCCTCTCCTCCGGCTTGGTTCCTCCTTCCTATCCTCCAACTACGTCGATCTCCGGTTAGGTTTTTCCTGCGGACTTCCGGGTTATTAAAACTTTCACTTTTCTTTCACCACTGCACTCACGTTTTTTTTTTTTTTTTAATATATTTTTCATCCGCAATACGGATGGCGGTGGCTAGTCCACGGGTCGCGACGATCTGACTCGGTTTTTCTGGAATGGCCGTCACCTTGCCCTATTTATGGGCTCGGTTCCCGTCGATTCCCTTTCCCTTTATCTACTCTCCACTCTTTTGAGGTCGAGAAACGCTTTCAAGGCCAGAGCCCCGCTTCTGCCTTGGTATGAGTGGAGGCACTCGCTCCGGGCTCTCCTCTCATGATCCTTACCTACCATCCACTTTCCCCTTTTCTGGGTGTGGACGGTAGGTGGCGTCTTGCGTTCCACTCTTCCCCTTCCTCTCGGCCCTGCCAACCTTCTTCCAGTGTGCATCCCAGGCGATACTTGTTTCACCTGCGGCTATCGATTACCGCCAGAATGCAACAAATGAGTCAATTCATATTATTAAATTAAAGGCACAAGTTTCAGATGAGATAAATATAATCTTTGTACAAATTATTTTGAAAAAATTAATAAAGAGGCACTTCAATTATATAAGAGCCACACTAAAAACCGAAAGAAATCCAAATATTGTCCGATGTTAAAAAATTAAATCCATCAGAAAGAATGGAAAAAATTAAAATGGCAAAATTGTGTTTCAAATATTTAAAACACTCATACAGAAAAAAATGCCTAAGCCATATATCGTGTTCTATTTGTAAAAGAAACCATCACAGTATGCTTCATATTCCATATCAAAATAATGAAAAAGTTAACACATTAAGGACATCGGAACAAGCCCTGTTAGCTACGGCAAGGGTACAAACAAAATCTTCCCAAGGAAATTATGAAAGTTTTAGAGCTTTGATTGACAGTGGATCAAAGCACAATCAATATTTAGGTTACATGTACAGCGCCATAGATGCAAATTCCGGACTCTCGCTTCATTTACACAGATATAAACGGATACAACAACCTTGTATCTAAATATCAGTTTTCGTCTGAACAGTCGCTATATAGGCGGCCAAGAACAAGAAAATTATGTTTCTGGAGGCAGGCTGCCACTGGAGCTTAATAAGTCATCGAAGATTATAAAGGTAGCAGCCGACACTATTACGCTAAAATATGTCTATGAGCTTTGACGAAATACTTTCACGTTTGTATATATGTAGATTTGGGTGTTCACTTGGATTTCAACCTTGAGTTTATTGATGCTATGATTCATATTTGTTTGAATTCGATGACCATTATTTTACTAACTTAGTTTGATTTATTTAAGAGTACGGACCATGCGTAGGCGTTTCAATGGGATGTCCACAGTAATCGGTTCAGTTAAAGGAATTTTACCTTTTCATCTCAGTTGACCAAGGGTTTCGGTTTATTCCAATTTCAAAATAAGCTTTATTTGCAACCACTATATACCAATGTTGTCAATAAATATGGACACTCAAATGGCCCTTATGAAACCAGGCACGTGCCTGTTAGGGTTAGGTATTAGTAGACGCGATGGAACATCGCAAACATACACAAGAATACGAGGAAATAAACTACCGGCGTGCTTCCTGAAGCACGGGAAGACTATCAACATGTGAGATCACCGAACACAAATCATTATAACTTGCACACAGTACTCTAAAGGGATCATGCAGTTCATAGGAGGTTCTACAATGGCGCAAAACTAAGGGTATGTACGATCTAGTATTTCTATTTGGAATGTGGAAATTGAGCTGACCTAACAAGTCAGTACTTTCCACATCGCCGTGAATAAGGTTATAAATAAAGGTAATACCAAGCATAGTTCTACGATTAGCCAAGGAGGGTAGTTAATTAGGAGAAGTCTACTATAATAGGAGAGTAATCTCTGTTCAGCATCCCAGTTTAAACCGCGTAAAGCGAAAAGCAAAAAGTTCTTTTGAACCGATTCGATGCGTTTACTGTGGACCCCATACTGGGGGCTCCAAACGCAAGATCCATATTCTAAGATAGGACGAACTAGTGAAATATATAAAGTTTTTGTTACATAGGGGTCATCAAATTCTTTCGACCACCGTTTAATAAATCCCAGCATACCTCTGGCTTTATTCACCATGCACGAAATATGATAGATTAAGTCAAGTCTGGGATCCAGGCGGACACCCAAGTCATCAACTGAGTTAATTCTTTCCAAAGAGCAGCAGTTAAGCGTGTAAATTGCAAGCTTGGGAACGACACGAGAGAATGTCATTAGCTTACATTTAGAGCCATTTAAGTTTAGTAGGTTTATGCGGCACCAGGTTTGGAAGCTATCAAGATCTGTTTGTAAATCAGAATAGTAAGCAACATCCTTGTACGCAAAGCTTGACATCATCAGCGTACATGAGTACTCTAGAATTCGTCAAAACTTCGGGCAGATCATTAATAAATAATGTAAACAATAAGGGACCCAGGTGGCTCCCTTGCGGGACACCTGAGGTGACTTGGAGAACATTAGATAAATTATTTTTAAAGAGGACTTTTTGCGTCCTGCCAGTCAGATAACTAGAGATCCACCTAAGAAGATCAATTGAAAAACCCATTAAGTCGAGTTTCCTGAGGAGAAGGGAATGATTAACGGAATCAAATGCTTTACTGAAATCAGTATAAATTACATCCGTTTGAAAGTTATTTTGGAAACCCCTAATAATGAAGGAAGTGAGCTCCAGAAGGTTTGTAGTTGTGGATCTTCGCTTAACAAATCCATGCTGACATGGAGAAATTACTGATCTACAAAAGTGCTGCAAATGAGAAGTAGAAATGTTCTCAAAAAGTTTAGGGGTAACCGAACGCTTAGAGATTCCTCTATAGTTATTGCCCTCCGATTTGTTACCTTTTTGTGGAGAGAATAATGAATGATTCCTTCCAAATAAGGGGAAAATGCGAGGTTTCTAAAGGGGTCCATCCACAGTAGAACATGTTGGCCGAGCATGTTGAGTTCGACGAAATTTTCAACGTTAGTGGTAGTGCTCGGGTACAGATTTCGTGTTCGCCGAACCATATGACAAATAAAAGATTCCTGGCCCGGACGGAATCATAACAGCAATGCTGCAATGGACAAAGGATCCAAACCAAGGATTACAGGCCGATTAGCCTGACCTCATTCCTAATGACAACAATGGAACGGATACTTGATATCCACATCAGAGATAGAACCAAGAGAAACCTTTCGGCAGCACAGCATGCGTACAGGAAAGGCAAATCTACAGAAACAGTAAAAGTAGTACGATATATAGAAAAAGGTCTGATATTGAAAAACTACACGTTGGCCACCTTCTTAGACATAGATGGCGCGTTTAACAACGTAACCGCGGACTCCATCCTGAGCTCCCTCAACAAATTAGGAGCTGGAAGAGACATCAGAGCATGGATAGGCGCAATGCTAACGAGCAGGAAGATAACCGCTGAACTCAGTGACACTCACATATGAAGAGTGGCACACCTCAGGGGGAGTCCTATCTCCACTGCTCTGGCTGATTAACATGGACGACATATTGAAAGAACTCAATAACGAAGTAGTGAAAGTGGTAGCATATGCATTAACTAAACTGTACACATGGACAAAAGCATGCGAACTAGGCATTAACCCAAGCAAAACGGAACTTATGCTCCTTATGAAAAGAACCCCAAGTTCACAAAACCACAGATAGATGGTATAGAACTAGAACAATCACAATAAAATACTAAATACTTCGATGTGATACTGCATACAAAATTATCATGGAAAAAAAACATCAGCGAACGAGTTAAGAAAGCGAGTATAGCATTCTACCCATGCAGAAAGATGTTTGGAAAAAAACTGGGGAATGCACCCCCAAGATCACAATATTGTTCTACACTGTGGTGATGAGACCCATACTCACATACGGAGCCTTAGGTATGGAAGCCAGCTCTAACTGGGACGTACAACATACAGAAACTCACCAGGATCTAGAGATCGGCATGCGCAGGTGCCACGGGAGCATTAAGGTCATGCCTCGCGGCTGCGTTGAATGTAGTATTCAAACTAATCTCAATAGAACACTTCATCAGGAACACAGCAGCTCAAAGCGCGGTACGACTAAAGCAAGCCAAAGCTGTAAGTACTACCATACTGGGCACTGTACGATCCTGAATGAAATAGACTGTGTGGGAACAATGCGAACAGACTATATCACTACCGAACTACGATTCGGCAATGAATACACCTCCAAATACCCCGCAAAGGAAGACTGAAGATGAGGGAGTGTATCCGAAAAAGACGAAGAATCGCTTTACAACCGACGCACATAAGCGTCTTTTTTCATTTAGCGTTGCGAAAATAAGATAATCCAATAATAAATGGTATTTCACAGTGAATTGCTGTAAAAATTATAAATCTAGGGGGCAATGTGCCAAGCCCACCCATGCGGTCATTTATAGGGTATCAAAGTGAAAAAATCGAATTTTCTCATAGAAAACGACTTTTTAAAAACATTTGTTATTTAATTTTTAGCTTTATTTTTATTGATTTGCTCAAATAAAAATATTTGAAAAGTTGTAAAAAATTAAACAAAAAAATTTTTTAATTTTGAATTTTTAATTTTTTGATAATTTTTTTAACATTTTAACTAACAATAAACCTATATTGAGGGAATTTCTAATAGCCCCAGCATTTTTGGACTATAAAAATTCGATTCCTCATCCTTTTGCGTCTTAAAATCATTCAAAACATAAAAAAAATTAAAAAATTTCCGATTTTAACACTGCAAATGCCTACAGCTTTTTCATCCATATTTCGTGTTTTTTGAAAAAGTGGAGTCGTAGCTTAACGCACACTTTCTAAAATAGTTCAGGAAAGATAGACGCAACTGATAAACATAGTGTAGTAGTGGACTTCGGTGGGCTACAGAACTTATAGACTACTTTTGGCAGAAAAAGGTGTTTAAAATGGACACTTGGCAGGTAACGATTTAACAAACCCAAACTGTCGTTTTTTTGGTTTTATGAATGTATTTATAATTTAAAACTAAAATCATTCCGATTGGTTGCATATTTTGTGTGAAATATAACCTGAAAGTCAACCAACAGCACTTTTTGTTTTGTGTGTTGCAAAAACGGAAATATAATTCAACTTTAAATGCTCATAACTACAAAAATAAAATTTTTTGGCAGCGGATTTGAAATCGTTGGAAAATTCTCTGTCGAAAAAGTTTAAACCGTTTTTGCGACTATGACTTTTTTGATTTTCGCAACTCTATTTGTTCGAGAGACGCTACTGTGCGATTGCTCGACAATGAGCTGCGGGGTAGGGGCCGGAATCTTCGCCGACAACTGGGCAGAAGAGTCCTTCCACATCCCAGCGTCAGTAAATCCTTATGAATACCAAGGTGAGGATATACTCAGACACCCAAGCGACCAACAAATCTGTCGCAACACCAAAGACAACTTCGACTCCAGTGGCCAAATGTAAAGAGGCGCTAAACAGACTCGGTGAAGACAATACGATACAAATTTTATGGGTACCGAGTCATAACAACAATTCCTAGAAATGAGAAAACTGACGAGTAGGGCAGACAAGGGTTAGAGGAAAACTCTACTACTCAGATATACCATTACGAGCTACTAGCCAGCAATGAATGGTCGATTATGACTGAGCCCAGAAGATCAAAGCTATGCTGGCCAGAATTCAATAGGAGACGGATAGGAGAGTTGATATCCAAAAGCAAAAAAAAACATTAGTAGCATACCAACAACCCCGACTGGGCACTGGCCAATAGGCACCCATGCCTATAAAGTGAAGTTGGAAGGAACAGACCGAGAAGGAGACACCAGAGTAATAACTGTGTCACTGCCTTGCATGCAACCAACTTAGAGCCTGCCACTTCGGAGCTCACCAGCTCGGATCGCTTAAGGAGGTGGAACGGCAATCAGTGACTGCCATCATAGCGTAACTGAACGACACGGGCTGGTACAGACGTGGAGGCGCCGGCTACAACCATCGAGGATGTGGATCAAAACGGATCAGCTCTAATTGGAGGCTACCAGTGTAACCACTTTTGCAAATTACCATTAAACCATTTACCACACTGCACCAGTAAACATGCGTAGTAGTTTTGATTGCAGCACACGGCTTTTAATTGAGGTTTGAGCTATTCCGTAAACCTGGAAGCCGTATCTCCATATCGACGCTACAATGTGCTTGTAAGTGTTTGCTTTGATTTTTAATCGAAATCAAACCTAATGTAAGTTAGTGTGAATAGACCATAAATGCTTTTCTTCTTCTGTTAATGATATCTGTCTGGAAAATATTATGAAATCCCCTTATAATACAGGAAATGAGCAAAGAGAAATTCACTCTAACCACGAGGTTTTTCTTGATCCTTTAAATGCCTCTAAAAAATCCTGGTCTTTGTCTGGTGGGGTTTTAATACACCAAGATAAGGAAAGTACTTTATGTTCTGACGGTCCCTGCTCGGGCGCCACATGTAATCATATCTCTACGGCTGGGTTGATCTTCAGCGGCCCAGAGTTCCTTCCAGAATATTTATAAATTTCTACATGCCAGAAAATAAGGTGTCAATATTTTTAACGGGTTTTAGAGTGGAATCCTCCAGAAGCGTGGTTCCCCTAAAGACTGGACGAACGGTACGGAATTCTCCAGCCCCTGCCGCCGCTATGGAATGGACAGGACAGCTGGCACCGTCAAACTCCAGGTGTGGAATTTTCCAACGGCATCGACCTGGCTGGGGACTGTCGAGGTTCTATAGATCCTTGGGATTTGGCACTGTAGTTTCTGCTGGCTTGGGACTGAGGGCCGCCGCCTTCGTTCGGCAACTTGGGTTTGGTCCATTTCTTCGATCAGCCTTGGCGGCAGCGCTGGCCCGCGTTTATTGCGCTCGCCACTGCGCCCGTCTCGGCCCCGGACCTCAGCCGGCCTCTTTCGAGCGCACTGTGCTCCTTTCCCGCGATCTGATCTGCCTGGTGCCTGCCATTGCCTCGTGTGCGCGGAGGCCCTTACTGATACCGCTCCGATCCTTCCCGGTGGTCTCCTTTTTCTCATTTTTCTTTTAGGACCGATTTTACAGATTTATACATAGTACAAAAATAAACGTGTTTTACTACAAGCTTCCCAAGAATTTAAAGAAAATTTAATACCAAAATCGGGAACTATCAATTTTATTTGGTTTTTTGCTTTTCGATAATTCGTCTTCGAAAAATCCATGTAAATCCATGTAAATGTAAACAGCTGACTTTCGTATCTTTCGTCCGCTAACCCTTTTGATCTCGTTTTTGCGGTCCGCCGTCCTCGAAATACTTCAGCGCCGATATCCATTTCCGTGAAGCCGTCACACACACCTTGGAGGTTTGGTGCTCCATCATTATTATTCTCCTCCTTCGACTTGGCCTTGAAGTAAGCTCCCGTCGCCTCCTGGCATCCGTAGCGATATAACTGAAGAACCTGCGGTCCGACATTCGGGGTTCATTGTATATTTTAAAGTGAAGAGATTAAGGTTTTATCAAGCCTGATTTTAGCCCAAAATAAGCCATTTTATATCATTTCAACGCGAATTTTCTAAAATGGATACGTGATGTAAACTTTTCGTTTTCGAACTAGCAAAGTACAGACCAAGATCTTTAAGAATCAGCCGCATTAAATCTCCGTAATATTTTTGTGGGTCTGTGTAATTGGAGCTAATATGTCCATTAATTAATTTATGTGGGAACATCACACAGTCGCAAATTCATCAATCTTTAAGAGTGGAAAGGCTAAAAAGGCTCAGTTTGTCGGTGTGTAAAGGGAGCCGACAATGTGGATCCCAGTTCACTTCTCGTAGGGCGAACAAAAGAAATTGTTTCAGAACAGATTCAATAAGGTCTTGATACATATTGCGATGACCATACAGACAATATTATGCTTCAAAAAGCTACGCTGTGAAGGGGATATTATTGATCGAAATAGGTGCTGCAGTTGCGCATTAATAAAAAGTTCGAATAACTGGAAAATAACACTCAGTTTTGCAATCCCTCTGTAGTTTTCGATGTTGGACAGTAGGCATCATAAAGCCTTAGCACAATATCTCAAAAATAGGGATGTCGAAAATTTAAAAATATCGTATCGATGATATTTTTTTTATAAAAAAATTTGATGATAATATTTAAAAATATCACTACAAAATATCGATATATTGAATATTTTTTTAATATAAAATGTTTTCCTTACACAATAAAAGACGACAAGTTTTATAAAATGTAATGTTTAATTTATATTTTATTTTATAATTTATATTATTATTATTTTGCGTATTATAGTACATCCTTAATGCTTAATTTATAACTAAAACTATCAAAGTACTAAGCCCAATATTGGAAATCAATAGATTTAAGAAAAACCCGTTGTTTTATATGCGTATCCGTCTTAATCTCTTTCTCGCAATGCAAGCACTTTGCAGTGCCGCCTGTTAATTTTAAGTAATTGGATTTTACATCCATTTTTCCTTTTTTGTTTTCAGTTGTTCAAATTAATTTGTGTGACTTTTAAGATTGAAATCAGTGTGACCGAGGAAAAAATATCAAAAAATATCAAAAAAAAATATCGCGATTTCGCAATTTTGGGCAAAAAAAAATATCACGGTATAAATATATCATTTAAAAAAAAATATATTGATATATTGATATTTTGAAATATTATCAACAACCCTACTCAAAACACAGCTATACGATTTGTTTTGAGATTTGGAAGAACATCATCTCCGCGGATAATATTAGAGTGCGATAGAGAAATCATCGGAAATCATCGGATGACTATCTCCAATTCCCAAGCCTGTACATTTTTCTTTAAAGAAATACGTACAAATTGTTCAAATACTATGTTATTCTATGCTTTTGAAGCATCTCTCCCAGTTGCTCTCGAAGGCATAAAAACCAGCGTTAGTAATGTGCGATCGTTATAGACCTATATTTCTTATATATTTTTATAAAAACCCTTTTACAAGCTGAAAAGGCAAACAGATTTATCTATGGTGAGACAATTTTTATCCAAAAACTTTTTTTTTAGGCTGTGTAACGCCTCACGACATTCAAAATTTATTATTTTCAAACCGCTTAAGGTACTTTTCATTATAATCATGTTTTATATCTAAATTCAAGAATATGCTTAACGCTGGATGTCACGGCAAAGGTAAAAATAGTGTTTTAATAAGAACCTTATATCACTAATTATATTTATGTGCTAAGATTGTATCGTTAATATTATATAACACACAACTTATCCCCCAGGGTTAAGTTATTGGCCTTATGGGAGGTAAATGGTTGCCACAGCGCGGAAAATTGGGTGGTACAGGAGGCAGATCAGTAAGAGTACCAATTTGAAATACCAAGTTCATTCCTATTACAATATGGTATTGGAAATGACAATGAAATAACCAAAATCCCGGATTATCTGCTTTAAAGCGTAAAATAGCATAGCCATTATTTGGTACCGCAACAGTATCCTTAAGGGACGGTTGCAGATATTGTCTTTTTAGCAAGCCGCGTTGATCTAGTTCCAGAGCATGCTTTAAGTTCATATGCTCTATATTCACGTCTGGTGATCGTCCAAGTCCTAGTACGTAAAAAGATGTACCGTGCAAATGAAACGGATGACTGATATTTATCTGTTGAACTTCATCGACCAGAACAACTTCAACAATTGCGTTAAGAGGTATATCGATTTTATGAGTACATTGGCAGTTTTCACCACAATCTGCTGGTCTATTGTCCCCATTACAGTAATAGCTCTGGGGTATGTCATTATACTGTGAAAGCATGGGTGAAGGTGGCGATATATATGATACCTCATCGATAAGTGATATGAGATGATCAGCGTCCGAAGCGACTATAAAATGGAAATATGGATTAAAGATTTTATTATGCTAATGTGTTCTTTTATTTATTTCATGTTTATAATACATTTGTATAGTTTTTAGGTTTAACAATCACATAGAAAATTAATTAATTTAATTAAATCCTTGAGCAGCTGCACAAGTTAATGTCTTGAAATACACAGTTAAACTCAAATACATAAATAAATGAATAATAAATATGGTTAAATAAAGTTAAGCTACCTAAAAACTAAAAAATAATTGTATTGCTTTTATTTTAACACAGACCACAAAAAACGGCAATAGATTTTTTCTATGTATTTTTTGACATTAGTTATTTGGTAATAAAAGTAAGTGTAAATAATACAACAAATTAAATTATTTTAAATGAGAAATACGTTACGATTTTTACATTTGTAGTATTGTGTGTTAGTACCAAGTAACAGGTGGTACATGATCACCACATGTCGGAAATCGGGGTGGAACTGCTGGCAGGTCAGATTGTGTGCCAATATGGAAAATAAGATTCATTCCTATAACTATATGGAAAAGGAAATGACAATGAAAAAGCCAGTAACCGGGATTGTCCGCGCGAAACCGCATAACTACGTATCCATTATTAGGTACAGCTATTGTATCCTTGAGGGGCGGCTTAGAAAAATCCCGCTCAAGCATGCCCATTTGATCCAACTCCAAAGCATGCTTCAAATTAATTTTTTTTATTGACTTATCCGGTGATCGACCCAGTCCTACTACATAAAATGCAGTTCCATGCAAATGAAAGGGGTGACTGAGATTCACTTGCTGTACTTCATCGACCAACACCACCTCAACAATCGCTCCAAGCGGTATATCAACCATATGTGTACATTCACAGTTGGGTCCACAATTAGGCGGTCGATTGTCCCCATTGCAGAAATATTCGGGTGGTATGTCATCGATTTGTGATAAAGGAGGAGCCGGTGGTGAAATGTATGATATTTCATCGACCAAAGATGTCAGATGATCACCACTTGGCACAACTTTTAGTATACAAAATTTTATATTGGTGTCGTTGCATGTAAGAAACAAGCAATAAAAGCGTTTCAAGTTAATGCGATTGCGCCGGGTTCATAAATAAAAGGAAATTGTTAGTTACAAAAATATTTAGTAATTTGATCACCTATTTAAATAAACATACCTAAAAAGCGGTTGTATGTGTTTGGAATAAATAAAGCTTTTGGCTCATACACATAAAATCTGAAAGGTAAAAAGATTTTCACATCAGGACGTTCTACTAACACGCCTTTGTCAATCTTTTTTGCATTTTTTAAGTTAGAAACGCAAACAGCATCTGGTCGTTTACGATCACAAATGGCATCCAGAGGGTTGAGAATCTGTGAATAAGGGACTTGATTAGAATTTATATATCTGTTTTTGTTAGGATGGTTATTTCCAGTGTTCGGGAATAAAATGGTTTGTTATTAAAAAAATCGAAATCATTATAAACGTCAAAGTTTCTACTTTATTTAAAATTTGTATTTATTTTTAGAATTATTAATATGCACATAAAAAAATTTATCTTTTAGTTTATTTTATTTATGTATATACAGATGTTATTTACACAACTATTTAAATGCATTATAAGAAACATGTATGATTTGAATATTTACATACATAATTATAATTGATATAAATGAGAAAGCGTGAAGTGCAAAATAAAAAATACATTATAAACATAGGCTTGAAGACTAAAGGCCGACAATGAATACTTACATACATATGTATGTATATACATTCATATGCATACCCAACCTCTAATGCCAATTTTACATGGTCTTAATATCTTACTATTTAAATTACAAAAACTTCGAAGAATAGTTGATTCGATTTTATTAAATGTTTTTAGTTTCGCCTTTGTGAGCATGTAGATTTTATTTTTCACTGAAATTACTTTATTCTTCTGCATAATATTTATGAATATACAAATTATACTTTAATATAGAATTCGCAACAAAGAAATACAATTTGCTTTAATGTTACTAGTGTTTTCGATTTGATTTTGACCACACCCATACTTTACACATTTCGAAAGTGGCGGATATAAATGCACGTCTCAACTATTATTCGATGATTTAAAACATACAAACTTTCAGAAAATTAGCCATGTGATGGGTAATTATTTATCATATGTATGTAAACAAAGCATACATTTGACCAGAAAATTTCCGGAACTTGTCACTACCTTCGTTGTATATTTTCAGCTCTTTTTAGTTATCGTGGTAGTACTCTTCTCTATTACTATGCCAAAAATGAGCGCGATCTGTATGCCAGTTATTTTTTAGCAGCTATTGGCCAACTTCAGTAGTGTTTTATGATTTTTATAATAAGAAAAAATATATATATTTGGAAAGGGGACTATGGTAAATTTATTCTTTTGAAAACCTAAGTTAGGAATGGTCGAGAAGCTAACAAATCATGTTTTGATGATTGAAAAAAAGGTGGCATATGAGTATCGTTTAAGAAGGAGCAAATCTTAAGGCGACAAAATAAATAATGATGCCCATTACAAAATTTAGGTTTTTTTTTACAAATTCCGGAATTTTTCTGGTCATTGTGTTCAACCATATTAACAAGAAGATATAATTATATAATTTTATAAATTGCAAAAGAAATCAGAAAGGTTCATACAGTTTTGTTTGGATTGTATTAAATTGTTTACAAGAGAATATATATATACATTTGATATTAAGCACCTAAATATCAAGAAGAAGGAAAATAGGCTATTTATATATATTATTTATGATCATTAATTCTCAATCAGAATTTGGCAATATTTAAATAGGCATAGGTTGCTGTGTACTATTTTTACGAAAATATGTACAGTATTTGCACATAGTATGCGCTGCATCAAGCTGTGTACAAACTAATTATTCGGTATGTCTTGTTTTTTTTTTTGTAATAAATTTTTTTGCTTCCTGTTAATGTGGCTCAATCGGTGTGTCTCTACTGGTTTTACTTAATTTATTGGTATGGGTGGAGTGTGATCACCGCACGTCGGGAAACCTGGAGGCACAGGTGGCAGATCTGCGTTTGTGCCAACTTGTAAAATCAAATTCATTCCAATAACTATGTGGAATAGAAAATGACAATGGAACAGCCAAAAGCCTAAGAAAGATTACAATTTAATTTTTAATACAATATACAAATATTTAATCGTCTTCAAACATACCAGGATTGTCAGCTCTAAACCGCAGCACTACGTAACCATTGTTTGGAACTGCAATGGTGTCCTTCGTCGGTGGCAAATTATACTGTCGATGTAAAAGCCCCCGACGATCAAGGTCCAAAGCGTGTTTTAAATTAATTTTTTTAACAGACGAGTCCGGCGACCGCCCTATGCCAATGACACTAAATCCATATCCGTGTAAATGGAATGGGTGCGACAAATTAGGTTGCTGTACTGTTTAAATAAATAAAAGAATTATTTTTTAAAACGAATTAATACATTTTATATAGAATAAAACATATACGGCACATATACGGAGGTTAGGTAACATTATATTTAAACAATTTTGTATGTATTTTTGTACCCGCTATCCATAGGGTAGAAGGGTATTATAACTTTGTACCGGCAGGAAATGTATGTAACAGGTAGATGGAGGCATCTCCTACCCTATAAAGTATATATATTCTTGATTAGCGTCAACAGCCGAGACTATCTAGCCATGTCCGTCTGCCCGTCTGTCTGTCTGTGTGTCTGTCCGTCTGTCCGTATGAAACACTGTATATTAAGAACTATAGTCTGTGTGATTCCTGAAAATTTGGTTGCGATCAGATAAAAATTGTCGAAGTTATTAAAGAAATAATTTTGTATGGCCACAAACGGTTGCTGCAGCAGTTGGTTGACCAACTAGACCAACTAAATTGTTCTTACCAGTTCTTGATCGGAAAATAATCTTATAAGATATTCGAAAAGCAATTTTAATAAATGGTAATAATTATTAGCCGCTTTAATGCAATTATAACGCGTTTTTACACACATAGATACATGTGTATGTATTTTTGTATGCATGTGATTATATTACACTTGCATTTGCATTTGTCCGTTATGTTCAAAAATGAATTAACTATTTACTATGGGTAGCGGGTATCTCACAGTCGAGCTCACTCGATTGTAGCTTTCTTACTTGTTATTAAGAAAAATGTACATTCTTGGGAATTAGAGAGAATCTTCCGAGTTTCCTCCAAAATAAGTTGGTTTGCGGTGTACACCATAACTGCCCACAAAATCACCTAATTAAAAAAAACACTAAAATGGATTACCTAAATGCCCCAAGCTACTCACCAAGCGATTTTTTTTAATTTTTATTTTGATTTTAATTCTGAAGTCAAAAGTCAGATTTTTACTAAAAAAAACACGTTGGGGGGAGGCGCCATCTTTCTGTTAATGGAATCCATTTCGGCCTTTTAAAAACAGTGGGTTACAAAAACAGCTGCCATGGGCGTACTTTCTAGTATTTTATTTCATATTTTTGGCCAAAAATACTAGAAACTATAACTATTCAGATAAACTTTACTGCGATAGTGTGCCTTATCGCCGCAGAGCTGAGAACAAAAATTCAAATTTTTGACCAAAAAACCCGCATAAGCCATAAGGCAAATCAATAACAAGAAAGGAAACTAATTCGGCTCCTTGCAGAATTTAGACAACAAAATAAATGCGAAATTGTGGAATAATATTTAGTTGCCAAATCTCAACTTTGATGAAAATACGTTGAGAAACAACGAAGCTATGATTTTTTCTTTTATTTCCCTAATTGTTCCTATGACAGCTATTGGATATAGTTGTCCGATTTTCATGAATTTAAAGCCGAAATTCTGAAATAATATTAGATGGCCAAAATAGTAACGAGCAGGAAGATAACAGCCGAACTGAGTGGCACTCATCACACCAGGTTTGTAAAGAGGGGCACACCTCAGGGGGGAGTCCTATCTCCACTGCTCCACGGCACTTACAAAACTGAATTCATGGGCTAAAGCCTGCGGACTAGGCCTTAACCCGAGCAAAACGGAACTTATGCTCTTAACGAAAAGAACAAAGACCCCCATGTTCACAAAGACACAGATAGATGGTATAGACAACAAGCTAAGTACTTCGGAGTGATACTGGACACAACATTATCATGGAAAAACAACATCAGTGAACGAGTCAAGAAAGCGAGTATAGCATTCTACTCGTGCAGAAAGATGTTTGGAAAGATCTGGGGCATACACCCCAAGATCATAAAATGGCTCTACACAGCGGTGATGAGACCCAAACTCACATACGGAGCACTAGTATGGTGGCCAGCACTAACTAGGGCGTACAACAGACTAAAACTCACAAGAATTCAGTGATCGACATACGCAGGTGCCAGGCGAGCACTAAGATCATGCCCCGCGGCGGCGTTGAACGCAGTGTTAAACCTGATCCCAATAGAACACTTCATCAGGAATACAGCAGCCCAAAGCGCGGTACGACTGAAGGCAAGCCATAGCTGGAAGAACTATCACACTGGGCACTGTACAATCTTAAATGAAATATACTACGTGGGAACAACAGAAACAGACTATATGACAACCGAACTACGTTTCGGCAACGCATATACAACCATATAGACGAAGTATCCCTCTACACCGACGGCTCTAAAATCAGATGCGGTGCAGGGGCCGTATTTTTCGCCGACAGCTGGGGAGCAGAAGAGTCCTTTAACCTCCCAGCATCAGCGACAGTGTTTCAGGCAGAGGTATTCGCAATTCTGAAAGCTGTCGAACTCTAAGAAAACCGAGACCTCAAGACTACCAAAATTAGGATATACTCGGATAGCCAAGCGGTCATCAAATCTCTCGCATCAGTAAGGACAACATCGGTCCTAGTGGCCCAATGCAAGGCGACGCTAATTAGACTCGCTGAAGACAACACGGTACAAATAGTATGGGTACCGGGACACAACGATATTCCAGGAAGCGAGAAAGCTGACGAGCTGGCCAGGCAGGGGTCAAAAGAAAACTCAAATACATCAGATATCCAAATCTCCCTGAACTCAGTCCAGACGGAAATCCTTGACCATTTCAAACTACTAGTCAGAGAAGAATGGTCAACGATGACTGAGAACAGAAGATCAATGCTACGCTGGCTAGAATATAATAGGAGAAGGACAACAGACCTGATCTCCTAAAGCAAAAAAAAAAAACATTAGAAGAATAACATCAACCCTCACGGGGCACTGGCCAGTAGGCACCCATGCCTGTAAGATGGGCCTACCCAACAACACATATTGCATAAGCTGCAAAGAAGAAACCGAGAAGGAGACACCGAAGCAGCTGTTATCTCACTGCCCGGCATTCAACCATCTCAGAGCCCGGTACTTTGGAGCTCACCAGCTAGGGTCGCTAAGGGATGTGGGGCGGCAATCAGTGAATGCCATCCTAACGTACCTGAACGACACGGGTACTGATGCAGAGGTGCCGACTAGAACCATCGAGGGTGTGGATCAAAACGAAGCTCAGCTCTAATTGGAGGCTACCAGGGTAGCCTCACCACTTATACCTACCTACCCTATAGGGACATAGTCATGTCATGAGTAGTCATTGTCCTTATCACTGTACGTATTTGAACGTTTATAAAAAGAGATACACAGAGCGAGCGTGAAATCAGTAGACCACAGGAGTAAGCAAGCTAGAATCGTTAAGGGTTCGTGACGACGCACGTTGGCGCTTTTCGAACATTTCGCGTTGCGAAAATCAAAAAAGTCATAGTCGCAAAAACAATTTAACTATACTTAATCGATAGAGAGAACGATTTCACACGATTCCAATTTCGCTGAGAAAACAATTCTCTGACCATTTTTGTAGAAGTTATGAGCATTCATAGTTGACAAATATTTCCGTTTTTGCAACACACAGAACAAAAAGAACAATTGGTTGACTTTCAGATAATATTACACAAAAACTAGACAACCAAACGGACTGATAAATATATACATTCATATACTGTAAATTAAACTAAAAAAATGGCATTTTGGGTTTGGCTTGTACAGGTAAATCATTACCTGCCAGGTGTCCATTTTTAACACCTTTTTCTGCCTAAAGTAGTCTAGAACTTTTGAATCACTATAGAGCACTCAACTACACTATATAAGTCAGTTCCGTGTATCTTTCCCGAACCAGAATCCGTTTAGAAAGTCTGCGTTGAGATGCAACTCCACAATTGGCAGCAAATCTAGTGAAACAATTTAGGATCAAAAAAACAAAATAACGCTTCAGCGCCCAAGGGTATTTGCAGCGTTAAAATTTAAATGATTTTGATGAAAATTCGATTTTTTTCACTTTGATACCCTATAAATGGGCGAATGGGTGGGCGTGGCACATCGTCCAGATATATAAAATTTACAGCAATTCACTGTCAAATGCCGTTTAAATTGTTCGATTATCTTATTTGGTTTAAAAGTTATGATTTTCGCAACGTTAAATGACAAAAAGGCGCCACTGAGCGACGCACAGTTTTTTGCTTTTACTTTTTTGCTTTAATTTACAGTTTATTAATGTATCTATAATTTAAAACCAAAATCAGTCCGATTGGTGTGTAATATTACCTGAAAGTCAACCAAATTCTCTTCTTTTTGTCGCAAAAACGGAAATATTTTTCAACTTTGAATGCTCATAACTTCTACAAAAATGTTTTGTTTTCTCAACGGATTTGAAATCGTCGTGAAATTCTCTGTCGATTTTATATAGTTTAAATCGTTTTTGCGACTATGATTTTTTGATTTATGCAACGCCAAATACGCCAATGGCGCCACTGTGCGACGTTGCAAAAATCAAAAATATATTTGCTAAAAATATAAAAACTTTGACTCGTCGCCGACAGGAAATGAACCCGTGACAACTAATTTTATTTTAAATAAAAATATTTCGAGTTGGCTTCAGCTTAGTCAGCTGCACCACTAACAAACTCGATTTCAGTAATCTTAAATTCATAAAAATGTGAACATAAATGAAATGTATAATGAACGATTTGATTTATTTGGAGCCCTCTGCCGGCGCTGCTTCTGGTATACATAATATGTATATAGTAAAAAGCTATTTTTGGCACGATCGCAATGAAATTTAGACAATCCGAGTATTTAATAAAATACATAAAGCTCTTGAATATGGTTTACATAACTTTATAAATTTAGGAGATATACAATAAACGTATATATAGCTCATCCAGATATAAGAAGTCTAAATCCAAAGTTTGGTGTCCCCAGCTCTTATATTCTCTGAGATCTAGGCATTCATACAGACAGACGGACGGACAGACAGATGGACGGACGGACATGGCTATATTGACTTTTGGAGGTTTGTCACGCCCCTGCCGTTTAATACAAAATATACAAAAGTAAACACTGGAAACACATCTAAATTGTAAACTTACATTAAATTAATACACAACAAAAGAAGAATATTCAAATAAAATCCGGACGGAAAAAACACGACCGATCACTTGGAAGGAAGAAATCCGATCATATAATATTATTATATTATAATATTATTATATTATTTATCTTTTAAATATCAGATATGCTTACCTTCATCTACCAAAACTACTTCTACAATAGCATTGAGTGGTATATCAATCTTATGCGTACACATGCAATTCGGTCCGCAATCCGCAGGCCGATTATCGCCGTTACAAAACTGTTCTGGGTTAATATCGTTATACTGCGATGTTAGAGGTGCAGGTGCCGATAAGTATGAAATTTCATCAATAAGTGAAATGACATGGTCGCCGGTGGGTGCCACTGAAATTAAGTTTGATTAACGACGTAATTGTAGAGATAGCCTTAAAAACTTACCTAAAAATCGATTATAAGTGTTCGGCTGGAAAAGATCTTCGGCTCGGTATACAAAAAAGCGGAACGGTAGGAAAATTTTCACATCTGGCTTCTCTGCCAATATCCCACGATCTATTTCAAGAGCGTTTTTCAGCTGACTTACACAAATTGCATCGTCGCGTTGACGATTGCATTGAGCGTCCAATGGGTTCATTACCTTTTTATTAGTTTTTAGCGTATTTGTCGGTCGTTTCATAATTATATATTGTGAAGTTTTATTTACATGTGCGAATATTCAATTTAAAGTAGTTGGGTAATGGTGATATTTTACATGTCGGAAATTAAAAAAAAGGAAATATACATGTTATTTTATACAGTTTTATAAGTTGTTTCCTTATAGCAGTGAAAATATAAAACAGGACTGACAGACTAAATTTAACAGTTAACTAATATACATAGTCATAAAATTTGTTCTGTAGTGATGATGAGGACTCCAAAAAAGTATGTTTTTTCAAATTTGTTTTTTTTTCACACGACCTTTAAAGTGTCCTTAGCAATACAGATTCGAATTCAGCGTATCAAAATACCTTATATAAGTGGATATCATACTGGGGCTAGCATTTTTTATGTGACTAAGTTATTAGTAAATGATTTGGTGTCGAATTAGCGTTTAAAGAATAAAAAAATATCTAAATAAGAAACATCAGGTGATAAAATAAAACATTTTTTAAACTCTTAAATATTATCACTTTTTATTGAACCATACACAATTTATTATTACTTGCATACCAAATATCTCATATAGGTCATTCATTCACAAACTATAGCCATTGTTTTCAAGTCACACACTCTGAAATATTTTATTTGGTTATTTAATTAATTTTAATTAACCAATAATTAAACTATTCGTCTAAAAAAGAAAATATATTTTTTGAGTTTAAAGTTTCAAAATCTATACAAATTATTTGTACTCTTTCAAGTTACAGTTTTTCTTTTACAGTTTTATATTTTAAGATCATTCCTATGCGAGCGATGTGATATAATCATTCAATTTGCATAATATTAAAATCAAAAATAATAAAAATACCTAACAAAGGAATATGTATAAATGTTTTGTAGGAAGCTATCCAACCTTTATTTCTCATATACAAGATTTTATTTTTTTACTTTTTTACTAGGTAAACAAATCATATGTATTCTTCGTCGATGACTGCTGATATTGATCAAGAATAACTGCATACATTATATAAAATATAATGCTTAATTAATAAGAGCCACCCGAAATACCTCAATGTTCGATAAACTGTTCTTACTCTTAATGATGGGACTATAAGTGGATCTATAACAGCTTAAAGAACTCTAAATATATACAACTGAAGTGGATTCTGACACTAGTAACCAGATCCCTAATAAAATTGGCAACACAAAATTGAAAATAAAACAACAATAAAAATAACAATTAATAAAATCCCAATACAAATAGTCCTGCCCAGACTACACAATAGAAATAACCAGCTACGAATTCAGAAAGAAAACTCCACCAATTTAAAAACACAAAAAATTAAGTCAGATTTTAATTAATGTTACTCAATAACATCTGAAAGCAAGAAATATCAACCGTGACGAGTGCAGCTAATCTTAAGAAAAGCTGAAACTTAACATACTGCAGACTTAAATAGAATTTTTATAAAGAATCAATTTTTTAACGCGCAAGTCCCACGCCCACCTCCCACCCAACCGGCCGCGTGGCTCATCCGCGTAACGTACGGTGCGTTCTACATAGACGCGAGAGAAGAAAAAAAAAATAAAGGAACGAGGAAAAATTAGGATACAATACGGACTAATTCTACAAGCAATAAAGTTTTTCAAGGCTTTCAATGCCATCTATACTATTAACAAGATGGACATACAGTCGGGTGTCCCGACAGTAGAATAGCCTGTACCATTCCAAGTCGCCGCTCGATTTGGTTCCCGAGAATAAGAAGCCAAAAACTAAGAAACGGAGACAAATTGTCATATAATGCAAATGTCAGCTGAATCAAAAGTACAGTCGGCTCAGTGGATAAAACCGCGGGTGCATTTTTGTATGCAATTGGCCTGGGTTCGATTCTGCCACCAAATCATAGTATTTTTTTTTTTTTTTTTTAATAAAATATAGGTTTTTAATTGATTTTTTTTTTTATTTCTTAGTATAGTATATTTACAGTTAAAAATTACAAAAATAAAAAAATGTTGACTTGTCGCCGGCAGGAATCGAACCCGCTAGTACTTCACTTCTACACTTCGCGTAGACTTCATTTTAGTCAGCTGCACCATCAACCAAATCGAAGTCGGTAATCTTAATTTCATAAAAATGTGAAATGAACATTTTGACTTGGATATTTGGAGCCCTCTGCCTGCGCTGCCTCTGGTATACATAATATGTATGAAGTAAAAATGCTATATCTCCGCTATTTATGGCACGATCGCAATAAAAATTGGGCAATCTGTGTATTTTGATAAAATACATCAAGGTTTACATAGCTTTATAAATTTGGGAGATATGTGTTTTTTCAAATAGCTCCACCAGAAAGGGGAGCACAAAAATTTAAAACAAACTTGATCTGCGTGCAGATATAAGAAGTCTAAATCCCAAGTTTCGTGTCTCTAGCTCTTATAGTCTCTGAGATCTAGGCGTTCATACAGACGGACAGACAGACGGACGGACGGACGCACGGACAGACGGACATGGCTATATCGACTCCTTTAGTGGTCCTGATCAATATTTAGGTAACTTTTGGGGGTCTGCCACGCCTCCTTCTGCCTGTTACAGAATATCGCACCCGCACAAAACTATAATACCTTTGTACCTTTGGTACAGGGTATAAAAAGGCGATTGTAATCAGTACATAAAACCCTAATAGGTTCATGTACATACTTCAAACGTCTACTACTAATGAATTATAAATTCTAGATGTTGGACGGGGAACATGGAAATTTAGCTGGCCTCGCAGGTAGAGGCTCTCCACATCACCGTGAATAAGTTTATGTAAAAGAGGACGCCAAACATCGTTCTACGGTTATCTAGAGAAGGTAAATTAATTAGGAGAAGTCTAGAGTAAGACGGTAATCTTAGGTTAGCATCCCAGGATGGGCGATGGACTCCAGACACACCCTACTCCAATATAGGGCGAACTAACGAAGTAAAAAGAATCTTTGTTACATAAGAAGAATCGAATTCCTTCCATACAAAAAATATGTTCGGAGAGAAGTGACGCGTGAAAACTTCTGATTGGCAGAACTGTCCCTATACTGCAATCAAAGTTTAACGTCATCAGCGTACATGAGTACTCTGGATTTGGTTAGAACCTGCGGCAAGTCATTGATAAACAATGTAAATAGCTGTGGTCGAAGGTGGCTACCCTGTGGGACACCCGATGTGACCCTAAGGCTATTGGGTAGAACGTTTCTGAAGAGAACCTTTTGAGTCCTGTCACTTAGATAGCTCGAAATTCCCTTAGGAAGATCACTAGGAAACCCCATTGAGTGATTACATTCTCGAAAAATTTTGGGATTGCCTGGCATCCGATTTGCTACCTTTTTTGTGGAGAGGAATAACAAATGATTCCCTCCAAGTAAGGGAATTTCTGAGGATTCTAAAGATAAGGTAAACAATTCAAGAAGGGGGTTACACAGCGCCTCGGGATAATACCTACACACAGAGTCCGGTATTCCATCGGGACCTGGCGAATATACTGGCTTAACGCGTTGTAGGTCGACAATAAGTGAGCTTTCGTTTAAAGATTAAAATCAAACTGGACATAGTTGAAGAAAATATCTGATGTGAATAAGTTAAGTGCTAATAGGTAGATTTAAAAACTCAGCAAAAAGATCGGCCTGATCAGAATTTACTGTAGTATTCATAAATGCAAGCGATATGAAAGGAAATAAATTGGGTTTACGTTTAGTGTTAGCAAAGTTATAAAATTGTTTAGAGTCCTGCGTGAACTGGACCTTACTGTGAGAACAAGCACTAAGATATGAGGAAAAAGCAGTTTTTAAACCGGTAGGTTTATATTTATTATAAAGTGTAGATTTTACATTTTTCAGTTCTTTTTGTACTTTTTTGGTTTATTAGAGACCAACGGATAGGTTACCGGAACACATTAAGAGAAAAATGAGTTCCACGACGGCTGCCATTCCAAAGTTCATGTAAAGATCGGACTAATTAAATTCTGATATTAAAGTGTATAGCCTCTGATAGTCAGCCTTTCGGAAACAGCGGACTCTGCTCAATCTTTTACCGAATGACTTTTCTAAAACTATCCTAGTATCGATAGTTGGGTGATAAAGATCTTCAGGTTGCGTCATTGGAGGAACACTAATTAGGTTTGCGCATGCAGAATCGGATACAAAGCATAGATCCGGTAAGCGGTTTAAAGAATTAAAGACATGGTTAACTTGAGACACAAAATCAGCATCAGCAGACCAATGAGCTCCAGGTATATTGAAGTCCCTCCGAGTCACTAATTGGTCCCTATCAGAAAGCCTGAATTGCCAATAAGTTTACTCTTTAAAAGATGGAGGAATGTAAGATCAGGTTACATAAATACAACAACCTGTAAAAAAAAAGTTTAACTCGTAAAAATGTCTAAAAATGATTAGATACCACCACAAGAGTCGGCGGCAATTAAAACTTCGCCACCACGCCGGAAAAGACGGTCTAACCTGTAAATTGTGTACATACTCGGATGAATTTCGGATCAGAGAATCTCCGGCTGCAACCAGGTTTCTGTAAATACAATCACCTGGGATGCGAAAGAAAAACGATCAGAATACAGTTTAAAGAGCTTGCTGCGTAAACCCTTAGTATTCTGATAAAAAGGTTTCCACCTTTTATGTAAAGAAGA
The DNA here is from genome assembly GCA_035046345.1 of Drosophila birchii. Classification (NCBI taxonomy): domain Eukaryota; kingdom Metazoa; phylum Arthropoda; class Insecta; order Diptera; family Drosophilidae; genus Drosophila; species Drosophila birchii. Next base: position 645,228 of record JAWNOA010000100.1, on the reverse strand, counting down.
GGTTAGTTTTTTGAGACAGAAGGCACAGCGTTGGACAGGCCGGGTTCTCTTCTTTCTAGCCTCGTAAACCTTGACTACAACCATGATACAATCATACGTGTATCATGACTACAACGTGCTCGGTCCAGAAGTCAATAGCAAATAGAGATATTTATCTTATCTTTTCCACTTTGATATTTTCGGCTTTGGTTTTGCCTTGTATACATGCTAGAATATCTTCCTATGCGAGATCAGGGGCAAGCCTTGTAACAAATATTGTTTTTGATGACGGAACTGCTGTAGGAGTCTTATGTAACGTAATGTTACCAACAACGGATGGTATTTCGGCTTAGTTGGACCCTGGATAGATTTTACTACGGAGTTTTGCGGAGCCAAAGATTTGCATTCGGCAGTGGACACAACGGAAATTGCTAGCTGAGCGGCTGCCGTTACACCAGCGTCCGATTCGGTTACAGAATTATTTTTTGTTCCTAATCTCAGAGCCTTAGGGTTTTTGTTCTGGGGCCAGGAGCTGTGGCGCGGGAGTGTGTTAGGAAATAGGTTGCTGTGGCTCACACAGTTGCAACCGACCAGCAGCAGACTTTTTTCTTCTCGTTTATAGCTTCATACTATTAAACTGAGCGTCTAGCTCGGAGAACAGGGCATTCGCTTTGCGAAAAGTGACCATAACCTTATTAAATTCAGACCTGGTCAGTCAACCGGTCGAAAGGCCTCATAACAATGAAGCAGGCCACTTTTGCTGGAAACAGCGTCTGCTAATTCCTATGGCAGCTATTAGATATAGTCGTCAGATTTTCATAAAATTAAATACAGAAATACAGAAATAATATAATAATAAAATAGTTCCTATGGCAGCTATAGGACATAGTAGTCCGTTCCGACATATGTAGGAGAGAGAGTATATAGAAGTCTAACTGCAAAGTTTTATTCAGATAGCTTTATCTTAAATCTTAAATAGTTAGGTGTCTAATTTTTTCACATTTTTCTATAAAAGCTGAAACCGATTAAAGTTGCCGACTACACTATATATATTAGTTGCGTGGATCTTTCTTGCATCAGAATCAACTTTCATCAGCTGAAAACAACTCAACTCCAAAACAACTCGGGGTAAACAATACCAAAATAAAAAAAAACACAAACAATTCAGGAACAACTATAGGGCGCAACTGATTTGCAGCGTTAATCTAAATCTGTTTATGTTTTCCTTATTCATTGCATCTTTGGGGCATATAAAGTTGATTTCATTATAGTCCAGACAATGGATTATAATACAGAAGCGCATGATCTATTCCTTTAATATATTTTATATTTATATTTGACTGCTCTCAAAATGATAAAAAAATACTTTAAGTAATTTTTTCGAGTTTTCAAAATATTTCCCTTTTTAAATTTATAAATACATATATTTATTTACATTTATTGACAATACTTTTCATTAAATTTTTTTCTTTAAAAAAATACAAAATTAAATAAAAGATATTGGTAAAAATAATGTTTTCTTAGAAAACAATCAAATTTTTCACTTCGATTCCCTATAAAATGTAAGCGCAAAATTTGAAAAGCGCTACTGTGCGTCATTAATGATGCTGGGACGCAAACTCCGACTATCAAGCTTATTGTTGTATAGTTGAGTTGGCAAACTACAGTTAAAAAGCGTGAATGCGGTCGACCTATTTTATTGGTATACCCTTTTTACTTTTCTTGCTTTTGAATAATGAAAAAATTTCAAAAAATTAATTGGTTTGTAAAAGAATGACCGTTATACTTAGTTCAAAAGATATAAAGTGGAAGTAAAAAAATTATTTAGCATTTAACAAATACTAATAACCCTTTACCTATTGGATTGATTGTGCTTTATATAAGCTTTAATGTTCGCTCAGAGACAATCAGTAAGGATTTCAATACATGTTGCTAATTTTTTTAAATAAATTGATTTCTACTTACCACACCTTGCGGTATTCCGACGTCGTAAGTGGGCGGTGGGGAAGTTGGCTGATAAGGACCACGTGCATAACGCAGTATAGCAAGTTGCTGAGCTCTACGAATACCGCACTCACCAAGCCCTCGCAATTGGATCCAATAAGCTCCACCAGGTTGATCGGCGGTAATAACGAAATCATAACGCTCCCCTAAAATAATCAATATATAAAGAAGGCATCTGCTTAAGCAATTCAGTTACTACTACTTCATAATAATAATATAATATTCAATAACATTAAATAATTTAGCTTGATAGTAATATATGTTGGGTTTAAAATTTTTCTACACTCTGATGCAGCCTTTTATACAATTTAACCACATAGGATAGGTTAGATTAGGTTATCCTTGTTTGTCTGGTTGTTCTGTTGATCGCCCAATGTGAACGGTCTATACTGTCAAATATACGCTTAAACTCTGTCGCTTTCCTGATTTCGCCATCGAGCTACTCTTATCAGATTAGCGAGGCTTTAAAATAAATTAATTTTTCTTATTGTTAAAGTAAAATTAACTTTCTTTGTCTCAAAATTGAGAAAATATAATGATTTGTCTGTTAAAAATTAAGTTTGAAGTATTTTATATAATTATTGACAACATCGTTTGCTAATCATTATTATTATTATTATTAGAAAAGGTTGCTATAAGAATTTATAGTGGTCGGGGCTCTTATACTAAATAGGTCTTAGCCAATTTAACTGTACCTTGTAGCGACATATTTCCTGATGCAACCATTTCTGAAGTGAGTTGCTACGGATATCTAGGAGGTCAAATTCTAATTCCAATTGAACATCATAGCAAAAAAAAACATATATTTAATATGAAACAATGTGAATCCATCTAACGGTCGGAGCAGCAGCTTGGCCAGAGTTTTTTTGTTGGTTTTTTTTTATGGGCGATGCCCATCCCTTAGTTTTTGTTAGAACCGCGGCGTCGAGCTTCTTGCTTTAGAATTTTTGTGGCATTGTTTTTGTAAATGTTCGCGGATCCCTCAATGCGAGTCGCGATCATCTGTCCGGACTTGATGCCGCAACCATTTACGAATAAAGGTGGTAGCTGCTAGAGCACGGTTAACGGCCCCTCTTAGTTAGCCTCCGCGTCCATCCGGAGAATTCCAGGCCCGGCGAGCCGCGTCAAATTCTGCGCCGCCGCTCGGCCCTTCTCTTTCAGGCACGCACGCACCTCCACGTGCCATTCACGGCGAAGAGGACCCGCTCAACCAGAAATGACCCGCCTCCCGCGCCACGCCCGGCGAGCCCGTGCCGCGGTCTTTCGTGCAGTACTTTCAGTGCGATAAGCAAGGCAGACCGCGACATGCAAAGTGGCGGGACCGATAGCTTCTTGGTACATCATTAGGAAAGGGCATCCGCGACCGACACAACGACTCCGATACATGAAATAGTAATATACACGATTTAGACTGATTCCTGGGGTTGAAAACTCCAGAGTATAAAAATTCTTGCTGTCACTCTTTTTATACCAATTTCTTGTATAGGTTCCTTGGCCGCAACTGAGGCCTGCCCCGGGCAGGAAACTTAGTTATTAATTTTAATATTCTAGATTTTTGTTTTAATTGTATTATTTTATTATGTCTCAAAATCTGGTTTGAAAAAATCTTTGTTTAAATAACTTCGGCTCAGCGAAGTTTGTAAACCCTTGCAGATTGCAATTGAATTATAAAATTTAAAACGAAATTCTGAAATTATACAAGTTGGCCAAATCTCAAATTAGATGAAAACGAGTTAAAAAACAGAAAAGTTATTATTTTGTCTATTATTTTCCAGATTGTTTCCATTGAAACTATATGATATAGTCGTCCGATCCAGCACGTTCCGACTCATATACGATGAGAGTATATTAAAGATTATTTGCTAAGTTTCATTCTGATAGTTTCAAAACTAAGGAACTAGTTTGCATACACTCTGCTGATGATGCTGATCAAGAAAATATATATTTTAAAGGTCGGAAATGTCTCCTACAATGCGTTGCAAACTTCTACGTGGATTTCTCGAAAAAAAAAACATTAAAAAACCAAAGGATATAGTGTTTCGCGTCGGCGCTTCAAAACCGTTTCCAAATAAACGACCTTGAGTCAACTGCCAACTCAAGCTCCTTTTCAAATAGGCCCTCCTCTAAAGGACTGCAGTCAACGATTCAGGGGTGTTTTACACAGGCAGAACATTTTCATATAGATGCACTGAAAATTAAGTTTGTCAAGCATTTCAAGTCCGTCTGCAAATGGAACCATTTAAATGATTCTTTATGCTGGTCCGGTCCTGCAATGCGATTTGACTATTTAGACCATTCAGTGCGGATATTACAAATATATACCGTCTGAACTGGGTTGATCAGAACATATACCCTTCCAAAGAATTGTATTCCGAAACACGAAAGGAGATATCAGAGACTTCAAGTTACGGACAATTACCTTCGGTGCAATAGTTATCAGAGTCCGAATGCCATTTCCAGAGGCCATCCGCCTTATTAAGCATTCCATGTACGCCGATAACGTTCTGGCAGGAGACAATTCCACAAATGAGTTGCAAGCAGTTGCAGCCGCCGGGTTCCGTTTGAAAAAGTGGGTTTCAAACCACATGAGCATCCTAAAAGAAATTCCTGCCAAAAACTCCTAAAAACCTTCCTACACAAAGTACGAGGTGCTCTTCTAAATCTCGAGATTGTTTAATCCTACCGGAGTCTTGCTCTATGGACCATACATTCCAAAATTTTCATGCAAGAAATTTGGATGCAAGACTTAGGCTGGGATGATAAGCTGCCCATTGAAATCATGGTCATGAAATCTTCTCCCGAGCAGTTCCAGTCAACTGCTGGGCACACGTTCGATCCTAACAAATTTTCGCCGATTTAGCCAATCGAGGCGTATCCCTACACAAGTTTGCGGATAGTCAACTTTGGTGGCACGGACCAGTGGCTGCAAGGGTCACTAGAGCGCAAAGTGTACATTCAAAAATAGAGCTTGAGCACCGCGCGGTCAAAGTGCAATTCAGCACAGGGAGAGCGTACTCGAGTATGCGAGTCTATTTCTGTGTTTTCCCGCTATCCATTTGGAGCCCACACCTGATCTCACAACCGAGAGATTCCTAGAAGCCTTTGCTCGTTTCGTAGCTAGGCACGGTTGTTCCCAGCGGATCCATCGGATATTGGCAAGAATTTTGTGGGGACAGCATCTATGCTTTCCTGGTACTTTCTACAAGCCATCGACAAATCCGTGACTAATGCATATAGCCATCAGGGACTCGTATGGCGCCAGGAGCTCCACATATGGGGGTCTGTGGAAATCCGATTTAAAACCCTTTCCTAAATATCTACGGGTAGCTGCAAGTATACGTTCGAGGAACTTGCGACGCTTGCAATGATCGAAGCTTACCTCAATTATAGACCCCTCTCCCTGATGCCCGAAGACACACAATGGTGTGTGAATAAAGTGAACTTGTGAAGCCGAGAGACTCTTCTACTGGCAACATTCTGGAAATTGCTTGGGAATTTCCCGCAACAAAGCGACCCACAACCAGCCCAAGCCCATCGGTCAGCGAGCCGGTTTTGGCACTCTTTGACACTCCGCCCACTCCATTTTCTACTTTACTTTCAATATTACCAGTTTTTTTGTGTATATGTATATAGATTTTTATTCAATTTTGGCTGAAGTTCCGCAACTGATTGCAGCCTAACCCCTAGTTGCATCAGGAAGTGTGTCGCTATAAGGATTAGGATACAGATTAATTGGTGGAGACATGATCAGTATATCTGACTACGTAGTAGCCAGAATTCAACACAATAACAAAACATACCCCAGGTTTGGGAAGATGCCCTGTAGGCAAGGGAGGTGGAAAAGGAACTAGGTCTCGACTCCATCATCGACGCTGCCCAGGAGTTGTCTCTGGACGTCTCGGAGGAGGAGGAAGAGGACGATGATGTGATAGTCATAGTCAACCCGTCCGGAGCTGGTACCCATGACACTGAGGGTACTGCAGCTCGCGGAACTCTTGATGACCATGATGACCTCTAACCATGACACACTAAAAGCTCCGGCTTTTAACAGCCAATTTTTTGACCAATTTTTTATTTTAGAAAATTTATTGTAAATATTTATTTATTTTTTGTAAATTTTTGAGGAGTACAATCGCAGTGGAATGGTCTGTTGTTTGAATTGTATTAAGTTTTTATCCTAACGCAATAATTATATTATATATTATTATTTACAGAGACCTATAAGAATTACTGAATATTAACAAATGTTCTTAGATTAGTCTTCTCAAGTTATTTTATATGTTTTAAATTTGTATTTCCCCAGGTATGTGAAGATAGCGTGGGACATAGCTAGTGTCTACCTGTGCCTCAAAAAGCGCCATCTTAGTGTATTATCGACGCCGCTTAGCAGATGACTCTGGACGTCTCGGAGGAGGAGGAAGAAGACCTTTCAACCTTTCCAGAGCTGAACAAGATATTTATGAGCTGCAGCTCAACCTCCATAAGAGCTAACTCCTGATAGCCATAGAGCAAGGGTCCGTCGATATAGCTTTAGTCCAAGAGCCGCGGATTACCTCGGGCAACTCCACGCCGGACTAAAATGATCAACACTCAACATGTTTTACACACCGTCGGTAAGCAGAAGAAGAACTGCCGTACTTGTACGGAGAGGTCTGAGCTATGCCTCACTACAGCACGAATGATCTGACTGTGGTGATGCTGGAAAGCAAGAAGAAGCGTCTCTGGTAGCTTCCAGCTACATGGCTCATGACAGAACAGCCCCACCGGAGGAACTCAGGAGCCTGGTGGAAGCCAGCCCACGCACACTACTGCGTGTGGGGGAGCCCCGTCATTAACGAAAGAAGTGAATATCTCTTAGATTTTATACTTTATACAAATCTATATGTAGCAAACGTAGGGGAAGTACATATCTTCGTGGGTCCAACATCCTGTAATGGGGATTGGGGCAGGGTATCAGAATGGAAAGTCCTCGAGCGACCATTCTTCTCAGACCACAAGTACATCCAGTTTCAATAACACTCTTCTAAACCAATCGTCCTCAGAAACCCCAGGAACACCAACTGGTGCAAGTTCAATAAAAGTCCCTAGAGACTCTGTCCAAGAAAGTACTTTAAGCGTATCACGCATCATGCTCGCATCTCAAGAAACAGGAAGAGAACCAAGCCATCATGATGGAACAGAGAACTCTCTCCTACGCAACAACCTCAGAGAATTCTTCAACATCACTAAACAAGAGAAAGATGATACAATCAATGATGAAATTAAAATACTATTAAGGGACTACAAGAAGGAAATGCGCAGGGCGCAGAGAAGCTCTTGGAGGAACTGCTGCTCCAGCATAGAGACGGCACCAGAAACGGCGAGACTCCGAAAGTTGCTATTGAAGCAACCTACCATACAGAGTCAGCTCAAAAGCGACGATGGACAGTGGACTGAGAGCAGTGAAGAGGCCCTAACAGCACTAATAGATAAGCACTTCCCAGTATGCACAAAAGTCACCGACGCCAACAAGCATCAGGTACTAGCAACGTGTGAAAAGCTTTGCTGCTCTGCATATCAAGGGCGCTGAGGTCAACCCCTACAAAAGCACTCGAAGTCATACTCGGTATCGATCCGCTAGGTATTCACGCTCAACTAACTGCAGGAAAGGCCGCATTATGCCTAATAGCATTAGGAAATTTGTCGCCGCAGGGATTCGGGCATAGTTCAATTGGCCGAGACAAGAGCAGTTTATCTGACTACATGATTCCAGAACCTGCCCGGATGCTAAAATAACAACATTCATGGGATCGGAAGACTGGAAAACGGCTCATGACCACACTCGTAATGGCAAGCAGGGAAGCACTATATACCTTAAGCACGACAACGTCAGTGCGGATCTATTGGGTTCCCAGCCACCAAGGCATCGATGGCAACGAGACCGCATATGTACTTGCAAAGGAAGGCATCGGATTGACGAGCGACAGAACAGAAAACATCCCCGTCTCACTACGAACTCTCCAAGGCGAGCTAGAGGGTCAGGCAGATGCACGCGCAAGAAGCAGATGGAGAAGAAACTCCGGAACCTGCTAAATATCGAAAATCATGTGCAGAGACTGCAATGAAAAACTCAGCCGCTACGTGCTGCACCTCGCAAGGAAGGACTGCTGACTACTAGTGGGAATACTCACAGGACACTGCCCGGCTGCGAAACCTTCGAGCATCTTATCTGCAAGTGCCCGGCCTTAACACGGGCAATAATAAAGTACTTAGGCGGCCCAATGCTGGCCTCCCTAGGAGAGGCCTCCAAATAAACGCAAAATGCGCCTCGATCCTCGAGGACTTTAAAACCGCGTAAAACGCTCCAGGTCCATTTAAGAAAAAGTCGCCGGGGCAACTAAGAGCCATACTGGCCTATGCGTGGCCATGAGGGCCGCCCGGACTGACCCAACCTAATCGTAGGTACCGAGTTTATAAATGTAGGTAGGGTAGGGTTTAGAGTTTATAAATGTCTCTATATTTTAAAGCAAGAACCATGCCGATTGGTTGTCTAGTTTTGTGTAATATTACCTTAAAGGTAACCAAATTAAAATTTTTCATTATATATTTAAAAAAAAAACGAAAAGAAAGTTTAACGTTGAATATTTAAAATACTCTATAAAAAATTCCAAAATTAATTGCGTTACAGATTCGGAATCCTGTCTCATAGAAAAATTGTTTTGCGACAATCATTTCTTTGATTTTCGCAATGGTGGTTGTTCCACAGGCGCCACTGTGAGACGGCTTGAATATGGAAGAAAAAGTAAGAGCAAGACCTGTACAGAGGCAGATATGGGCTACCAAGCCAATCCAGCTATTGTCATTAGGAATGCGGCATAGGTTGTGTAGAGATTTGACCTTTTATTTGAGGTAGCTTGTTCGCAGACAGTCAAACGGCGATAAGATCTATGCGGTCAGTTCCTAAAGTGTACTGGCAAGCAGAGAGGTACTATACTATATATCTTTAGCACTAAAAAGGCAGTGCGGATCTAATGGGATACCAGGCACCAGGTCATCGATGGCAACGAAACTACGGAGTTAACAATCGAAAACTTATTTTTATCTTTATACTTATTTGTATGGGACAAGAACACGCGCAGATTTTCTTAAAGGTGTGTTTAAGCCTAGGTAATGCGAGTGTTTAAAGTTGTGTTTTTGAAATATTGTTAATATATCTCCTAAACCCTTTAAATGTGATATTGGGAATACAATATATAAATGTATGCTTTAAGCGACATACCTGAAAATGATATTATTGTGTTGACATTGACAGGGTGCACGGGCTCACCATCAGTTGCAATTACCGTCATTCCATGGCCTTCTATGGTTACTTGTGCAGGACAGACGGAAGCGAATGCATTTATCATGCGGAATCGGTAACGGCGGCCAGGTGTAATTGTAAAAATTTCTAATGGCGTATTAGTCATAAATCCAGTATTAGGATCACGGAACTGGCCTTTGCCGTTGATTAGCATTGATTCAGGGTCTTGGCCGGTGTTTACTGCAAGACGCCCTGGATAGCGCTCTGCAGCATCTTCATGCAACCAGTCACTAATAAGCATTATATGAGTGGTCAAATCGAAATCATATAAATGAGAATTAGGGTCTCTTGACGGTGGTTGACGAACAACAACGCTTCCATAAAGTCCATCTAGTTTCTGTAGGCCAGTATGGGCATGCCAAAAGTGAGTGCCAGCATTTCCTGTCCATTGGTAACGAAAAGTGTTACCCTGTTGAATAGGACACTGAGTAACGAAAGGGACACCGTCGTAGTACTGCGAACCACGCTGCCAAATACCGTGCCAGTGGATTGTTACTTCCATTCCTTCCATATGGTTTTCTACGTCGATGACAACCTTGTCATTTTCGCAAACCTGAATGCTGGGTCCAGGTATCATACGATTTGCGGTGAGAATTCCCCGTTCAACTCCATCAGCTAAAACACACTGGCAATGACTCCAAACAGTATTAGTCGCGTTCGGAGTGCACACCTGGCAGGCACTAAAATATAAGAACAAATTTAGTGGTGTGAAAGAGATCAAATATAAAAAGGGTAATTTGTATACCTTGTAGGATACAAGGTATTATAACAGAGGGACATGGCTAGATATACAAAAAGATTGATGCTGTTCAAAAATACATATGCAAAAAATGGATCATCTAGATCCAATTCTCATACCTCCAATGGTATGAGAAAATAACAAGTTTAATTATAAAAAAATATCTATCTTTGAAAAAACTAATATTTTCGTTGTTTAGATTTTTTCTTTTGTATGTTGTTATAATCTCTTCATAAGAACCTCTTCATATAAAAAAAACACAAAGTATTAGATTACGGTTTAAGTACGAACGTTTGTATAAAATAAAGCTCACTGGTAAACTCAGACATTTGCACAAGAACAGTGCCAGAAGGGCACGATAGTGTTCTGTGACTCCCAGTGCACCCAGTGCAAAGCGACGCAAACGTTCCAGGTTTTGTCGATGACGCACAGTGGCGCCTCTCAAACAACCAACGAACAGTGGAGCCTTTCGATCAAATGACGCATAGTAGCGCACTCGAACAAACGGCGCGACGTTTCAAAAATCAAAAAAGTCATAGACGCAAAAACGATTTTAACTATACTAAATCAACAGAGAATTTTCCGATGCCAAATCCGTTGCCAAAACCATTTTCGGACCATTTTTGTAGAAGGTTAGAGCATTCAAAGTTGAAAAATATTTCCGTTTTTGCGACAAAAAAAAGAGAATTTGGTTGACTTTCAGGTAATATTACACAAAACTATACAACCAATCGGACTGATTTTGGTTTTAAATTATAGATACATTAATAAACTGTAAATTAAAAAAAACCGGCAGTTTGGGGAAATCGTTATCTGCCAGGTGTCCATTTTTAACACCTTTTTATACCCGCTACCCATAGGGTAGAAGGGTATTATAACTTTGTGCCGGCAGGAAATGTATGTAACAGGTAGAATGAGGCATTTCCGACCCTATAAAGTACATATATTCTTGATCAGCGTCAACAGCCGAGACGATCTAGCCATGTCCGTCCGTCTGTCTGTCCGTATGAAACACTGGATCTCGGAGACTATAAGTGATAGAGCAGTAATTTTTTTTCGACAGTTTTTGTTATGTTTGCACGCAGATCAAGTTTGTTTCAAATTTTTACCACGGCAACTTCCGCCCCCGCAAATCATCAAAGAGGGTATAATTTTTATCTTCTGAAAGCTAGAGTCGAATTTGGGTATGTACATTAAGAGCTATAGTCTGTGCGATTCCTGAAAATTTGGTTGCGATCAGATAAAAATTGTTGAAGTTATTAAAGAAATAATTTTGTATGGCCACAAACGGCCGCTGCAGCATGCCTCATTTGGTTGACCAACTAGACCAACTAAATATTCTTACCAGTTCTTATTGGAATCGGAAAAGAATCTTATACGAATTCGAGAAGCAATTTTAATATATGGTAATAATTATTAGCCGTTCAAAAATGTTGTTTATTATGGGTAGCGGGTATCCCACAGTCGAGCTCACCACATTTTTTACTGAGTTCCAGGGCTACAAGTAGTAAGAAAAAGGGGTCAAAAAGCAGTTCAGAAAAAACGATATAGCTCCTGAACCTGACGTCTCACAGCCAGGATCCATCTGAAATCTGAAAGGGGAAAGATTGGCCTATCATAAAAGACCAATTCGGTATACGCGCCGTTTCTGTATTATTAGCGTTTAAAAAGTGCCAAAATAGGTCATTTTTGGTACTTTGCGATTTTCTCAAAACTGCGACGTGATGGAAACTTTTGGGTTTTGGACTAGTAATATACAGACCGAGATCTTTCACAATGTGAAGGGTTTATTCGCCGTACTTTTTTAAGGTCCATTTTTGTCGACCTGTGTTTTAGATACATTCATAAACTGTAAATCACCCAAAAAAAAAACGGCAGTTTGGTTTCGGCTTGTACAGGTAAATCGTTACCCGCCAGGTGTTAATTTTTAACACCTTGTTCTGTCTAAAGTAGTGTATAACCAAAGACAGTGGGAACACAAAGATGGGGAACGTCCATACAATCGTTTTGCAATATATAGCTGTTTTTTCATGGCGACGACAATCCGCTCTTATAAAGTTGAGAGCGTAAACATTTAAAAATAGAATGCGCGTGTTTGTATATTAACACAACAAGCAAGTGTGTATGTGTGCGTGAATATGTGTGGGCTTCTCGTCGAAATTCACGTGCAACGTTAATGGGGAAATACATGGGGTAATAAAATACAAAACAAAAAAAGTTTCGGCTGGACTGAAATTCGAACACGGGACTCTGTGGTTCTCAGACCAGCCGCCTTCAAATCGCACCACGTAGCCAACTTGAATAACGACGGCGATACTGGCTTTTGAACCAAATTTAAGAGAGTCTGAAGCCAGTTCAAAAGCCAGCACGAAAAATCGTATATATTCCAATTTCTTTGCTATAACTTGTGAATCTGTCAAAAGCCACCAACTACACTATGTCTATCAGTTCCGTCTATCTTTCCTGAACCAGAATACCGTTTAAAAAGTCTGCGTTGACCTGCGACTTCGCAAATGGCTGTATAACTTGTAAAGCAACTTATGGTTAAAAAAACCAGATATATTCCTGAAAACGCTTCAGGTTACCCCTTATGTAGTTTTTTTTTTTTTTGTATTCAATAGTTGATTTTTTATTGCCCTACTTATACGTTATAAACTAAATTTATACATATTTTAGCATAGACAGGGCAAGGGCCCGCACTGCGCGGTACGGCCGCAAAGCATTGCTTCGCGTAGTGGGGATGTTCGCTTAGCCCGTGCTCTCCTTTCTGGCCCTCTCCTAGGATCTCAGCCCCTTCATCAGGTGCACCGAGAACTTAGCCGCTGCATCCCAGACTTTCGACTCTGCCAGCATCAGCTGCACCAGCGTATCCGGCCTGATGTCCGTCCCCGCCACTGCTTCCATTTCTTCTCTCCCTTCGTCGAATCGGCGACACTCAAAGAAGACGTGCTCTGCGTCCTCTATTACGCCGGATCCGCACTCCGGGCAGCCGTCCTCCTCTTCATGGCCAAACCTCTTGAGGTAGCTGCGGAAACATCCATGCCCGCTCAGCACCTGGGACAGATAAAAGTTTACCTGCCCATGCCTTCTCTCTAGCCAGGGCTCGATGTCGGGGATCAACCGGTGGGTTTATCTTCCCTTGGGTGAGCCATTTGGCCTGCCAGCTTTCGTAGCTCCTCCTTCTGGCGGCCCTCTTTAGCTCGGCCTTGAGGCCACCACCAGGTTCTTGGTGGCCGCGGAGCGCATTTCGCTGGTCTGTCTTCTCCCGCACCAACTCCTTCACCGGCACCATGCCCGCCAGGACCAGCACGGCGTCGTCCGAGACCGTTCTGAATGCGGTGGCCACTTGTATTGCGCTCAGCCTGTACACTAACTCGATCCCCCGCACGTAGGATGCCGTTTCATTCGCCTCTGCCCACACCGACTCTGCGTACAGCAACTGGGAGGTTACCACGCTAGCCAGCAACTTCCTAGTTGCTTGCTTGGGGCCTCTAGTGTTCGGCAGCATCCGAGAAAGCGCTCCTATGGTCCTGCTGGCCGTCTTTCTGGCGTATTCCAAGTGCTCCTTGAAAGAGAGCCGAGTGTCGAGGAAGACGCCGAGGTATTTTATACACCTCTGCGACTTTATCCCCACTCCACCGACTCTGATTTCTGCATGGTGTTCCAGAGCAGGGGTCCCAGCACGGAGCCCTGCGGGACACCGGCTGAGACTTCGCATACTCTGGAACCCAAGTCCGTGTCGACGGTGAGCACCCTCTCGCTGCAGTAGCTCCTCACTATCTCCAGCAGGTACCCAGGAATACTCAGAGCAGCCAGAGACTCCAGCGTGCGGGTCCAGCTTGCGGTGTTGAAGGCGTTCCTTATATCTAGCGTGACCACTAGACAGTAGCTCTTGGAGCCGCCTTTCTACCTTGAGCCCTCAATCGCCTTCCCTGCTATCTCCTTCACCGTCTCTACTGCATCCAGCGTCGACCTTTCCTTCCGGAAGTCGAATTGGCTTGGAGAGACGCCACCGGCCTCCTCGATAGCTGCGTTCAGCCTCGCTGCTATCAGCTTCTCGAACACCTTGCCAGTGGTAAGACAGATCGGTCTGTAAGACGATGGCTCCCCGGAAGGCTTGCCCGGCTTGGCGAGCAGCAACAGCTTTTGCCTCTTCCATCTTTCGGGGAAGATCCCCTTTGCTAGGCACTTGCAATAGAGCGATGCATACTCTCCGTCGGGCACGGCATCCGGGCCTGGCGCCTTCTTGGAGCGGACTGTCCTTCCCGCCCTGATCACCTCCTCCTCCGTGATCACGCAGGCTTCGTTTGGGCGCTCCACATTTGGCTACATGCTTACCGGCTCTCCTCTCGGGAACAGCGCTTGCACGATGCCGTCCAGGGCTGCCGGGTCCGAAGGAGCTGAACTGCCCGGTCTTAGCCCCTTGACCACCATCCTGTAGGCACCACACCAGGGATCATTTTCCGCCTCGTCGCAGAGCCGCAGTAAACATTCCCGCTTTGCCTCCCTTATGGCCGATTTGAGGGCTTTCCTCCCTGCTTTGTATGCCGCGCTGCGCTCGGCAACTCGCGCTGTGCCGCGCGCTCGGGTGAGTTTTCGCCGGGCCTACAGGCACACAGACCGAAGGTCGGCTATCGCGTCGCTCCACCAGACGACTGGCCGCTGATTCATCCTGCGCATCCCTCTCAGCCGCATACTCTGGTCGCACGCGTGCTCCAAGAGTGCTGCCATTCGGTCGGCCGTTACGCTGGCTCCACCGGCCTCTTCGGCTGTCATGCCCTCCAGCGCTTTGGCAAAAGCCTGCGTGCACAGTGTGTCCGGTCCGCTTTGTGCGGGAGCAGCCCCCGCGTGCGTCTCCCGCCGACTCGCCGACTAAACAGAGGATAGCCTCGTGGTCGCTCCCTGTGTAGGCGTCACTAATTCCCCATTTGGCATATTGGGAAATCGCGGTGCTCACCAGTGTCAGGTCGATAAACAAGGCTGCTCCTGCTCTGACGAAGGTGTGCCGCACTCCGTCGTTTAGCAGCACTACGTCCGTTGAGGCAAACGCCCCCAGGACCGCTCGTCCTCTGGCGTTAGTTGAGGAAGATCCCCATTCCTCTTCCCAGGCGTTGAAGTCGCCTCCGACTATCACTCTGGATCTCCCCACGCATGTCGCAGGTGAGATCATCCAGTATCATGCAGTACGCCCCTGTCGTCAGGCTGGGCGCCAGATAGCAGCTATAGATCCAGTAGCCGGCTGCCTCCGCCCTCACGAACCCGTCGGCTGCCCTGATGTTGGACCACCGCCATCACTTGTTTTCGCAGAGCCATAAGGCCGCCTTTTCAGTGCGATCCTTTGCCCACTCCTCTCCATCCCGCACCCTGTATGGCTCGCTTAAGATAGCTATATCCGCAGCTACCTCGCGCACCGTCTGCAGCAGCAAGTCTTGCGCCGCTCTGCAGTGATTCAAGTTGAGTTGAATCAACTGCATGACGTCAGTTGGGGGCCGGCACCGTCGTTTTTGGACCGGTTGCTCCTGTTGCCGGGTCGCTGGTTTGACCCTCTGCTGCTCGCTGGCTCCTTGTTGCAGGCTGATGCCCTGTGCCCCTCTTCTCCGCATTTTATGCAGCAGCCGCTTCTATCCACCAGGCTCTTGCAGCGAATGGCGATGTGCCCCAGCTCCAAGCGGACCCTCGCGCTCCCGCACCCTGCACCTTGTCCATCCTATGCGGATCTCGCCTCGCTTCCGCACCATTGAACATAGCAGGCTGATCACAGCCGTTTTCGACTCCCCGTACCCAGGGCGGAGACTCCGGACTTTGATTGCTCCTTCGCTGAGCTGGTACTGTTTCGCGAAGGCTTCACAGATCTCTCTTTCCGTCGTGATTGCGTCCAGGTTCCGAACTTCGAACACGGCTACTTTCGAGTCCTCAGTCAGGGCCCGAACTTCCGCCTCCTCGCCCAGGACCCGAGCGATGCTGTCCCTCATGGACTCGGCGCTCTCCGTGCTGCCCCTGGCTACCTCCAGTAACAGGTTGCCCCTGGCCGTCCGGCGCAACTTGTTCACCGCTCCTCCGAGGTTCTTTAACTGGCTGTCCTCTCTTCTCGTGACCAGCGCTAGGATCTCGCTGTACGACCGTACCTGTGCCTCCACTATTACCGCCTCACGCCTCGGTTTGTGCTGCTTTTTCCTGCCGTCTACTGTGCTCCATTGGTTGCCGGTAGTCTTTGCCTCGCTCTCGGCTGGTTTTGCCGGTCTCTCCCGCCGCTGCTACGGGGCCCGGGGCCGTTCTGGAGGAGCCGGTTGGCCTTTCTTGGCCCGTTTTCTTGCCGCTGATGCGGCCGCCGTCTGCACCGCTGTGGGACGTGTCTGCGTTTGCCTGGGGGCTTCCATGCTCCCGCCCACGCCGTCTAGTTGGCTTAGCCTTCGCCACGAGTCCTTCTGAGCCTCCCGGACCTTTTTCGGCACTGACGCCGTCTGCTGCCCTTTATTCACCACCATTCTCTTCTCCACTGCGCCCTACACGCACTTGCAGCACAAGCCCTTCTGCGCTCTTGGCTCTTCGTGCTCCTCTGCAGCCGGCTGCTCGATTGCGGACGTAAGCCTCCGCATCTCGGTGAACATCGCCTTCATGGCCACAGTGATGTGACGCACCTGCTTCTCGTAGATGAGACAGTGCAGCTCATCCAGCATTTTTCCTAGCTTCGAGACGTTTTCGGAGCTCGCGGGCTTCCGCTCCTTTCTCTCCCCTGCCTCGGAGGTGGGCTCCTCTTAGGCAGCCTTGCTTTTTTTTTTTTTGAAGCGTCCCCCTAAGACCGCTAACCGGGCTAGCCGGGTCTCTTCCCCTCTTGCTCGAGTCAGTGGGCGCGCCGTCGCCACTTATCCCCGGCGGCGTAGCAGGCGCGAGGGGTGGGGAGCGCGCCATCAGGTTGCTTTTCTTGAAGGCAGCTGGTCCGCCTCTTTCCGTTAGGTGATTTTCATCATGGCTTGGTGCATTACCTTTCGAGGCGGCCAAGTCAGCCACCGCCCCGAGAGGGTGTGTTGGAATGTTTGGTAGGGCCTCTAGAATCCTAGCCCTAGCCGTGGTGGTTCCCACGGATGGATTTCCACTTTTGTGGCTGCCACCTGGAGTAATTTTGTTTAGGTCAGACATTCCGGTTTTGTTTGCATTGTCGCCCAATGCTAGGCTGCATTTTATACCTTCTGCCAGGTTCCTAGTGCTGCCGGCCACTGTGGCTCAGACGCAGACCACGCAGCCGCCTATTGTGGGCAGACGCTGCGTGGATTTCTCCGTTGCATCCCGCAGTTTATACCTTCTGCCAGGTTTGTAGTCGCTGCCGACCACTATAGCTCAGACTCAGACCGCGCAGCCGCCCGTTACGAACAGACGCTGCGCGGATCGGTTCTTTTTTTCTCGTATCTTCCTCCTTTCAGAGGAAAGGAGTGAGTAGAGACTCAATCTGGATTTTCATCCAGCTTACCCAGCGGGCTACCCGGCGTGCTTTGAGCCGTGCGGAGATTCCATCGATGGCCAGAAATTTCCTTCCGGCTTGGCTACGATGGGGGTCCGCCCCGTCCCGGTCGCCAGAGCTCCCGTTTCCGATGTACCGCCTCTGCGGCGGGGATGGCAGTCGGTCCGGTCCTGGACCATTTTCCACCAGTCGGCCCCGCTGGCGTGCCTGAGACTCGTTGCCAAGCGGAGAATCCGCATCCTGGCAAGGTGTACCCAGCAGCAGCCCGGGATTGTATGCTACATTTTATGAAGCGAACGTTGACTGCAGCTCATAGCACGGAGCTTTTGTCGCTTTGCGAGGAGGGAGCCGCTTCTCTAAGAGACGGTTATTGCAGCGCTGCCAGACCCCATATGCAGCCGTTACACAGCACTGGACCTCTGTTTCGCAGCACTGGGCAACAGCTGAACGAGCGCTCAGCTGGCATGACCGGCACAAAGAAGTGGGGGCGTCCACATTGGCCCACAGCAATAGAGAGCGGAGTCGGAAGAGAAAGCGAAAGAGAAAGTTTCGGGGACGCCGGGTCAGCGGATCGGATATAGGCCAGATAGGGCTTCTGCCCTCCGCAGGCCGCAGGAACCAGGCCGCAGGAGCCTGGCCGCAGGAGCCAGGCCTCGTCGGGTGAGTTCTGGTATTTACACTCCCAAGGCATCCTAGCCACTGCTCGCCCCTTTGTTATCCACAGGACACTACCTTAACGCGAGTTGTCGGCGGAGCTCCCCGCACGGGCACGCACCCCTTAGTGCGCAAGTGTATTTGTAATATTAATACCTTAAATCTGTTAATGTTTTCTTTAAAGTTGGGAAAATATATATAAAATAAATTGAGGATATATTAATTTTTTAGAAATCCCCGTAATATAAGTTTATTCTTAGTAAAGTAAGTAGTAGTAATATTAGGAACTGACTGAAAATTAAAAATAAAAAAAAAATTTTACTTTTACTTGAGTAAATCAATAAAAATAAAGCTACAAAAATTTATTTATTTCTAAACTTTCCCAGCGCTACAATAAATTTCACGTATTTTACAATACATCCCTATTTTGTTCATTCCAACTTTTTTTTAAATTAACATTTATGGTAAATTTCTTATATTATATTTGACATTTAATTCTTTTAATAGTTAACACAATTTTTTCATATTATTATATTTAATTTTATTTATATTTATTTAATGTATATAGATTTTTTAAAATTGAATTAAATTGCTTATTATTTGCGGTGTGCTTCTTATGAATTTTAAATTTTGGGGCAATAACAGAAGTGATTAATAAAGTGACGAGACAGAGCCTTGAGGTACACCTCGCGTTAAATTCAAATCATTGTCAGTGATCACAGATTGTGTTCTACAGTTTAGATAAGACCAAATTATAATTGAATTTCGTGGATCGCCGTGTCTAAAACCAGAAAGGTTGTTGCACAGTAAAGAGCTTTCTATTAAGAAAGCATTTATCTGTTAGGCAAATAGTTGGTTAAAAACTTTAGATAACATGGTAATATTGTAATAGGTCTATTAACGGTTGTTTGGGGTTTTTAATGAATTCCAGGTGTTAAGAAAGCAGGACTCAAATACTTATGTTAATAACGTAATTAACAGAAATGATAAGATAAGAGCTTTTCAATGCTTCAGGTATGTTTGATTGCAATGATGTTCCATTGAGTACATTTGGGTCTGCATCAACTTTGCTATTATATTTTTATTTGCCAATCCCAATTTTTGTTTCGTTGTCACTAGTAAATTTTTGCGAAAAATAATTACTTTTTGCAGTCTTTGGCAGTCTTACATAGTATCTCAAGTTCTGCATAAAAACCTGCGATTCTGTACCTTTTCCATCTTCAATACTTATTATCATGTCGACAAATCATTGCGACAATTCCACTGTTAAACCATGGATTACCTTTAGCTTTAATAACAATATGCTTAGCTGGCATAAATCTTTCGTAGGTTGAGCTTATGCATTGCGTTAAATGGTTCAGTAGGGAATTTTCATCAATTAATTTGTACATATAGTTCGAATTTATGGTTTAGATCATCCAGGTTAATATTTCTAAAACCTCTATAGCTTATGGTTTGGTCACTAAGGATACGACATACATATATATTAAATGGAGAAAGCTGGCACTGAGACCTTGTCATATACATACAATGATTTTGTCAGTAGTACTAACAAAAAAACTATCAACAAGTGTATTTGAAGATCGGTACCACACCAGGTATGAAACACAAACGCTTTAAACAAAATTGACGAGGCTAACAAAGCCAGAGACCACACCGCGATCTTCTCCAACTTCGACACCCACAAGCACACGCTGGAAGGGCGGCTTGAAAAAGTATTTATTAGTTGTCACATTGGGCATTCACAACGCCTTCAATACGACAGAGTTTCAGAATAACCTGTTAAACCCGATAGTGAACAAAGAGGTTCCCTTTATATATATGGACGTTGATGCACTACGGTCAGTACACTCAAGTGGCCCTTATGAAACCAGGTACGTGCCTGTTAGGGTTAGGTATTAGTAGACGCGATGGAAAATAAAGAAAAGAATGCGAGGAAATAAACTACCGGCGAGCAGCCTGAGTGTTTGCATGCATGCGATCTAAGTGGGTAAGGATTAAAGTTTTTAGTTTAGGAAGACTATCGACATGTGAGATCACCGAATACAAATCATTATAACTTGCACACAGTACTCTAAAGGGATCATGCAGTTCATAGGAGGTTCTACAATGGCGCAAAACTAAGGGAATATACGATCTAGTATTTCTACTGGGAACATGGAAATTTAGCTGACCTAACAAGTCAGTACTTTCCACATCGCCGTGAATTAGGTTATAAATAAAGGTAATACCAAGCATAGTTCTACGATTAGCCAAGGAGGGTAAGTTAATTAGGAGAAGTCTACTATAATAGGAGGGTAATCTCTGTTCAGCATCCCAGTTTAAGCCGCGTAAAGCGAAAAGCAAAAAGTTCTTTTGAACCGATTCGATGCGTTTACTGTGGACCCCATACTGGGGGCTCCAAACGCAAGATCCATATTCTAAGATAGGACGAACTAGTGAAATATATAAAGTTTTTGTTACATAGGGGTCATCAAATTCTTTCGACCACCGTTTAATAAATCCCAGCATACCTCTGGCTTTATTCACCATGCTCGAAATATGATCGATAAAGTCAAGTTTGGGATCCAAGCGGACACCCAAGTCATCAACTGAGTTAATTCTTTCCAAAGAGCAGCAGTTAAGCGTGTAAGTTGCAAGCTTGGGAACGACACGAGAGAATGTCATTAGCTTACATTTAGAGCCATTTAAGTTTAGTAGGTTTATGCAGCACCAGGTTTGGAAGCTATCAAGATCTGTTTGTAAATCAGACTGGTAAGCAACGTCCTTGTATTGCATGCAAAGCTTGACATCATCAGCGTACATTAGTACTCTAGAATTTGTCAAAACTTCGGGCAGATCATTAATAAATAATGTAAACAACAAAGGGCCCAGGTGACTCCCTTGCGGGACACCTGAGGTGACTTGGAGAACATTAGATAAATTATTTTTAAAGAGGACTTTTTGCGTCCTGCCAGTCAGATAACAAGAGATCCACCTAAGAAGATCAATTGGAAAACCCATTAAGTCGAGTTTCCTGAGGAGAAGGGAATGATTAACGGAATCAAATGCTTTACTGAAGTCAGTATAAATTACATCCGTTTGAAGGTTATTCTGGAAGCCCCTTATAATGAAGGAAGTGAGCTCCAGAAGATTTGTGGTTGTTGATCTTCGCTTAACAAATCCATGCTGACATGGAGAAATTACTGATCTAGAAAGGTGCTGCAAATGAGGAGTAATAATGTTCTCGAAAAGTTTAGGGATGGCCGAAAGCTTAGAGATTCCTCTATAGTTATTGGCCTCCGATTTGTTACCTTTTTTGTGGAGAGGGATAATGAATGATTCCTTCCAAATAAGGGGAAAGTGCGAGGTTTCTAAGGATAAGGTAAACAATTTCAGAAGGGGCGAGCACAGGGCATCGGCACAATACCTAAGCACACAGCCCGGTATTCCGTCGGGACCTGGCAGATAAACAGGCTTTACACGATGAAGATCTAAAAGGAGGGAGCTTTCGTTTAAACATGGACTAAAAATTAAGTTCGATCTGGGCAAGCTATAAGAATACGTCTGATTTAGGTCAGTGGAAGTGGAATATGTTGTTTGAAAAAATTGGGCAAAAAGATCGGCAATTGCCTGATCGCCCTTCACAGTTGCGTTTGCAAACGAAAGTGATGAAGGATGTGTTACCGCCTTACGTTTAGTATTAACAAAATTATAAAACTGTTTAGGATCCTGAGAAATTGGACCCTGCAACGAGTCAAATAGTTTTTATAACACTGTGCGTTCAGTACGGTGAAGTTTGACCGAGCCGATAAATAGTTAGAGAGGTCAGAACGAGAACCGGTTTTTTTAAATTTCGTGTACCGCCTTGACTTTACATTTTTTAAGCGACTCAATTCTTTAGTAAACCAAGGAGGTTTATTTGAAATAGAGGGATAGTATAAGGGAACACATTCCGAGAAGAATGAATTCATCGCATTGTATAAAATGTCCACGGCATCAGCCATGTCAGTGCATTTGTACAAATCAGACCAGTTAAAGTCCGAAATAAGATTATTCAGCCGATCGAAATCAGACTTGCGAAAGCAGTAAACTCTTTTGGCTGGTCTATCAGATTTCTTCAGTATATCAGCACCGATGTCGAGTGTCACATCGAAAGTAGGATGATAGGGATCTTCAGGTTGCGTCAGCGGCGCCACCCTCAGTAAACTGACACTCGCCGGATCAGAGACAAAACAAAGATCAAGCAAGCGCTCTAAGGAATTTCGTACATGGTTGACTTGAGACAGCGAAATGTCGAACAAGCCAGCAATAAAATCATGTTGTGTTGAGGATTGAAGTGTGTTAGAGGAGCTATTTAGGGACCAAATAGCCCCAGGGATATTAAAATCACCCAAGACTACTAAATGATCTCTATCATTCGATCTTTCTCTTCGTAGCGGACGGTCGTGTTTTTGTTTTGCGCTTCGACTTTTGTGTTATTTTGAATCTTACCACCGGGGTTTTATCTAAACTTATCACCTAATATTTATAACGATATACCGTTTTGCTACCGCGCGTGCATGCACTTTTCTGTGTAGTTAATTTGCATAAATAATTACTTGTTAGTTTTGTGCTAAGACGGTTTATCTTATTTTATATTTCCTCTTTGCTCTTTTACCGTTTCTATTTTCTCTCCCCCGCTCGAGTGCCGTTTGCTATTAGCTGCATCCAAGCTGTTCATAGCTCTCACCGCTCTTGTGATTTTCTGCTGCTCTAACTCTTGCGCTCTTTTATCTTCTCTTTATCTCTTAGTTTTTTGGTATTGATAGTGTGCACAGTGGTTCTAGGGTTTGTGAACATGTCCCAGAATATTGTCTGTGTAATTAAGAACTGCCAAAAAAATGTTTTGGCAGACCAGCCCAGTTTCCATTGCTGGCTTTGCGAGGCAGTTGTGCACGCTAAGTGCATCGAGATGACGGGTCGAATGGCTGACGCAGTGTCCAGCAAAAAGGGCCTGCGTTATTGCTGTGAGGCCTGTCGACCGGTTGAGAAGGAAATATCATCCTTCATGCGTCAGACAAGGAGTGGATTTTCTGAGATCATGGCCACTTTTCGCAAGGCGAATGACCTGTTCTCCGCGCTGGACGCTCAATTTAATAGTATGAAGCTATTAAATGAGTCGCCGAAACGCAAAAAATCCGCTGCTAGTCGGCTGCAACTGTGTGAGACACAGCAACCGAATTCCTGCCACTCTCCGTCGCCTCAGCTCCTGGTCCCCGTTCCAATGGTTCTGAGGTCAGGAACGATCAAAGATTCGGTAACCGAATCGGTCGTAGGGGTGTCGGAAGCCGCGCAGCCAGCAATTTCCGCGTCGTCCGTGGTGTCTGATGCGCAGCCCAATTCTTTGGCTCCGCAAAAAACCGTAGAAAATTCTACCCAGGGTCCAACATTGCCCGGAATACCGGCCGTTGTTGGTAACAATTCGTTACATAAGACCCTAACAGCAGTCCCACCTTCGAAAACTATATTTGTTTCGAGGCTTGCCCCTGATCTCGCATCGGAAGATGTTCTAGCCTATATTCAAGGCAAAACACAAGCTGGTAATATCAAGGTGGAAAAATTCAAATTTCCGTATGCCAGAGACATTTCGTCATTTAAGATAAATGTCTCATTCCAGCTCTTTGACACTATTTGCTCGGGTGACTTCTGGCCCGAGTACGTTGTAGTCAAGGAGTACGAGGCACGGAAGAAAAGAAATCGGCCTGTGGGAGTTCAACTGCCCAAGCCGTCACAACCTTCAGTGTCTACTCAAGCACCTTCTGTCCCAAAAAACTAACCTCTTCCCTACTACTTTCCTATCAGAATACTAGGGGCTTACGCAGTAAGCTCTCTAGATTATATTCTGATAGCCTTTCTTTCGCATCCCAGGTGATTGTATTTACAGAAACCTGGTTGAAGCCGGAGATACTCTGCTCCGAAATTCTTCCATGTAAGTACACTATTTACAGACTAGACCGTCTTCTCCAGCGTGGTGGCGGAGTTTTAATTGCCGTTGACTCCAGCCTCATCTCGGAACGGGTGGTATCTAATGACTTTTTGGACATCGAATTTATCTGCGTAAAACTATCTTTCACAGGTAGTTGCATTTATGTAACCTGCTCTTACATCCCTCCATCTTCGGAAGAGCCAATTTATTGGAAACACCTTTCGGCAATTCGGGCAGTTTCCAATAGGCTTTCTGATAGGGACCAATTAGTGGCTTTGGGTGACTTCAACATACCCGGAGCTCACTGGTCTTCTGATGGGGTGTCTAATGTTCTTCACACTGCGGCACAGCATGACCTCCTAAATGGCTTGCTTGATTTATCCTTATCGCAAGTTAACCATATTTTTAATTCTTTAAACCGCTTACTTGATCTATGCTTTGTCTCTGATCCTGTAGGTGTAAACCTAATTAGAGTTCCTCCATTGACGCAACCTGAAGATCCTTATCATCCAACTTTCGATGTGACTATCGACACTGGGACAGTCTTAGCTACTACACCTGATAGCAGTTTGAACAGAGTCCGCTGTTTCCGAAAGGCTGACTATCAGAGGCTAAGCACTTTAATAGCAGAATTTGATTGGTCTAATCTTTACATGAGCTCTGACATGGCATCCGCCGTTGACATTTTTTACAATGCCATGAATTCATTCTTCTCTTTATGTGTTCCTAAATGCTACCCGTCGGTCTCTAATAAACCACTTTGGTTTACCAAGGAGCTGACGCGTCTAAAAAACGTAAAATCTAGGCTTTATAATAAATATAAACTCACTGGTTCAAAAACGGCTTTCTCATCTTATCTTAGTGCTCGATCTAACTTTACCGTGCTTAACGCTCAGTGTTACAAAAATTATTTGACTCGTTGTAAGGTCCAGTTCACGCAGGACCCTAAACAGTTTTATAACTTTGTTAACTCTAAACGTAAACCCACGTTATATCCTCCCTCGCTGTCTTTTAAGAATACTACAGTAAATTCTGATCAAGCAATTGCTAATCTCTTTGCTGAGTTTTTTAAAACGACATATTCGCCCTCAACATCTTCAGATCATACATTTTCTACAGCTATGCCCAGTTCGTCCCTAATCTTCAGTCCTATTTTAAACGAAAGCTCACTTATTCTTGATCTTCAACGTGTTAAGCCAGTTTATTCGCCAGGTCCCGATGGTATACCTGGCTCTGTGCTTAGGTATTGCTCCGAGGCGCTGTGTAACCCCCTTCTTAAATTGTTTACCTTGTCTTTAGAATCCTCAGAATTTCCCCTTATTTGGAGGGAATCATTTGT
Organism: Drosophila birchii; assembly: GCA_035046345.1. Taxonomy (NCBI): domain Eukaryota; kingdom Metazoa; phylum Arthropoda; class Insecta; order Diptera; family Drosophilidae; genus Drosophila; species Drosophila birchii. Next base: position 619,771 of record JAWNOA010000100.1, on the reverse strand, counting down.
TATTCCTCTCCACAAAAAAGGTAGCAAATCGGATGCCAGTAACTATAGGGGTATCTCTAAGTTATCGGCTATCCCCAAACTTTTCGAGAATGTAATCACTCCTCACTTGCAACATCTATGCAGATCCGTCATTTCTCCATGCCAGCATGGTTTTATGAGGCGAAGATCAACCACGACCAATCTTCTGGAACTTACCTCTTTCGTTATTAGGGGCTTCCAACAAAACTTTCAAACCGATGTTATTTACACGGACTTTAGTAAAGCTTTCGACTCGGTTAATCATTCTCTTCTGGTTAGGAAACTCGATTCAATGGGGTTTCCTAGTGATCTTCTTAAATGGATTTCGAGTTATCTAAGTGATAGGACCCAAAAGGTTCTGTTCAGAAACGTTCAATCCAATAGCCTTAGGGTCACATCTGGCGTCCCACAGGGTAGTCACCTTGGACCACTTCTGTTCACATTGTTTATCAATGATTTGCCGCAGGTTCTAACCAATTCCAGAGTACTTATGTACGCTGATGACGTTAAACTTTGCTTGCAGTATAGGGACATTTCTTGCCAATCTGACCTACAATCGGATCTTGATAACTTCCAAGCATGGTGTCATGCTAACGATTTACAGCTCAAAATGCAAACTGATGACATTTTCACGTGTTACTCCCCTGCTTGCAACCTATATGCTTAACGACTGCTCTTTGGAAAGAATTTCTATTGTTGATGATCTGGGTGTCCGCCTGGATCCTAAACTTTCGTTCTCTGAACATATTTCTTGTATGGTTAACAAAGCCAGAGGCATGCTGGGATTCATTAAAAGGTGGGCGAAGGAATTCGATTCTCCTTATGTAACGAAGACCCTCTTTACTTCGTTGGTTCGCCCTATATTGGAGTATGGTTCGTGCGTCTGGAGTCCTCAATTCGGGGTCCATAGTAGCCGCATTGAATCTGTCCAAAAGAACTTTTTGCTTTTTGCCCTTCGTGGCCTACCCTGGGATGCAAACCTTAGATTACCGTCTTACGCTAGTAGACTTCTCCTACTTAATCTACCTTCTTTAGCTAACCGTAGGACGATGCTTGGCGTCGTCTTTTTACATAAACTTATACACGGTGATGTGGAGAGCCCCTACCTTCTAGGCCAGCTCAATTTCCATGTTCCCCGTCTTTCTTCTAGAACTTTTATACCACTAGTAGTTAACCACTGTAGGCGTGAGTTTGAAGTACATGAGCCCTTTAGGGTTTTATGTACTGATTACAATCGTCTTTTTAGTAGCATTCAAAAGCTAAAAACTGTATTGCTTGTAGTACTATCCCGTAGTGTATCCTAATTTTTCCTCGTTCTATTTTTTTACCTTCTCTCGCGTCTATCCAGTACGCGTTTCGTGCCGTACGTCACACGGCTGCGCCCCTCGGTCGGTTGGGCGGGAGGTGGGCGTGGGACCCCGCGCGAAAAAAAAAAAAAAAAAAAAAAAAAAGCATATTGGAAACCATCCGAATGGCGGAAAGGTGGTTCCAAAAAATAGGTAGTTCCGACAATGGAGGAATGTAGGAACATGTAATAAAAACAAAGCGACCATGAAATGATAGCTTCACACAAAGGAATTCAACTTCGTTGTTTTCCTCGAAAGTTACTAATTCTGACGTGAGAGTGGAGTTGACCGCTATGAGGACCCCACCCCCGCGCCTGACAGGCCGATCTAGCCGATAAATCGTGAACGAAGCTGGGAAAACTTCGGAGCTAAGAATCTTCGGCTTTAACCAGGTTTCTGTGAACACAATAACATGGGATGAGAATGCAAAACTATCAGAATACAACTTAGACAGCTTACTACGCAAGCCTCTTGCATTCTGATAGGAGATTAACAGAGAAGTATTTAGTTTTTTTGAACAGAGGCAGAGGATGTAGAAGGCACAGTGGTCAGATCGGGTTTAGGAAGAGTTATCCCGACAGGCCGTTTCTTTTTCTTAGCTTCATATTCTTTGACGACAACATACTCAGGCCAGAATTTGGTTGAGCATATCGTGCCAAAGAATTCATTTGGGACATTTATTTTGAAAGATGAAATATCCCTAGCGTAAGAAAATTTAAATTTTTCCACCTTTAATTTTGAATTTTCAGCTCTAACTTTGCCTCGTATAAAGGCAATAACATCTTCAGATGTTTGACCAGGGGAGAGCCGCGAAACAAATATCTGTTTCGTAGATGGGATAGCTATGAGGGCTTGAGGGGGGACAGACAGAGTGCCTGAAGTGCCCATATTGGCCGGTAGTTCCTGCGGGGATAAATTTAAATTTACGGGACTATGGGGGGTCAAAATTTGAGCTCCCGTAGGAGACGAAATTGAAATAGGCGGTGGAACGTTTAGTCCCACTGCCCCTTCAGATACCGCCTCTTTCCTAACGCTTGACCTCAGAATTCTGGGATTCGATTCTGAGGCTGAAGCTATTTAAACGCACTGTAAGAAGAAGGTAGAGCTCGCTAAAATCAAGATGGGTTACGCGACAATAAGTTAGTCCACAGCTATATAATACCTTGGGATACAAAGGTGGAGTCGCAGCTAGACGCAGACTATCTAAACGGATCCTGGTTCAGGAAAGATACACGGAACTGAACTATATAGTGTAGTTGAGTGCTCCGTGGTGCCTCAAAAGTTCTAGACTTCTTTAGGCAGAACAAGTAAGAAAGCTACAGTCGAGTGAGCTCGACAATGATACCCTCTTTGATGATTTGCGGGGGCGGAAGTGGGTGTGGTAAAAATTTGAAACAAACTTGATCTGCGTGCAAACATAACAAAAACTGTTCAAAAAATACTGCTCTATCACTTATAGTGTCCGAGATCCAGTGTTTCATACGGACAGACGGACAGACGGACATGGCTAGATCGTCTCGGCTGTTGACGCTGATCAAGAATATATATACTTTAAAGGGTCGGAAATGCCTCATTATACCTGTTACATACATTTCCTGCCGGCACAAAGTTATAATACCCTTCTACCCTATGGGTATAAAAAGGTGTTAAAAATTGACACCTGGCAGGTAACGATTTACCTGTACAAGCCAAGCCCAAACTGCCGTTTTTTTTTTGCTTTAATTTACAGTTTATGAATGTATCTATAATTTAAAACCAAAATCAGTCCGATTGGTTGTCTAGTTTTTGTGTAATATTACCTGAAAGTCAACCAAATTCTCTTTTTTTTGTCGCAAAAACGGAAATATTTTTCAACTTTGAATGCTCATAACTTCTACAAAAATGGTTTGCTTCGATTTTTGTTTTATCAACGGATTTGGAATCGTCGTGAAATTCTCTGCAGATTTCATATAGTTTAAATCGTTTTTGTGACAAATACGCCAATGGCGCCACTGTGAGACGTCAGGCCTAGTGACTCCGGGCAATTCCCTCCAAGTTCGGCTAGTCACTATTCACTAGCAACGGGACTGCACAAGCGCCCATACCTACTTAACATGCGACAGCCGGCACGACACTCTCCTGCACCGCGGCAATCCCTTCGCGACGGCTCCAAGTCCGCCCGCACCGACTCCCAGATGCACGGATGGCTCGGAGGACCATTTGGATGTGCAGATGTGTTTTGCTTCCGGCTCAGGAGCCGTCCTACTGGGCACAATGTATGCCATTTGGGTTGTAGTTTCCAAGCGCAAGCGTTGATAGACTCAGGATCTGAAGCGACCTTTATGATATTCCTCCGCCCATTTTCATCGCCAATTTTAAGGCCTACATCTGCGGGTCGCTTCTCGGTCAGGATACCATTTTTGGGTGGGTGCTGACGGGTCCACAGTCTCCAGTCACACCCCGCAGCGTGTCCGCCTTTTCCACACAGCTCCTTAATACATACTAGGAGGTTGAAGATGTGCTCACACAGATCGGCCCGGAATCGGATTCAGTGTGCGTACACAATTTTGTCCAGACGACTAGAAGGGACGATTGTGGCAAGTACGTTTTGACGCTCCCCTTACGCGACCCTGAGCAGAAGGGTTCCGAGCTAGCGTCTTCACAGTTCTTTGCTCTTGCTCAATTCCTGCGTAATGAGCAGCGCCTGAAGAGGGATCCCCCCTAAAGGCCCGGTACGACTCGGTGATCCAGGAATACATCGACTTAGGCCATGACTGAAGTTTCTCCGACAAGCACTTCCGCCACCTACTATCTTCCACATCATGCAGTGTTCAAGCCCGAAAGCTCGACCACACCAAGGTGCGGGTGGTCTTCAATGCTTCTAGTCCTTCAACAAACGGGACCAGTCTAAATAACATTCTGTACGCGGGCTCGGTCTTAGAATCCGACCTCACGATTCAATTTCTGAAGTGGCGGAACATTAGGTTCGTTATCGACGTCGACATCGAGAAGATGTATCGTCAGATTTGGGTAGACCCCAAGCATTCTCCGTTCCAACGTATTTTGTTTCGTAATCCCGATGGGGAGATCCCCTTTCTTTGTCCGGGCAAAGATGTTTAAGCAAAACATTTTGCTTCAATATCTAGGGCCCTCCCTAAAAATTTCTGTCAGCGGTGGGTATTATTCCGCGCTCGAAAAAATTCTTATTCCTCGATGGATCGCGTTCCGACCGCACTAAAGATCGACCATCATGGGTTCTGCGACGCTTCACAGAAGGCATACGGCGCCTCCATTTATGTCCGTGTCGAGGTTGGGTCGACGGTATTGTTTTAATATATGGACGTTGATGCACTATGGTCAGTACACTCAAGTGGCCCTTATAAAACCAGGCACATGCCTGTTAGGGTTAGGTATTAGTTGACGCGATGGGAAATATAGAAAAGAATACGAGGAAATAAACTAACAGAAATAAATAAACAGATTCAACGCGTTTACTGTGGACCCTATACTGGGGGCTCCAAACGCAAGATCCATATTTTAAGATAGGACGAACTAATGAAATATATAAAGTTTTTGTTACATAGCGGTTGGCTTTATGCCCCATGCACGAAATATGATCGATAAAGTCAAGTTTGGGATCCAGACGGATACCCAAGTCATCAACTGAGTTAATTCTTTCCAAAGAGCAGCAGTTAAGCGTGTAAATTGCAAGCTTGGGAATGACACGAGAGAACGACATTAGCTTACATTTAGAGCCATTTAAGTTTAGTAGGTTTATGCGGCACCAGGTTTGGAAGCTATCAAGATCTGTTTGTAAAACAGACTGGTAAGCAACGTCCTTGTACGCAAAGCTTGACATCATCAGCGTACATTAGTACTCTAGAATTTGTCAAAACTTCGGGCAGATCATTAATAAATAATGTAAACAATAAGGGACCCAGGTGGCTCCCTTACGGGACACCTGAAGTGCCTCGGAGAACATTAGATAAATTATTTTTAAAGAGGACTTTTTGCGTCCTGCCAGTCAGATAACTACAGATCCACCTAAGAAGATCAATTGGAAAACCCATTAAGTCCAGTTTCCTGAGGAGGAGGGAATGATTAACGAATCAAATGCTTTGCTGAAGTCAGTATAAATTACATTCGTTTGAAGGTTATTCTGGAAACCCCTTATAATGAAGGAAGTGAGCTCCAGAAGGTTTGTAGTTGTTACTCTTCGCTTAACAAATTCATGCTGACATGGAGAAATTACTAATCTACAAAGGTGCTGCAAATGTGGAGTAATAATGTTTTCGAAAAGTTTAGGGATGGCCGAAAGCTTAGAGATTCCTCTATAGTTATTGGCCTCTGAATTGTTACCTTTTTTGTGAAGAGGAATAATAAATGATTCCTTCCAGGGGAAAGTGCGAAGAAGAAGATCTAAACGGAGAGAACTTTCGTTTCAAAATGGACTAAAAATTAAGTTCGATCTGGGCAAGCTATAAGAATACGTCTGATTTAGGTCAGTGGAAGTGGAGTATGTTGTTTGAAAAAATTGGGCAAAAATATCGGTAATTGCCTGATCGCCCTTCACAGTTGCGTTTGCAAAAAAAAGTGATGAAGGATGAGTTACCGCCTTACGTTTTTTTTTTTTGCGCGAGTCCCACGCCCACCTCCCGCTCAACCGACCGAGGGGCGCAGCCGTGTAACGTATGGCACGAAACGCGTGCTAGTAAGACGCGAGAGAAGAAAAAAAATTGAATAGGACGAAGAAAAATTAGGATACACTACGGGCTAGTACTACCAGCAATACAGTTTTTAGTTTTTGAAGGCTTTCAATGCCTTCAATACTACTAAAAAGACGATTGTAATCAGTACATAAAACCCTAAAGGGTTCAAACTCAAGCTTACAGTGGTTTACTACTAATGGTATAAAAGTTCTAGATGAAAGACGGGGAACAAACAAAATTATATAAATGTTTAAGATCCTGAGAAAATTGGACCCTGGAACGAGTTAAATAGTTTTTGTAATACTGAGCGTTCATTACGGTGAAGTTTGACCGAGCCGATATATAGTTAGAAAGGTCAGAACGAGAGCCGGTTTTTTTAAATTTCGTGTACAGCATTAACTTTACATTTTTCAAGCGACTCAATTCTTTAGTAAACCAATGTGGTTTATTTGAAATAAAATAAAACAAGTCTACGGCATCAGTGCACATGTATAAATCAGACCATTTAAAGTCGAAATAAAATTATTCAGCCGGTCGAAGTCAGACTTGCGAAAGCAGTAAACTCTTTTGGCTGGTCTATCAGATATTTTCTGTATATCAGCACCAATGTCGAGTGTCACATTGAAAGTAAGATGATAGGGATCTTCAGGTTGCGTTAGAGGCGCCACCGCCGCTAAACTGACACTCGCCGGATCAGAGACAAAACAAAAATCAAGCAAGCGCTCTAAGGAATTTCGTCATGGTTGACTTGAGACAGCGAAATGTCGAACAGGCCAGCAATAAAATCATGTTGTGTTGAAGATTGAAGTGTGTTAGAGGAGTTATTTAAGGATCAAATAGCCCCAGAGATATTAAAATCACCCAAGACTACTAAATGATCTCTATCAGAAAGCATATTGGAAACCATCCGAATGGCGGAAAGGTGGTTCCAAAAAATAGGCAGTTCCGACAAAGGAGAAATGTAGGAACATGTAATAAAAACAAAGCGACCAGTAAATTATAGCTTCACTCAAAGGAATTCAACTTCGTTGCTCTCCTCAAAAGTTAATAATTCTGACGTAAGAGTGGAGTTGACCGCTATGAGGACCCCACCCCCGCGCCTGACAGGCCGATAAATCGTGAACCCAGCTGGGAAAACTTCGGAGCTAAGAATCTCTTTAACCAGGTTTCTGTGAACACAATAACATGGAAGGCGATTGCAAAACTATCAGAATACAATTTAGGCAGCTTACTACGCAAGCCTCTTGCATTCTGATAGGAGATAAACAGAAAGATATTTCGTGTTTTTGTTTCTTTTTCTTAGCTTCATATTCATTGCCGACAACATACTCAGACCAGAATTTGGTTGAGCATATCGTGCCAAAGAATTCATTTGGGACATTTATTTTGAAAGATGAAATTTCCCTAGCGGAAGAAAATTTGAATTTTTCGACCTTTAATTTTACATTTTCAGCTCTGGTTTTGCCTCGTATAAAGGCCATGACATCTTCAGATGCTTGACCAGGGGAGAGCCGCGAAAAAAATATCTGTTTCGTAGGTGGAATAGCGATGAGGGCTTGTGGTGAGACAGACTGAGTGCTTGGAGAGCCCAAATTTTGTGCTCCCATAGGAGACGGAAACGAAATTAGCGGTGGAACGTTTACTCCCACAGCACCTTCGGAAACCGACTCTTTCCTAACACTGACCTCAGAATTCTGGGATTTAATTCTGAGGTTGAGGGCTGTGTCAAAGGCGGCTGCTGTTGAGAGCCCATCGTAGGTTAATGAGATCCGTCGCAATGCTGCACTCCAGTTGCAGTTTTTTTGCGCCTTGGAGTCTCATTTAATAGCGTAAGGCTATTAAATTGTTTATCAAGCGCTAAGATGTTATGAGTTTTGTTGAAATTCGATAACAACTCCTTAAAACTGCCCTTGGTTTGCCGAATGAAAGACATCATTATCATTTCCCTTTCAACGTCACGACAAGCATCGCAACAGTAGCGCAAGCCGATGTTCTTTCTCACATCATCAACAGTCCGGCCGGCAACCCCAATGCACTTTGCGTGCAAAATGTTGTCGCACAGCCAACAGCCGATGGTAAGATTATTTAACAAAACTGCCTTTTTACAAGTTTTGGAGAAGCAGACGATATCGGTAGACATTATTAGTACTTACCACTGTACTTGTAGCAATAGGATGAGAGGGCGACAGATATGAGAAGAAAAGTGCAGCTGCACCGAGAGAGTTGAAGCGCTAAAGAGCAGGGGAGTGTGAGAGTAAGCGAGCTTAGAGAACGTTTAGCTGTCGCGATAGAGCAACAACTAAACGGGAGAGGTACAAAGAGAACACGCAAAAAAAGACGACAAAAAGACAAGAAAAACAAACACTGGCAGCAGAATTATGTAGTGATAAAAAGTGATTAAATAAATTAATATAGATGCAAGCACACGCGAAGTGAACGGGAACTTTATAGAACACAAAGTAGAAGTTTTAAGCAAACCCCGGCGGTTGTAACGTAAAGATTTTTACAAAAACGAGAGCGCAAGAAAAAAAAAGACCGTTCACTTGGAAGAGAGAAAGATGATTAGTAAACTTGCTAACAGCAAATACGAGAGTGGCCCCAATCTCCTCTGGGCAGAACGCTGCAGATCTCGCTAGTCGAGGGGTAGCGCTTCGAGAGCTTGCCGATAGCCAGCTTTGGTGCCCCGGTCCTGTAGAGGCCTCGCATCCGATGGAGCGTGTCAAAGGGGGGATTCATGCAAGACATGTAGGCAGGACCACCACTCGTTGGCTATTGTCCACATGTCGTCAAGAGGGCCCGCAGGCTCCAACTAATCTGACGATTATATCTTATAGCTGCCATAGGCATAGGACAGGTCAGGAAATTCATAGAATAAAATGCATAATTTAGCTGTTCAACATGTTTTAATCAAATTAGAGATTTGGCCACTTTGTATTATTCCAGAATTTGGTTTTTAGATACTATTGGTATTTCAAAACAATGGATCAAAAACAATTTCGTGTTTTAATTTTTTTCTGCTCCTTAATGACAAAAAAACAAAGCATTGGCTTGAAAAATGGTATGGAGACTCTGCTCCATCAGAAACAACGATACAACGTTGGTGACTTTAAACGTGGTCGAAGAGACACCGATGATGCAAAAAGACGTCCAAATGAGGCCGCAACCCCAGGAAACATTATCAAAAATCCACAAAATCGTTTGAATGATCGAAAAGTGAAGTTAACTTATATCGTAAAGATATCAAAAGAACGTGTTAGAATTATATTGCACCTTATTTCCTTTTTCGGAACGGACCAGATCGTTGCCTACTCGGTTTTTTTCTTGCCAGACCTGGCTTTTTCGAAGGACACAAAACTGGAAAACACTTAATTTTGCAGGAGCCAGTAACTTTGGCTATTTTACACAATAAATAATTGGCAAACTAATGTTTTTCGTTATTATTTATAAGGTTTTTTTTGGCAACTTTAAGATACAGTCACAGTGCTTATTACGAAAATTCGAATGTAAAATCAGTTAAACATGCCATGAGAATATAAACAGAAATTACGGGATGAATGGATTGAGAAACAAAAAAGGACTTAACAGATAAACCAAAGTCATTTTGCATAAATGTACTGCAACTTGTTTCTACGGATACGACCACCCAAATAAATTGGCTAGGCAGTTTAGCAGAATGGAAGCATACCAAAGTGCAGAGGAAAGTAATATAGAGGGCTTGTTGGGGACGTTAATGGATGAATGGATAAAAATATTACTTTTGCTGTGTTGAAATAATGGCTATTTATCTTCCTATTTTTGGCTATTTTAATTGGCCCATCCAGCTATAAACGACAACCGATAGTTGGTAACACGGGTCCTCGGCCGAGTTACGACCAGGGATGCCAACCAGTTGTAGTCGGGCGGGTCTGGGCAAGTCTTTAACAAGCCTGCCCCCTGGCCGTTAGCTTCGTATTTGAGTGGCTAAGCCTTTCCAGGGCCGGGCAACCCTGGGTCGTAAGATCCCTGCCGTGGTTTTGGGGCGAAGCGACGACCATTTTTCTAGGCCCCACATTTCTTCTGTGCCGCTGCGCTTGCCAAGTCGAGTAAATCGGGCGTTCATGAATATGATGACAATGAGAACTCTCGGGGGAGGATAAACCCTGTCGGAGACGGACAAGGAGTAGAACCTGAGTCTTAAGTTTGCCGCGGTTTCGCAAAAATTATAGGAGAAGGACTCAGAATCGCCGTCGTCAAGTCGAGACAACGCGACTCCGTCTGGACCTAAGGGGAGTGCTGGCAGCCTCGGCTTTTAATGCCCACGATGAGCCGGTAGTCAAATAGAATGTTTCAAATAGAATATGACAATATTCTTTAATATGCAGGTACCGACAAGTAAACCGGCACAAGACGCAACCCCGAAAGACTAATTGGGACAAATTCGGAAAAATTGTACATTGAATTCTCAGCCAAGAACGAATCTTAGAAGAACTACTGCGAATCACTAGAGGACATAAAGGTCACGGCGAGATTAAGCAAGATATCAAACAAACCAAATAGCACAGCTACAATGACAGTAGAAGAGTCCTAGAGCTACTAGTGGACACTGAGGTCCCTGGAAACCTACGAGATAACATGGAACGCGATGAATGCAGAGATACAGGAGCAGACACATTACCGGAAGACCTTACTACCACGGAGCGAATCCAATCGGCAAGAGATTCTTTCAACAAACAAACAAATGAGACAAACTAAAATATTTTAAGTTGTAAGAATAGCAGATAGCTGTAAGCCATATAAAAGCTCTCATAAGACTAAAGCATATAGTCCACAGAACAAAGTCATCTTTATACAGAAACCAGTCAGAGGGGGGTACATCCTAGCAAAGGATTATAGATCGAAAGGTCTTACCTCCTTCGTTCTAAAAATATTAAGGAGACTGCTGGATTTTCACATCCGGAAAAGACAACAGAGAAACACCGCCTATCAGATACACAACATGCATACAAGACGAGACAAGACAAGACGCCACAAAATAAGCAATACACGATGGCCCCCTTCCTAGACATTGAAGGCGCTTTCAAAACCGTAAACGCCAATTCCATCCTGGGCTCCCTCAACTTGATGGGCACTGAGGGAAACATCAGAAAGTGGATCGGTGCTATGCAAAAGAGCAGGACGATCGAGGCCGAACTAAGGGGCAATCACCTCACGCGGTCAGTGAAGAGAGGCACACCTCAGGGCGGTGTTGTATCGCCGCTGCTCTGAACTGCTAATATCATGACCCTATCAGATATTATCAGCGAGATAATGACGGAAGCGTTGGGCCAACTAAACAAATGGGCACGCGCCTGTGTTTAGTTGACCAATAACACTGAACACCAAGTTAGACTGCATAGAGCTAAAACTAGCAGACCAGGCAAAGTATCTGGGAGTAATACTGGGACCAAAGCTCTAAAGAAAAAAAACATGGCAGAAAAGGTCAGGAAATCAAGTATCGCTTTTTACTCAGCAACAACCTGGGATAACATCCCCAACATATAACTTGGCTATTCACAGCGGTACCAATGAGGATATACTACAAGCTGCAGAAGTTGCAAGGAAGCAACGGAACAAGAGACATCAGTCACTGTCCAGCACTAAACAGTTGCGGAATGCGCCACTCCCTGCCTTTCAGCTGCTTTCGCTGGGAACAGTTGCAGAATGCGCCACTCCCTGCCTTTCAGCCGGTTTCGCTGGGAAAAGTAAGGAAAATTGAGATCAAGCTATCCTTGCTCTCCTCAACGATCCGGGTTGGTGCCGAAGGACTTATGGACACAACCGGAAAACACAGTGTGTCAATTAAATCAGAGCCTAGCTATAACACAGTGCGACAAAATTCAACTTTTTTTATGTATTTGGAATGCGATACACCTTTTCTTATAGATTTTTGGACGCTGAATCCGAATCTGTAATCAGAATTTTCCTATCACGTAACATTTTTGCAAAAAAACGAGTTCAAAGTTGCCAAAAACGCTGTTTTTGCCCTACTTTACAGTAATATAGCTCGGTTTCAAGATGTGCTAGAAACTTCGTTCTTTTCGCAAAATATAGCTAAATACTTCTATAATGATGAACAAGTGGTCATTCGTCGGATACATTTTTAATTGATGAATGGTATGCAATTGAATAAGGCGCGCGCGCGCCCCATATTGCTACAGTAACATCCTGGACAAGGCGCGCGCACACGCGTTATTCAATTGCATATCATTTGTCTATTAAGAATGTATCCGATGAATGACCACTTGGTCATCATTATAGAAGTATTTAGCTACATTTTGCGAAAAAAACGAAGTTTCTAGCACATCGTGAAACCGAGTTATATTACTGTAAAGTAGGGCAAAAACAGCGTTTTTGGCAACTTTGAACTCGTTTTTATCAAAAATGTGACGTGATAGGAAAATGTTGATTACAGATTCGGATTCAGCGTCCAAAAATCTATAAGAAAAGGTGTATCGCATTCCAGATACAGAAATCGTGTTGCATTGTGTAATTGGAGGCTCAAGGATTGAGCCTCACCACTCTTAGCAATAACTTTTATACCCTTGCAGGGTATTATAATTTCAGTCAGAAGTTTGCAACGCAGTGAAGGAGACATCTCCGATAAAGTATATATATTCTTGATCAGGATCAACAGCCTAGTCGATCTAGCCATATCCGTCTGTCCGTCTGTCCGCTTCTACGCAAACTAGCCCCTCAGTTTCAAAGCTATCTCAATGAAACTTTGCAGTTAGTCTTCGATATACTCTCACTCGTACATATGCCGGATCGGACGACTATATCATATAGCTGCCATAGGAACAATCGAAAAATTTTTAGTAAAAAAATTTAAACTTTGTCAGTTTTCAACATATTTTCGTCAAAGTTGAGATTTAGCCGTTTTTTATTACTCCTAAATTTCGATTTTAATTTCATGAAAATCGGCCGACTATATCCTATTGCTTGCATAGGAACAATCAGGAAAATAAAGGAAAAGACCATAACTTTGTCAGTTTTTAAGATATATTCACCAAACTTGATATTTGGCCATCTAATATTATTTCAGAATTTCGGTTTTAATTTCGTGAAAATCGGTCAACTATATCCTATAGCTTCCATAGGAACAATCAGGAAAATTGAAAAAAAAAACAAACAAAAAAATTATTATTATTATTGATTTTCGGTTTTAATTTTTTGATCAAATTCTGCAAGGGTATATAAACTTCGATGAGCCGAAGTTTGCTTCCTTTCTTGTTATTGGTACTTTTATTTAAGTTTTTTTTTGTAAAGGCCATATCACACAGTAATGCAGATTCTATTAATTAGAGACTTCATAAGAAGCTAGAAAGAGACAACTATATGTGTTATTTAGCTCGGATCTCTTTAGTAATGCGACTTGGGTCACTCCGAATTTAAAAGGTAAACAATAACACATGTTATTAATTTCTAGAGTCATCGTTAAAGTACTCATGTTTTTTTTTTTGCATGTAGAACCCCTTAAAATTATTTTTCCAACTTTCTTCGGCGTACAAAAAATATTATAAACACCCAAAAAATTAATTTCAATTAAGTTTGCAACTCAAGAACCTCGTCTACTAAAACTTAGTTTTGTTCTCAATTTTCAAAGATGTTATGCATTTTAATTTCAACAAATAATTGCAAAACAACAGCAATAATCAATTTGCAATTTGCTAATATACTGTTCAATCATGTGTTAAATTTCATATCTAGTATATTTAATGTGGATCAATGCATTAGCCAATGCACTAGAAGTCCTATATATTCATCTTGCTCACATTTGTGTAAAACCCTATAGAGCTGTCAAATCTTTAATGAAGTTTCTAATTAATAGCACAAGTAAGCTTTATATACATATGTATATGGTATCGATGTTTTCCGGCTATCATTAAACCCATCCGAAACATTAACTATTTCAAGCAATAAAATTTAAAAACTCTAAATGGTGGCTTCTGTGTGGAGTTGGGGGAAGGGGGTTCCATTTATTGTGTTTTTGTACATTTATAAGAGGCAAACAGCTGCATCGATTTTTAATATAAACTTACATATATTATACTTACGCGCCCAGGACTGTATAGTATTCCAAGGTAAAATGATAATAGCAAATTCTTGGCGGCTCGCCCTCTCGGCAAGCGCGTGCACATTCGTCTGGGGCAGACAGAGCAGGATTACGTCGCAGTTCCGCAGTGGCACTAGTTGAGAAATCTAAGTGACGGAATGGCGATTTGGGGTTAGGCTCGACTATAGTGCCTGTTATCTTATTAGCTGGGTAGCGCGCAGAGCTCGGCAAACTTCCGCGTGAGTTTAGATAGCCACTTCCAGCGGTTAAAGATGATTTACTACTAACTGCGCCCGAAACAGACGATCCAGTTCCAAGTATGTTGCTATTTAGCGGCACGGGGCCTACATTATTTGAATTTAATGAGGGGTGTGTCTGGACAAGGCCATGTGTTGCCGAATAGAAGGGCGATTCGAAGGGTGTTGAACTACTAGGATTGGCCACATGTTGTTGCCAGAAAGAGCTTGATGATGTTTGATCAGGACGATTGTCTGTAAAATAAAAAAATAAATAAATAAAAATTAATGATTTTGAAAGTGCCTTCCCTCCACTGTATTGGTGTGCGCTAACGATCTATTTAAATTTTCATAAAAACTGTAGATCCCTTCAAAAGGGTGATTAGTTTTCAAGGCTTAGTATGAAATTCTTTGTTGATGGGCTCATTTGCTTCTCTCCTTCCAAAAGGAACGGTCGTTCACTTCGCGTCCATGCAGCTATTTTTATACCCTTGCAGGGTATTATTTCAGTCAGAAGTTTGCAACGCAGTGAAGGAGACATCTCCGACCATATAAAGTATATATATTCTTGATCAGGATCAACAGCCGAGTCGATCTAGCCATGTCCGTCTGTCCGTCCGTGTGTCCGTCCGTCTGTCCGTCCGTCTGTCCGTCCGTCTGTCCGTCCGTCTGTCCGTCCGTCTGTCCGTCCGTCTGTCCTTCCGTCTGTCCGTCCGTCCGTCCGTCCGTCCGTCTGTCCGATTATACGCGAACTAGTCCCTCAGTTTTAAACCTATATGAATGAAACTTTGTAGTTAGTCTTCTATATCCTCCCACTCCTACATACGTCGGAACGGGCCAGATCGGATCATATAGCTGCCATAGGATCGGAAAATTTTTAGAAAAAAAATTATAACTATGTCAGTTTTCAAGATATTTCAACCAAATTTTATATTTGGCCGTCTTATATTATTTTAGAATTTCGGTTTAAATTTCATTAAATTCGGCCAACTATATTCTGTAGCTGCCATAGGAACAATCAGAAAAATAAAAAAAAAAAACCATAACTTAGCCGTTTTTCAAACCATTTTCATCCAATTTGAGATTTGGCAACTAATTATTATTCCAGATTTTCGGTTTTAATTATTTTTTTAAATTATTTTTTTAACTCTAGAGTACTTATGTACGCAGACGTAAAGCTTTGTGTGTAATATGGGGACTTCGCTTGCCAGTCTGATTTACAAACAGATCTTTATAATTTAATTTAATTTATAATGACATTCTCTCATGTCGTTCCCAAGCTCGAAACTTACACGGCTAACTGCTGCGCTTTGAAAGAATTAACAACTGACAACTTGGGTGTCCGCCTGGATCCCAAACTTGACTTTATGGATCATATTTTGTGCATGGTAAATAAAGACAGGAGTCTTTGGTGGTCGAATGAATTTGATGACCCCTATGTAACTAAAACTTTATACACTTCGACCTATCTTAGATATGGATCTTACGTTTGGAGCTCTCAGTATGGGGTCCACAGTAAACTCATCGAATCGATTCAAAAGAACTTTTTCCTTTACACGGTTTAAACTGGAATGCTGAACAAAGATTAACTATTCTAGTAGACTTCTCATAATTTACTTAGCTTTCTTAGCTAACCCGTGGTTTCAGGTCAGTTCAATTTCCACGTACCAATTAAAAATACTAGAACCCGTACACATTTTGTGTTGCGTACCTGTAGAACTTCCTTAAAAAATTGAATCCTAATCCGATCAGTATGCATGCAAGCAAACAAACAGGCAGCATTCCGCACAGTATCGGCTTTTCTCGTTTTCGGTGGCAAAACTCATAACTTTTAAACCAAATAAGATAATTGAATAATTTAATAATTCAATAGAAAAATGTTGTAACATTTACATATGTATTGGAAAATGGGCGTGGCACATTTCCTATTCGCCTTTTTATAGGGTATCAAAGTAAAAAACTTTACTTTCTAAAAAAAAAAATATAACTTTTTTTTTGTAACTTTAATATTATTGGTTTTCTAAAATAGAAATAATTTGAAAACTGTAAACGGTTTTTTAAATTATATTTTTACTATTCCAGCTCCTCGCTCATCGTCGAAAAGTAATATAATTCCCCAAATCCCAAAATATTGTATTTCCTTCTACCTTAATTTAATTATATAAAATGTATTTACTCTTTTAAACTAAATTCGACATAATTCCATCATCCATATTTTGAAATATATGAAGAAAATGCAAGAGGTAGAGACCGAGAGGAAAATAGTTAGAAATTACTAAAAGAGAATCCTGGCATAATTTCCTAACGCTACACACTTTTCTAGATTTCGCGTCTGGATATTGAAATGACCTCTTACGAATAGCCGTTCTGAACTGTTTGAATTCTTGAGATATTTAATATAATATATTCGAAAACCGTCGTTGGACGGTACATACCCTCAAATATTTTAAAATCCTGACGTGATAGGCAAATTCTGATGTCGGATTCGAAATTCCTTCGGAAATAAATCCCATCTGTCCAACAATATGTTGAAACATGTTGACCTGTTTTATTTTATACTTCTTTCTCCCACTGATTTTTTCACCACTCCCAAGTTTTCACAACGTTATTATTATACATCACGCCTTAAAGCCTAATTTCGAATAAATTGACTTTTTTATTTAAAAAGACACTTGGTGACTTATGGGGATTTTCAACTACATATTAGTAGTAACATTTGGTCCTTTATATTCCTTGAACACTGTTAAATTTTTGTTTACACCTTATAATAAGTCACAGTAAATTTGCCATGTACTTTGGGAACCAGGTATATGACAGTCTATTAACTCGATTGTAGCTTTTCTACTTCTTTTGATTTGTGAAACTAATTCACTAAGCTTTTAAACAAGCAATCCAATAATATATATACATATATATTCATATGTATTTATTTAAGTGCATAAGTTAAATGACATGTATGTATGAACTATTGTGAAATTTGCCACAATGAGGCTTTGTTTTTATTATTGACTGTCAGCAAAGCCATCGTATTTGATTAAGTCAGTAAAAATAATTTTACATTACAAATAAATAGCTAAAATAAGCAGACCGTAAAAATTTTTCCTTTTAATCCAAAGCCGCCATTGTAATTCTTATTATTAACCGTTTATAAAAAAAGGCAAAAGAAATAATATGTATGAAAACTACAGTAGATTAAAGACAAAATCTGAGATACACAGAACCAAAAAGTTTGTGCTTAAAAAAAGAACATATCTTAAAAAAACTAAAATATACAATCGCTCGTTTTATTTTAGCACAGTCTGAGCGGATGTTCAGCCAGGCTTGAATTAAGTATTATTAGAAACCTCAGGTAACGTTAATGTAACAATGCCGACACACTACTATTTATTTCCGATTGATTTTGGATATTAAACTAAAAAAAAACAATAATTTTTATCTCTAATATTTAAGTTGCATTTATAGAAGTTTATCACTAAATATATAAGTTAGGGTTTTTTTTTATTTTTCTGATTGTTCCTATGGCAGCTATATGATATAGTTGGCCGATATTCATGAAATTTAAACCGATATTCTGAAATAATACAAGATGGCCAAATATTAAGTTTGGTGAATAAATCTTAAAATCTGACATAATTATAATTTTTTTTCGAAAAATTTTCCGATCGTTCCTATGGCAGCTATATAATGTAGTCGTCCGATCCGGCCCGTTCCGACATATGTAGGAGTGAGGGTATATAGAATGTATAGAATATTAAGAATGAGACATCTCAAACCCTATAAAGTATATATATTCTTGATCAGGATCAACAGCCGAGTCGATCTAGCCATGTCCGTCTGTCCGTTTCTACGCAAACTAGACCCTCAGTTTTAAAGCTATCTGAACGAAACTTTGCAGTTAGTCTTCTATATAATCTTACTCGTACATATGTCGGAACGAGCCGGATCGGACGACTATATCATATAGCTGCCATAGGAACAATTTCATCAAAGTTAGTATTTAGCCGTTTTTTACTATTCCTGAATTTCGGTTTTAATTTCATGAAAATCGGCCGACTATATCCTATAGCTTCCATAGGAACAATCAGGAAAATAGAAAAAAAACCGTAACTTAGCCGATTTTCTAACCACTTTTATCAAACTTGAGATTTGGTAACTAATTATTATTCCAGATTTTCGGTTTTAATTTTTTGTTAAAATTCCGCAAGGGTATATAAACTTCGGTGAGCCGAAGTTAGCTTCCTTTCTTGTTTGTTAAGAGGAATAACAAATGATTCCTTCCAAATAAAGGGAAAGTGAGAGGTTTCTAAGGATAAGGTAAACCATTTCAGAAGGGGAGTGATACAGGGCATCGGTACAATACCTAAGCACACATCCTGGTATTCAGTCGGGAACCGGCGAATGAACTGACTTAACACGATGAAGAGCAAATAGAAAAGAGCAGTAGTTTAAATTTGGACTGAAAAATATGTTTAATTTAGGCTAGATGTAAGAAAACGTCTGATTTAAATCAGTGCTAATAGAGTAAGTAAAACCGGCAAAAAATATCGGCAATTGACTGATCGTCATTTACGCTTGCATTTTCAAAACAATGCGAGGAGGAATGCGTTAACGGCTTACGTTTGAGGTTAACAAAATTAGAAAACTGTTTTAGATTCTGTAAAAATTGGACCCTGCAACGAGTCAAATAGTTTTTGTAACACTGCGCGTTCATCACGGCGAAGCTTGACCAAGCCGATATATAATTAGAGAGATCAGTGGGAGAACAGGTTTTTTTTTTTAAATTTAGTGTACAGTCTAGACTTTTCGTTTTAAGGTGACTCAGTTCATTAGTAAACCAAGAAGGTTTGTTCTAAATTAATTCCGTTATACGAACATATTCACAGAAAAATGAATTTATGGCATTCATGTGGGATTTGAATCAGGCGGGCTTCCTTCACGGAGCATTCGAAGCGGATTAAGCTATATGGCAACATATGGGTCGCCATTTTGACATTTAGTCGATATTTCGATATTTCTCAGTAGTCGCCATTGAACATCACTAAGTAGAAGTCGAGAAAATAAGAGACACGTGTATAAGAACATTGTAAAACTAATTTTAAGCACTTATGTTTAAACCATCTAAATAAATAATCCCTACATTCATGTCAGTGCACAGGTATAAATCGGACCACTTAAAATCGGATATGAAATCGAAAGTGAGATCATAGGGATCTTCGGGTTGCGTCAGTGGCGCCACCCTCGCTAAGCTAACTCTCGTCGGATCAGAGACAAAGCTATGATCAAGCAATCGCTCTAAAGAATTTTGTACATGGTTGACTTGGGACTGTGAAATGTCAAACAAGCCAGCAATAAAATCATGTTGTGTTGAAGATTGAAGTGTGCTAGAGGAGTTATATAGGGATCAAATAGCCC